>VXAK01005590.1:39863-53823 GCA_013399435.1 Arenaria interpres | reverse complement strand
ATCATTGATAAAAATGTTAAATGTTCCTACAGCACAGCTTCAAGGCGTGCTACTGCAAGCGATAAGCCACTCTGCTCCCATGTCTAACTCCCACCCTTGTGAAATTCTGATCTGCATAGCTAGGTGTATTGGGTTTGCATGGCAAGGTTGGTGGTAGGGGGGGCACTGCAGGGGTGGCCTCGGCTGAGCAATCAGCAAAGCTGGTGGTACGTCTGTAAAAACATATTTAAGACAGGATAAAAAGAGTGAGGAAAAGAAACATGCAAGGACCAATCCCACTGACACCAAGGGCAGAGTAGGAAGAGCAGCAGGAGGTACTCAGGCTGCTCCCCTGCAGCCTGGGGAAGACACCCTTATGGAGCAGATTGTCCCCTGCAGCCTGTGGAGAGGATCACAGGGAGCAGATATCCACAGGGGCCCCTGCCACAGCTCGTGGGTATTCCCTGAAGGAATTGTAGTCCATGGAGAGCCCTCACTGGAGTAGTCTCTCCTGATTGCCAAGTGCTGTGAACACATCATCTTCCTTAAGTAACAACAGCTTTAGGCGTAATCAGAAGGGAGGGAAAATAAAAAAAAAAAAAGCTAATCTGCAATATTGTTCAGGAGGAATCTATAAGGTATTATCTGAGCATCATTAATATTCTGCACAAAAAACCTGTACAAGAGTATTGTACTCTCCAGTACTTCTTCCTCTTGGCCAGGAAGAGATTTTAGCACCTGTTGAGCCAGGTTCGTGAGATCTCCTTGAGTTTAGGAAACATCATCTCCTCCCCGACAAAGAATGGAGGTGCTTCATCCTAATTAGAAAAAGGGATGTCAGTAACAACCCCTTAGCTACCAAGGCTATGGCAGGCTCACCCACTGCCTGGACACACTCTGGAATGATGAACAGCAACACTTAAGGTCTAACAAATCCACTCACCTGTTACAGTGTAAGACATGTGCAAGCAGCTAAGTGATGAAGCTATTCCCTTCCTTATCTGGTATAATCCATTTAACCTGGCTCATTAGGCAAACAGTTCTGTAACACTTTATAAATGGGAACAGGGCAACCACCAGTTAAAGCACAAGAACAAACCCCCACCAGACAGTCAGAACTCTGTGACACCAACACACGACCTCCTTTAGCACTACTCGCCTTGTATCTCGGGCAACTGGGCTTTCTGCTGTCACAACCCATATCGAAACATATCGAAATGGATCTGGGGGAAGGAGGCAGCAAGAAGCACGGGCTTGGTAAATTGAGTCATAACTTCTCTGGAGCAACCTGAGCACTACTCCAGGCTTTTCGAGGCTTCACAACTCTTTCTTTGTGAAGTGCCTTCGGATAACCCCTAGTAGTCTGCGTTGGCAAAGGAAGTTTTGGAAATAAGAAACAACAGCTCTGTTCCATATATTACAAATCATGTTTTTCAGGTTAATACACAGAACACAAGCAGTTTTAACAAGCACAGTTTATATACACTGTCAAGCATCAAAATACATCGGTTCCAAGGCCTTATTCAGGTACTGTTGCCTCCTCCACTGCTCTTTCCAGAAGCTCCTCCTTTCTGCAGCCGGCTTGCACTTGGCTGCCGAGGCATCCTCTGGGCAGATCCTTCCCGACTGCTCCTCTCCGCAAGAACCTGGGTCCCGCTGACGGCAGAGCTGCTTTTGTTTCTCCCTGAATAAACAAACACATACATTAATTTTCAAGTCCCAAGCCTCCGTGTCCCCACACAGCATCTAAGCCGCAAGCGTTCCTTAAGAAGTCATGCACAAGGCAAAATTGCATTTGGTATCACAAATGTATCCAGCATCCAAGACAGAAAGCGAATTTGTGAATTCAGCTCAATCAGGGCTACAGGACCAAAACAAGTTGCAGCAGGAGCACTGTTAATTTTTATCAGGTTGAATCTACAAAGTAACCAGCCACTTTGTTCTTTAAACAGTTGCTGTAATTTGGCACAGGAACACCAGCTCCACAAACAGCACTTCAAGAAGAACATGAAGAGCATGAAACCCCTCACAGCTCGGGTAAGTGAATGTATGTGCCAGTGCCCACCAGTTTCTGAAGCCTGCAGTTGCATTACCAGATCAGAAACCCTTCCCTTCATGTCACTTCTGCGCCTTGGTGAGCAAGTTTGGATTTCCTCTCGTTTTCTGGGGTTTCCAGGAGCTCAGACTCCTACCCAGGACCTACCCACAGATTTTGTACCGTGTTCAGAAGGTAAGAGTTATCCTTCTGTAGGCACAAGTGACCATCTCTAAAACACGATGGGACAGGGAGAAGAAATGAGTGGGAAGGCAGAAGCCGAGGGAGGCGAGGGGCAGGCAGCCTGGCCTGCTGGATTCGGCTGGAGGAAAGTGACAGACCAAGATGGTGACAGGAGGGGATAAGTGAAGGAAAATGACTTTTCCTGGCACCCAAGCGAACTACTTCTGATGAGAAGTAGGACTCGCATCAGGAAAGATGATAAAAATAAAAGAAATGTGAGGCAAAAGGGCCACAAATTTTACTAAAGATAACAAGCTCCAAGAAGCATCATAAAGCATTCGTAATAACAGCAAGGAGAAACAAAGCACAGGAACAGAGTGAGCTGGAGTTACAGGCATGCAATTAAAATGAAGAGTGACATTTCAGCAATCATTATCAGAGCAACTTCCAGAATGCCAACAGCTGCTCCACACACTGGAGTCTCCATGGCTGGGACATCATCATCTTGAATGATCTGTACTATGGACAATGCACAGCCTGGAGAGATATGTCTGTTTTACTTACCAAAACACCCTGTCTCCTTGGAGCAGCTGAGAACAGGACTTGTGTCAACACCACAAGTCAACACCAGAAAGACAACCTGAGAACTTCCAAATAAAGAGTATGTGACCCTGTCACATCTGTAAAATTTGACAGACTAGGGTGGTAAAAAAATACATTCACTTATCCCAGCCACATCAGGTGCTCTTAAAAAAGTCTGTTATTGCAAACCTGACCACTGACCTGCCAGCAGGTGCCAGCCCAAGCCAGCCAACCAGCCTTGCAACCTCGCCTTGTAGCTCAAGCACACAAGCACTTTCACTAATGCAAGTGTTGTCCATGGAAACAAACAAACTGCACAAAGGCAATCACAGCATTTGAGAGAAAGATTGGCAGGGAAAAAAAAAGCATTATAGTTCACCATGATGCTTTTAGCAATCCAGGACACATCTACAGGTGAATGCCTCCCCAGGAAGAGTGCAGGTCCTCAGCCAGTGTACCACAACTCTAACCATATGGACACACAGAACAACTGTACCACTCAGCACTACTGGGAGGCAGGCCCTCGATCTTCTGACCCAGCTGAAACGACGTGGGGAGAAAGAATCACTTCAACGCAGAGAAGCTGCGCTCAGACAAAGCACATGCCCTCCATCCTCTTAGCCTCAAAACCACAGTAAAACAAGCAAATCACTTCAACAGCATAAAACCCAACTATATTCTTGGAAGCATCCTATCTCAACCCGTGAAACAGGCAAGGAAAGCTCATGAAGGATAGGCGTGGTTTGTGCACTTCTGACAGTTAAAACACTGGCAGAGATAATAGTTTCAATTAACTCAGAGCACAAAAAAAAGTTCAACAACCACAAACTCTTTGCAGGTCAAGAACTACACACCAACACAAGGATTCCACTGATATTTTCCTTGGCGACACAAGATGTCCTGAATAGCTATGGATGCATTAACACTGATCCCTGACAAAACCCAAAGCCAAAAGGCTACAGCCACCTGTAGGAGAAGACCACCATCACCACCACCAGGAACTGAGGCAGGAGTCTGTGGGGTGGCACGGGGCGAGAAGAGAAAGCTTAGAGTAGCAGAGGGAGGAAGAAGCACCTTCTTGTGTCAAGCAGGAGGCAAGTAAAGATTGATCAGATTTAGGAAAGGAACCCCAACGCCAAATATGCTTTCGGAAGTGGAAATCTAAAGCTCTTCTCTTTCAGTTTCCTCTCTAGTCAACCTACTGCTTTTCCCAGAGGGTCCTCTCCTGCCTCCAAGCAGTAACAAGGACTATTAGATTTTCCTCCTGCTGGTAAAACTAAATGAATTCATTGCTACTGGTATATTTACTTTTAACACAGTCAGGGATGCCGGGGCTGCAACAATCTCACAATATCTCCTGTAGCGCCTATCGGCAGTGACTATGGGCTAGAGCAACTGCAAGAGTACTTTGAAATTCTCCAAAATCCTGCTCCTGCCTCACAGCAGGGCTCACACAGGGCACACTAAGCTCGCCTTTCTAGACCAGCAAAGACTCAGTTTTAGGTGCGAATAAAAATACCTTGTAAGAGCAGAAGACCCTCCCCTTTGCAATCACCATGTGTTACCCAGAGGACTAAAGAGACATCTTTTGCCCCATCACCAGAACGGTGTACAGTGATGGGACTCACTTCAAATCTCACCACCTCCTGACCACAGGAAAATCCCAGACGCAGCTGAACTTCACTCCCCACAAAGCAGTCCCTGTACGTGACTGTGAGTAGTTACATTCAATCCTTCACCAGGTGCCAGATTTGCCCTGCAGAGTCTTGCTCCCATTCCTCCATAAATACCATAAGTGCTGCTCTTCTGCAACACAAACTGGCAGGTCTTCAAAGCTGCTGCCATATCCTTAACAGCTAAAACACACTCTCCAGAGCCATAACATCACCCCTGCTAAAGCAGCCTTCCTGACAAGGCAGAGTAAAGCAGACAGGTAAGACTGGCAAAATATACCTCAACAAATCCAGCTGAATTGTTTTGGAACAGAGGAAGAAGGAAAAATAAGAAAATGGTTTTCAAATGCACTTTCCAAAGTAGTTACCTAAGTACGCATTGAGCAGAGGGTCATTATTTACGCACATTTTCTCTTGCCGGAAAAGGATTTGGAGAAAGAAGAGAACACAAAATAAGTGCAGACCTACACACGCCCACAAATCACCTGCACAGAACTTACACCCTCCTGTTCTCCAGCAAGCTTGTTTCTTCAGAACAGGTCAGGTATTCAACTGCATTAGAGATGCCACTACAAAAGCATGATTCCATAGCTGCTCAAACACCTCATTTAAAACGTCGAGTAAGAAGCCTCTAAATGAGATGTCTGAAGGTGCGTTAAGGTATGGAGCGATTCCCCCCTCCCAGAGCAGAGGTCTGCATTAGTCTGATGAATCTGATTGTCCTTTTCCAAGGAAAGAATACATCATTCTCATCTACGTGTTGGATGGAGTCTCCCTTACTCTAGTATCTATGTTACCCTGGGAGGCTGCCCACTTCACTGCCTGTAAAGTGTCTGATTCACTGAAGACAAGGTTTTCATGCACCTCTCCTGCTCTTTTGGGAGACGGCCCCCTCCAAGGCTGACCACCTGGGCCACAGGAGACAACATGAAATGCACCAGCCTTTTCCCCACAAATCCTCCCATGTTCTGGTTGCTCCCCATTTTACTAATTTTCACCACCACACTTGGGATAGTCTCATTTCCTTCCCTTCTCTTGCACATACATTACAGAAAGAGAAGATGGAGAAGAGGTCCCTTGACTTTCCCCAGAGAGCTCTATTCAGTCTCTATTTGTAAGATTTTCCGAGTGTTTCTGTGGTTGGTTTGGGGGGAAGAATGAATGTGTTGTCACTCACAAGCTCACATCTCACTACTTTGCCACAAAGCCACACATGACAAGCCTGGCATTCACAGTATTCCTTTAAATCCCTTTTCTTTCTGTCAGTTCTTACCTCGCAGAGCATGACAAAGAAAAAAAGTCTCGAAAACCGGCCTGAGAAGACATACTAAAAAAAAATAATAAATTATGCCAGTGCAGTGTTTAGCTCCAACACCCAGCAGAGAGGAAGCCTCACAGCCTAAGGCAAACCTGCGCTCCTTCTGCAGGGAAAGTAAGACAGGAGAGAGCCCTACACGGGCCAGGGATGGTAAGTCCCCTTTGCCACCTGCTCATGTCAACAGCGCTGCCAATGCCACCTGGCCCCGGTTTTAGCCATCCATTGGCATTAACTTGCCCATCCACATCCATCACACCTGGAGTATATATAAGAACAGTACACGGATCCAACCAGGATCCCTTCAGTAGCCTGGGATCTTCAGGGAAGGGATCGGCACATGGAGTTTTCTCTTGAACTGTGGCCCGTTCAAAAGCCACAAGCATCTCCAAAGGACACAGCCATAGCTGTCATGTATGTAGCTGTTCATAGCTGTATCACTTGGCAAGTCTGCAGCGGGCTCCCACCAAACGCACAGCACACCTAAAAGGAAAAAGAGCATGGAAGAAGCTTGTGCCTCTCAAATAATGCATTTTTCCCCCCCTTACAAAAGTTACTCAGATGGGAGGAAGTCCATCCCAAAAGACAGTAGTGCAGGTGGAATCACAGCATCCAATGCAGCTTTTTCACTATTCAGAATGTAAAGATGCAATAAAAGGACAGATGTGTTTCCACTTCAGTTTTCAAAGTGCGGTAGCCAGAGCATAACATATTTTCACAAGAACAATGAAGCCACCTATTCTTTTATGACTAGGTCCATGGCAGGTTTTGAGCGTTCCAGCCTCGACTTTTTGCATGTTATTCCTGGGATAAGAAAAAAGAAATAAAAGTCTACTGCTTCTGCTGGAGTAGACAAGATTATTTCACCATCTGCTGTTTCTGCTGCAGTAGAAAAGACTATCTCACTACCTATTCTCTGTATTTTGAGGGTATCAAAATGTGTTATAACCTCCTGGGAGAGGGAAGAAGCTGGAACTTTTAACCAAGGGACCTTCAACCATCCAAGAAAGCACAGCAGTGATGCAAAATTTTTTAATGAGTTGTAAAATAACTGATATCAGCACCTGTAATCCACAAAATACTTACTTGTAATTTCTGTACCACAAGACGAACAAGGTCTATAAAGTGAAGCTATTCAGTTGCTAATGGACTAAAGAAATGCCTACAATACAGAAAACTGGAATGGGAGCCTGGGGGGCAGGGGGAGCTGAAGCAACAACTCCTTGCTAGAAATGCTCTGAATATAAAACTTCTTGCCCCGTGTAATTACCACGTCCATCATTTCACAAAACAAAAATAAAGGCCTCTAATTCAAAAGGCTTGAACTCCACTGCTTATGGTAGAAAAAGTTACAAGGAGCCGGAGCTGCAGGACAAAGATCTGGAAGGCAATTTAACTGCTCTTCAGTGAATTTAGGAAATCCACTTACTGGAGAGATATTGATGAGGTACTGGAAAAATATTGGCTATGAGTAAAGCAACCAAGTAAGAAAAACATGACTAGGACGGTATTAGTCCTTTAGTCATGTAAGTCACCTATAGATCACTCTACGGAAATTTCTTTTTCCCAGGGAAGACCTACAGACCATGAAGTGTCAAAGTAAAACAATTACTGACGTGTGGCACAATTTAAGAATACATGGCTGTCAGTTAGATCCCACGAATATATTTAATTTATAATTAAAGCATAATGGCCAGTGTAACCAACATAAAAATACACCACATGATGTATAAAACCCAGATTAAATACATTTAATAGAAATCCTTGGCATCTCTGGGGGGATTCGCTCCACCATATCCAAGCACAAAAGATAATCCTTATGAGCTACCTTATCTCCTTAACACAGAAGTCTGCATTACAAATCCTGCATCCAGATGAACCCCGAGATAATGTGAGGCTGAGAAAGGGGAGGGCAAGTACGAGGAATGCAGAGCAGCTGGCGTGGCCAGTGAGCAGTGCCCATGAGTGACGGTGGCAGACACCATGGGCCCTTGCAGCAACAGCTGTCATCCCACAGCCTGACCACAGGTAAAAATCAGACAACATAAAGAAAGTGCAAGAAATAAGAAGTGAGAAAAAGGGATGAACAGGGAAGGCTACTGTGCTGGGTTGAGCAACACAAGATTAAATTTTCTTCTAATGCTGGGGAAAACTGCACTTTCAGAAGACTCTAGTGTCTGAATTCGTGAAAATATTTACTTTACAGCCAGCTAGGCTATGTGGGATTCAAGGTCTCAGTATTTTCAAGCCTTGCCAGGTGCAGTGACAAGGAGAAGCAAAACCCAGGCACTTGACCCAAGCTGCCAACAGGGTTATTTCATACCATGAACACCGCATTCAATATAAATTAGAGAAGTTTGCTATGTAGTTCTCTCTCCCTTGATGGCGGTGGTCCAGTGAACTCCATGCCCTAATGCCGGAGCCCTGAGCCCTTCTTTTCCTTTTGAAGCTTCAGCGCTCACAGGGTCCCACATTGGCTGCCCCTGCTGGGAATGCATGGCTTCCTGGGATGGAATGGGCTAAGTATAATTCTTGTATATCGTATATTAATGTAGGGATTAATACTGGTTCTTTGGTATTATTGTTAATTATTTAGTCTTATCCTATTAAATCTATTTATATTTCAACCCTCATGTTTCTTTGCTTTCCCCGATTCCCCTTTCCGGGTGGGGAGGGGTCACTGGGTGATAGAATAATTGTCTAAATGACAATAAATTGTTATGGGTTTTCTACAACCATAATGGCTACAAAACACAAGGATGGCAAGAGGAACCCACAGGGAAGAGAAGGCTGGCAACAAGCTGCAGAGTAGACAGAGGGCTGGGAAATAATCAAACAGCAACATTCTGAAGAGATCTTGATCGTGTCTAACTATTTACACAGGAAGAAAGTAGCTACAAACACAGGGGCAGAAAGGGAGTTAGGATTCTCAAAAGCTTATTTTTCCACACAGACAAGGAAAACCCACCCTGTGAACCCTGCACCCAGCCCACAGCTGGTGGCAGGCTCGGAGGCATTTCCAACAGGCCCTTAAGTGTCACACAGAGTTCCTGGGACAGGAGAAGATCCCCACCCCTGCTGTGCACAACAGGAGGCTGCAACTGCCCACAGAGACAGAATTTTGAAAAGCAAGTTCTCATTAACAACACAGGTAGAACGATAAATTAGTGGGAGCAAAGCTTTGGGAAGCAACTTCATGGAAGACAGCTTGGGCTGGGGAAGCGGGGAATGTGGAAAAACCAGCTGGAGTGCAAGAAGTGAGAGAAGCATCAAAGAATATTCATCAACCGAGAAAAAAAGAGCAGGGCATTGACATAAGCATGTCAACAGAGGGGTAGAAAACTGCAGGGCTTGGGGATTGGCTAATGGGAACAGAAAGCATGGAAATAATACGTAAGAAAATTGCATATTTAACTACACAAAGGTAAGCTATACACATGTGCAGCCTAGGCCAAAACCAACACCACTGTCCTAACGGGACGCACACCTCCTCCTCGCATGCACAGGAAAAAATTGCCTGGATATCCTTTCTCTTTAAAATCAGCTCTTTCCCACGCAAATCATCAACTGCAGATGCAGTTTTGAATGCAGCTTGCAGCAAGCTGTACCGGATGGATGCTCAAATATTCACAGACAGCAATTTTTAGCCAGATATCATGAATTCAGTTACCAGCAAACACAGCTCCATGCAGAACACCACGGCTATATTCTATGAGAAAATGCAAAATAGAGTCATCCATATTAGACTCCCTGTTGCTTTAGCTGTAAAAAAGCTGAAATAACTACCGGGGGGCACTCCATCACCACCAATAGTGTTGTTCAGAAGCGCTCTAACAGTCTTTTTCAGATGCTTTAAAAAACCTCCCTGCCCCATGATGGGCTGAGAAGCCTAAACCGGTATCTCATCCTTACTGATAAAACCCAAGCAGCATAGTCTTGGCTAATCTTTAGTGAAACCCGGATTACTTCAGCCACGTGTCTGTCTGCTGACAAAGGAGGAAGCATAGGAGAAAGAGCAGATATGCAGAGCTGAAGGACAATGTGCGAAGCAGCTTGGCAAGCTTATATTTCTTTGTATTAGCACAAGGAGTTCTGGGTTTATAACCAGACACAAGTCCCAGCTACGCAGAGGAGGCATCTCCCATCTCCAAATGCCTGGTCCTGCATGACAGCCACTTCTTCTTAAGTATCTTCCATTTTCCAAGGGACTAAATGACCAACAGTGGAACGTTCCCCTTTCCCGTAGCAGCTCCTAAAGGCAAGCCAAAGGCTCCTGTAGAACACATTCAGCCCCAGCCACCCCATTGACACTTACCCACATCCTGCATGATGGACTTGGACTTTGCCCAGAACCAGAAAGCTCAGCAAATGAGGAGTGATTCCTCCTCCTCCTCCTCAGTTTGAGCTAGCTGGTTGTTTCCTCAATTTAAGGAAAAATCACTCTGCTGAAGATATGCTGATTTTAATGGGATCTTTATTTCAGCAACACACAATCCCCCAAGGGCTACAGTAAAACAAGCTCCTGTCTTGAGCTAAATAGTTCGAATTCTAATTCAGCCTAAGGTGGTCCAGTAAAACACAGACAAAGCTGGAACTGATGGCCCAGTTCTGCTTTAGATCATGACCAATTTTCATGAATTGAGATATCTCTCTGGACACCGGTTTGTTTTCACAAGCTTCAACCAGGAGTCCTTCCTCAGACACTACGGGCACATGGCTCCGAGTGCAGAGTCAGACGCAGCCAAAATTTGCACAAAGCTGCAATTAAAGCAGCAAAAGCTCATTCACTTGTACCTGATGCCCAACTTAGGTCAGGCTGGGCACTGAGCTAATGCTGCCCCTCCTCTGACAATCACAGCAAGCGCAGACATCTGCCTTCCTCCCAAGAGGCTATAGAAACATATCCTCACAAGAAGAGCTAGACAAAACGTGTCCCCTTCTCGGTGTCAACGTGGTATTACCAGTACTTCATATACTCACGGAAATGAGGACGCAGGACTAAGGCTGGGATAAGCCACCGCTGAGCTTAAGTTCTGCCTGACGAATTTTCTGAGTTAAGTTTTTCATCGGTGATTTTACTCACAAAGGAGTTGGCTGCTGTCTAACGTCAGCGGGTGCTGGGCGACAGTAAAGTCACTTGGGCTGACAGAAACTAAAAAGAGAAGTTTTCATTCAAAGTGAGATACAACTCTAACATGACACAAGCTTCCAGAAAACAAAGAAACCCCAACATAGCTGGGAAGACCAAACCTTCCAGCAAGGCGTGCAAGTGCTGCCCATCAGAATGTGATCAGGACTGAGTGTGGCGAGGGAGAGGAGGCCAAAGTGCCCCTTTATCACCATTACCAGCACCAGCTTGCACAGAAAGCAAATGGACATTCACAATTAATGTTATACCACGTCTGCAGTGAAACTGTGGCTTGATGGGCACGATCTTCCTGTCTCAACAAGCTGCGTATGATCAGGTGATCTCAGAGCATCAACTAGGCATATTGAGATCTATCAACTTAGACATATTTTAGCCTTGTGAAATAAAATATCAACAGGAGATGCTGAAGGCCAAACTAACACCGTGAACATTTACCACGAGCTTGCACGATCTTTCTCTGAACTTCACTACACTTCGCTTCATTTCTGAGGGCTCATCACAGCGCACTCCAGGGTACCAACATATTGATTTTAAAGAGAATCTATGGAGAGGGAAGTCCGGCTGGAGACGCCAGGACTGCAATCTGACTCAGGCACCATCCTGGACCAGGAGATGCTCTGCTACAGATGCAGAATGAGCATCCTGGACTGATGCAGCACAACCAAACACAGCTCCCAAGACAGACGGGAAACCCACAGCCTCTCTAAGGGGGCAGAAGCACCTCAGGCTGGTAGGAGGCAATGGTTACAGGCCTATCAACTTTACCTTAGGGTTTCTGCCTTTTCAGCTTCAGGAACTGAATGCTGATTAACAAACAAATTGCCATCTAACTGTTTCAAATCTGAGCTGGCCTATTATCAGCCAAAACTAGCCTGTGGCAGTGGCCCACTGCTAGAAAAATCACATTTTTACAGGCAGTGCCACAGAAACAGCACATATGAGAGAACAAGGGCTAATCCAGATTAACAGACAGACAGGAACAAAAAGCCTTACCAAAGTTCCTTCATAGTTTGGGTGGCCCATCACACCTGAAGTACCAACGAGGGAGAAGAAGAGAGAGCAAAATTTAACAGCACGTTTTAGTTCAAAATCACTGCTCTTTTGAGATGTTTCCTCTCAACATGGTACCAGAATAGCCCGCTGCTTCTTACTTAAAATATCCAAGTGCTGTAACTCTCCCATTCTACTCAGGAAAAAAGCAGTCAGCTGAATGTTTTGTTTTTCCTGTGTGCGTATTTAGGTGACGACTCAATCACACAAGAGGCTGTTCTTTTTACCCCAACCAACTTCTCTGCAGAAAATTCTTAATCAAGAGCATCTCTTGAGAAAGGGCAACCTGTTCATGGTAAAGTCCATGGAGTCCCAGGCCCTTCATCTGCACACTCCCATTCCGGCTTTAGCAAACTTACTCAGAGCCTCTGTGCAGCCACCCTCAGCGGCTCAGGGAGGTGACTCATTTGCCATGCGGGAATTCACACCAGAAGCAGAAGGCTCTGCTACTGCAGAGGTGCCTCAGATTGTGACATGATTGCCCTTACCCTAAAACTGACTGCTTATAGCTGATCAAACAAATCTTGCCTTTCGCCTTCACTTTCTATAGGACTTATCACCAGAGCTGCAAGCACAGCCCTGAGAACAAGCCCCCCCCACCACCAAGACAGCCTCAGCAGAGGGACTGGAGTCAGAGGCAGTGCACTATCACTACAGGGAACCCTGACCTTCCTGCCCCTCTGCTCCAGTCACCCATGCCAGCAAAGCTTTTCTTTCTTGCCCCATCTTCTGTGTTCCCAGCACAGGCCTCCCATACAGTAACTTTTCAAGTTTTGCCTCAAAATCCATCATGGATCAACACAGACTCATCAGCTAGAGTCACAGAGCAGTTTGGGTTAGAAGGGACCTTAAAGCCCACCCAGTGCCACCCCCTGCCCTGGGCAGGGACACCTCCCACCAGACCAGGTTGCTCCAAGCCCCCTCCAGCCTGGCCTTGAACCCCTCCAGGGATGGGGCAGCCACAGCTTCTCTGGGCAACCTGGGCCAGGCTCTCACCACCCTCACAGCAAACAATTTCCTCCCCAGATCTCATCTCAATCTCCCCTCTTTCAGTTTGCAGCCATTACCCCTCACCCTGTCACTACATGCCATTGGAAAACATCCCTCTCCTTTTCATCCTGAAAGGGAGAAGAAGGGCGAGCAGGACAAGACAATCCAACTTAACTTGACCCCAGCCATGCCTAGGCTCTCGCTGGGTAAAGAAGGGCACCCATGTTACTGGGGAGCCAGCGAAGCTTTTGATGTGCCATTTTGTTCTTGGCAACCACAGGCAATGATCACAAAACTTTGGCGTTTTGGCCATTGCCCCTTTCTGCTATATTTTTGGGCACAAGAGAAATGAGAGCCTTTTCACAGTGAATTCAAGGTGAGTGACAGTAGACTTATTCTAGTTACCTCTTTTTAAGCCTTACGGCAGTAATCCGCAGAGGTTGCAAGCTACAAGCCAAGTCACTTCAGGAAGTTCAGAGAGTGAGGAAAGGCTTTATTAAAACCAGTTTGAAAAAAAAGTAAAATAAAATCATATATATACAGCACAGCTCTAGGGCTACATTTGCTGCTGTCTACCGACATTAGAGCAATAAGGGAAGATAACCGCATCCCAAGGCAGTGGCTATTCCAGCCCACACTCCCCGTTTCACATTCCCAGCAAAACCCCATGGACCCGACGGCCGGGCAGCAGCAGCCACGGGGGAGCGGGGGCAGATCCCGCCTTCTCCGGGGGTTCCCAACCTACCACGAACTTCACCACAAGCCAGGTCAGCTACAGGTGAAGCAGCAATGCGTGAGACCGGGTATTAAGGGTTGGGTTTTGCTGGAGGCCGAGCCAGAGGCCCACAGAACCCAACCGGGTGACTGCAATGGTGCCCTCTCCCCCCCCCCTCCCCCGCTGCCTAAAAATAAAACAGGAGGCGGCAGGCAGCGGCGGGAGGCGCAGGCCGCAGGCCCCCGCCGGGGCTCACACCGAGCGGGCCCCCCGGGACCCGGCCGAGCCC
>VXAK01005590.1:11821-39238 GCA_013399435.1 Arenaria interpres | reverse complement strand
GGGCCCGCCCCGCTCCCGCTCGGGCCGCGGGGAGCCCCGGCTCCTCCCGCGCGAGCCCGGCAGGTGGCAGCCGCGCTCCAGCCGCAGCCGAGGCCCGCCCGGGGGAGCACCTGGGGCTCTCTTACCCCCCACTCCTCCCCCGCGGGCTCCTCGGCTGCCCCCGGGCTGGCGCCTGCTGCCCGGGCCCGCACAGCAGCCCCGAGGTGGTTCCTGGGCGCGTTCCTTCGGCTTCGTTGGGGGCTGCCTTGCTGCACGGCTCCACCAGGCTCGGGGACGCGTCCCCATCCGGCTGGAAGGAGCCTCTCGGTGTGTGCCCCCCAGTGAGGCCACCCGCCCTTCCCAAGGCTTCCCTGGTTGCTGGTGGACACCTGCCCCGGGCCTCCAAACCGGAGGACATCACTGTGCCTCCCGCCAACCCACCCTCTGCAGCTTCTTTTCCACAAGCTGGCACATCTTTGGCTGGGCAGAACTGTGGCGTTTCTTTATGCCGACAGGAGCAGAGACGCTGAGTGCACAGCAGGGAGAGCACCCCAAGGATCACTGTCTGCCCTTGTGCCCACCTGTGCGTAAGCAGGGAGACACGTACCTGATGTAGGCAACAAACAAGGGCACCCCCACTCCGTTGCTGGATTTCTTCCTGCATTTTTCCCGCTGGAAGACAGAAATAGCTGTTTGTCCTCATTGCTGTGGTCATCTGGGTGACTTCATGTGTGACCATTCTCTGTACCCAAAGCGATTCAGATCCTGTATCACAGGGCCAACTCTGGATGCTGATTTTAATGTCCTGACACAGAATCCCAGAATGGTGGAGTTGGAAGGGACCTCTGGAACCATCTCCTCCAGCCCCCTGCCAGAGCAGGGTCACCCAGAGCAGGTTGGACAGAAATGCATCCAGGCCAGCCTGGAATATTTCCAGAGAAGGAGACCTCACACCCTCTCTGGGCAGCCTCTCTGGCAATTCCAGCGCTCTGGCACCTTCAAAGGAAAGAAGTTTTTCCTCAGGTTGAGATGGAATTCCCCTGTTCCAGCTGGTGCCCATTGCCCCTTGTCCTGTCACCAGGCACCACTGAGAAGAGTCTGGCCCCATCCTCTTGCCACCCGCCCTTTAGATATGGCTCAGCATCGATGAGATCCCCTCTCAGTCTGCTCTTCTCCAGCTGAACAGCCCCAGGTCCCTCAGCCTTTCTCCATCAGAGAGATGGCCCAGCCCCTCATCATCCTCGCAGCCCCCACTGGACTCTCTCCAGCAGTTCCCTGTCCTTCTTGAACTGGGGAGCCCAGAACTGGACCCAGTGCTCCAGATGTGGCCTCCCCAGGGCAGAGCAGAGGGGGAGGATGACCTCTCTCAACCTGCAGCCACCCTCTTTTTAATGTACCCCAGGAGATCATTGGCCTTCTCTGCTCACAAGGGCACATTGCTGGACAGTGGTAGGGAAGGTGGCTAATGAGAGGCAATGGCAATGCTTTGGGCCACAGGCAGTGCAGCAAACCTGGGCGTGGAGAAACCACACATGCAGCTGCCCCATGTGTCATCACCTGTGTTCAAGTGCCCGACTGTCTGCCACTGCCAGGCTGCAGCATCTCTAATGCGCTTCGGTTCTCAGGCCAGCAGAGAGCATCTGGCATTGCATGGGGAAGAAAATTGGAAATTTAGGTCTTGAGTTGCACTATGGTGAGGAGATGTCAAGCTGAGATTGAAATTCCTCTATCTAAATGGAAATGAGCAGTGCTTCCACCACTAGGGAGGGCTCGCCCGTTCCTGCTCCCCCTGTCCTCACACACGCAGAGACCGTGGATAGCCCAGCTGTACCATGAATGGATCGCAGAGCTCGGGGGGTGTGACAGGGGGGTGTCCCCCCTCCCACCACCACCACAAGAGACCCCATCTCATCCCTGCATCAAGCCACGGGAGAGCGATGATCCCACTCTGCACTCCCAGCGACCTGCGAGCGTGTCAAAATTGTCACTCACGGCAGGGCCACTGACCCTGTGTCCCAACGGGTGTTCAGCCCCACCAACAGACACATTTACTGCAGCTGCCAAGATGGGAGTGAGATGTACGATGATAAAAGAAGGATCTCACTGCTAATGGCCCTGAGCCGGACCAGCCCAGCAGAGACAATTATCGCCTTGCTGATAACAGGAGCAGCTGCTGCCAGTGCAAATTACCGAGCTGTCCCCAGGGACAGCAGTGCCCAGGCCACAAAGCCTGGGGTCACCCTGAATGATAGAACTTTCAGAGGGACCCTCAACTGAGCAGGGCAGTGAGGGGTCTGCGATGCAGAGGGGACCAGGCGACATCCCTGTGCTGACTCTCTTGCCTGCTCTGGTGTATGATGTGCTGCTTGCTTTGGGATTGGCTGGAAGTCAAATGCAAGGGCAAGAGCCCTTGCCACATGGGTGATGCACTCTCCTTCCCTACCTGGTCCCACCTGGACTGCTTACGCCAGCCCTGTGGCATCTGGGAGCTCAGCTACAAATCACAAAAAGAAAAGAAGCAAGCCAGGAGTCGCAGCCTGTACCTCCTCCTTCCCAGCCCCAGCCAGCTCCAACTGGCAGCTCTCCCTGCACATTCTGGTCACCACCATCACAAACAGGGCTGGAGACGTTCCCTGAGCAAGGGGTGGGAGATCCTGCCTCTCCCATGATGTAGGCCATGGCTATGGGTCACACCTTCCTCAGTGTAGGCCTGGACAGGCACATTCTGCAATTTTTTCGAGTTTAGACAACACTGTCCTCTGGACTGCACAGTCCCTTCTGCCCTCTGAAGCATTTCTGGGGGCTCCGATATCTCAGTTCTCCCTCTCCCAAGCCAACAGGTCAGCAGAGGAAGCCATTGGGATCCCATAAACATCCCCTGACAAGACCTCAGTTACTGGAACTGCAATCTGGGCAGCACCTGGGACTCTGGCTTAAATGGCATCCATCCAACAGGACAGTGGGTCTTGCTGCCCCCCACAGACACCCTCCATTACCTCCGGCAGGACTTTGGCACCGAGTCACCACCTAGCCTGCAGTTTCCAGAGAACATGAGCCAGGACAGCCCGAAGATGGTGGTCCCAGGCCACATCCCAGCCCCTGTAAGAGGCAGCTATGAGAGGGGCAGAGCAGACTGGGGGAGCGGAGGCTTGGACAGCCTGCATCTGCCAAAGGAAAAGGGAATCAGGTGCAGCACAGAGCCTGTGGTCTTTACCATAAATTACCAAAGGGGGGTTGCTCAGACATTGGGACTTGATGCTGGTGCTGTGCACACATGCAGAAAGCACCACTGTGGGAAAGCAGCTAACGCAAGTGCAATCAATTAGGATGCAGTGAGTCCCTGGAGGCCACACTACAGTGTCTGGAGTGCCTACCCATGGCACGGGCAGTAAATGCAAGAGCACCACATGCCCAAAGCGCAAATCAGGCCGAGTGTTCCCTCTGGAGAGTGGCTGTGAGACGCGCGAGCAGTGAGATCAAGGTGATCTACACAGAGGCAAAGAGCCTTCCCTGTAAATCAGGACAGGCTGTGCGTGGTCAGAGAGAGCGCGCTGAGCACAGGCACTACAGCCAGACGTGCTGTGAATTTGCAGGGGTACCCCATAATGCCTGCGGTAAATCAGGCCAGGCTGTGCATGCACAGGGAGGCTGTAAGGCTGCATACAGGCAGTAAATCACAGCACGCTGTACATGCGGAGCAAGGTGGCCCCATATGGGAACAGTGAGGGAGGACACATGTGCGCACATCGGTCTCATGCAGGAACGGGTCAGGACTTGCTGTGCGCTGCCAATTAATGGAGAAAAATTCAGCAGGCATACATTTATCCTGGAAATTAAGAGGAAGATCTGTAGCTGTGCAGGTCATCAGGCTGAGCGTGATGTGAAGGACAGAGAATGCCTGAGGCAGGACCAACAGATGAGGACACACTTTGAATGCATGAGATGAGGGTCAACCAGGAGGTGCAGCATGAGATTGGTGCCTCCCACATCCAGAAAAAAGGGTTAAAATATATCTAGACTTTCACACCCTTCTGAGGTTTTTTTTTTTGAAGGAAACCCAGATTCAAGAAGGAAGGCAAATGGAAACAGAATTTATCACAAATACATTGTCTTAGTGTAACTTATTTTTCTTTGATAATTAACTCAGACAAGGTGATGCAGCACATTCAGGCTAGTTAGATTTAAGGAAGGATTTTCATTTGCCACCCAATAGGAACCAGTTTCTGATGCCGGAAGTCATGGATATGGACATAGCAGAGGAGGAACCACCTAATCACGTAAATGTTGGGTTGTATTAAAAGGGGTGTTTCTGAGCAAAGAAATGCTTCCAGCACTTTTCCTCCACCTGTCTTGGGCTGACCCCACCAACGTTAACAGCAAGCAGTGCAGGGCTGGGAGTGTGGAGTCATTGCGCCTGGGATGTGTTTTTGGGAGGGTCACAGCCACATCACTAGCAAGGCACCATGAAGATCTCACCCAAAAGACCTGCCCAAGCATGCTGTTTTGGAGACATGCCTCCAAAATTGTGCAAGGGAAAAGACAGAACTGCTCACAAGTGTAGACTGAAAATTAGGTGGCAGCATCCGAGCATGGATGTTTTGGGACAATTTTCAAACAGGGTACCAAGAGCAAGTAACTGGCTTGAGAGGATGCTGGAGAAGCATGCTGAAGGGATTGAGCAAGGGTGGTCTTCCAGTTAGGAGCTGAAACTTTCCTCTTCTGTCAAGTATGTTGGTCTTTATGAGAAGATTTGAAAGGAGGCATTCAGCGGGGCCATATGTGTGCCACATGCATGTGTGCTACACTGCACGTTTTGCTGATAGCCTGCTGGGATCAGGAACAAATTTCTCTCCTTTGCTATAAACTTTGGCAGCCGAGTTGTTGGGTTGTTCGATCCCTCTGCAGAGTGCTGTGGTTGGAGACAGAACACAGGGCACTCTCTTTTCAGAGATATTCAAGCAATTTAGGCATCACTGCTAGGGCTGGGGTTTTCAACTAATCATTAGGCTTGGGCTTAAGGGAACTCCTCCAGGCCAGAGGGGCAGGGGGGGACACGGATGGTGGCCCACACCCGGCACACATCTGAGGGTTTTGCCCAGTCCCACAAGGACCAGTTCCTGGTGGTGCTCTCCAGCCCATGAGGTGCTCGGAAGCCCTGATGGCTTGTGCTGGGGCAGGGGATGAGGCTGATGCTGGCCTTGAGGCTAATCTGAACACTTCATTTCCAGCAGAGGGGAGGCATTAGGGACTGTGACAGAGTTTCAGTGAAGACACCACAGCTTCCAAGGTGAGGCACTGTCAAAGGCAGCCCTGAATCAGCCTTTCAGCCCTCTTGGCTGCGTTCCTCCTGTAAGACTCCATCTTTTGGCCAGTGAAGTCCTGTGCAGGAGTGAGTGGAGCCCTGTACTGGCCCAGGAGCAGGCAGAGTGGCCCAGGGCTTGTGGCTCTGCCAGCTCAGCCCTGACCGCCATGCAAGAGCGTGTTCCCAGCAGCGCTAATCCAATTACCAAACAAACTTACTTCCTTCATTATCAGGGCTTGCAGCATGCTAAAGCAGCTTGGCCATTATGGAGGGCTTAGCAAGGGACTAGGGATCAGGCGATGAATGACAGAGCTGTTTCGTTTGCAGGGAGGAGGGACAGAGAACAGAAACAGCCCGAAGGACACAGGGGATTGCTGGGACAAGTGGATTGGGAATTGCTACAGACAAAGGTCTCTGGTCAGCCTTCATGCTCCGAACAGGGTTAACCTCAAAAGTCACATCAGGTTGCTCAGGCCCTTCTCTATCCTGGGGATTAGCCTTCTCATGAATGGGGATCCCTGTCACCTCGCCAGCTGTGTCACATGGCTGCCCTCCCCCTCGCTTATTTCCAAACACCACTCATGCAGTCACAGGAGAGGAAAAGGTAGCACTAAAATACCCTCAGCAAGAGAGGTTCAATCCAAATTTCCTGTGGAGCTGTTGATGAGCTCCCACCACAAACAGAGGATGCAACGCACCAGCCAGACCCCACTTTCTGTGGGAATCCCAAAATGAGACCTCCTCAGGCCCAAACAGGATACAGGACCTGCTTGGATCTGCCCCATTTGAGATCACATCCCACCCCTGACCCAATGTCAAGCTGTGGGCTGGCGCTTTGCTATGGCTCTGTGTCCTGCTCCTACATCTTTCTTGTTGGGCCTTCTCCACCTCCTGACGGCCCACAAGGAGCTGGAGGCTCTGTTGGGCCAGAGGTGTTGCTCACAGGTTACAGTGAATTTGCAGCCCCATTTATCCTGGTGTCCAGTCCCTCCTGGTGGTGCTATAAGAGGGGAAAAAAACTGAGTGGCCTTAGGGCAGTTCTGCTTCACTCCAAAAAGAGCCCTTCTTCACTCTGGTCAATGCTAACACTGGGGCAGGAGAGTGGACTACAGACCGCTTGAGGTCCCTTCCAACCCAAGTTACCATATGAGTGTAGCCAGCAGGTGAAAAGAAGTGGTTATTTCCCTTTATTTGGCATTGGTGAGGCCACATCTGGATACCGTGCCCTGTTTTGCACCCCAAGTACAAGGAGAGAGTCCTGCAGGGGGTCACTAGGATGGCCAGGGCCAGACAACACGTTGTACAAGGTTGAGCAGTTGGGCTTCTTTAGCTTGGAGATGAACGGGCTGAGGAGGGATATAAATGCCATGGGGAGGATTGAAAGCTGCTTAACTGAAGCACTTGGACACAAGGCCCAGCTCCAGAGCAGTTCTGCTGGTCTGGCTGTTTCTGGGTGGCTGGTGCCATGCACAGAGGTCTCACACTCCTCAGCAGGGATGGCCCTGGGATGGAGTCAGGCTGCGGGGGCAAGATCACGCCATTAGGCCGCAAGCTCACTGGTAGTGCCAGCACTGGCTGCAGACACTTTGCTCCCTGCCACAGTTTCTCAATTAAAAAAAAAAACAAAAACCACAACACAATATGTGAGGAGATGCTCCTGTGCCTTTGTTCCCTGGCTGCACAGACCCGAGAAGCCTCTCCTTTGCCATCCGCAGCCATGAAGAACGCGGAGTATCCCCAGGGATGAGCTCTGCAGTGGAGCCCTCAGGGCACAGCAGGGCTGCTGAAGGGCTCTTGAAACCTTTTGAATGCAGCAAGGCCAACCCAAGAGCATCTCAGCAGATTTCTGCATCTCCAACCCTTTCTGCAGGCTCTGGTGTGGCACGTCCCAGAGACAAATGCTCCAGCTGGAATCGTCTCAGTCCCCAGCAGTGGACGAGATGCCTCCCTGGGATGGAGAAGCAGCCGTGGAGCTGGCAGCAGCCAAGTGGGGCTGTAAGGAGACACCGGGCGCCCCATGAGCTCAAACTGCTGCCTTTTAAGGAGCGGCAGAGGCTGAGGCATCCTGGAGCAAACCCACACAGTTTCTGCAGGCTCCCAACCCTGGCGTGCACTCAAGGACCATGCTGGCCGAGCCTGATGGTCCCCACAGCGGCTCAAAGCCATGACTGGCAGCCAGGACAGCAATCCCCCAGCTACAGATGGAGTCTGGAAAACCCCAGAGCCTGTGAAGAAGGGGTCCTGCCGTGGCTGCAGCGCTCACCCGAAGCCCCATCCATCATCCCTGTCCTCCCCCGAAAACCTGCAGGACCAGCTCCTTCCCAGGAGTGGGGAGGATGATGCTTTTTCACAAAGCCTTCATCAAGCCACTGCCAACACATCCCACCAACGCCCTGAGAGCTTTGCTCCACTGATACAAAAGGTTTTGCTGGTCCAGCAGTGAACTTCAGCTGCCATCCCCCCTCCCTGCTGAACACAGCAGGACCCCCGGGGAGCAGAGGGGAGAGGGAACATGCCACAGGGCAGTAACAGCAAGAGTGAGCTTAATCCAAAGCACGGATGGAGGAAACATACGTGCATGGGTACAGGAGTAAGCAACATCAGGAACAAGGTTGAATGGCAAGATACGCATTACATCATTAAATGCTACAGAGCACCAGGTGTATCTTCAGCCAAAGGAAGAGAAGGAGCAAGCTGGCCTGAAGACAAGGTGTCAGGAAGACAAGGAACAGGACTGGAGCCACTAAATACCCAGAGGAAGAGAACAGAGCTGTGAAATTCAGGGATTTTGCCTAAGACTTACAAGGGGTGAAGGAAAACAGGGAGGCAAAAGATCCCAAAGAGCACCCCTTCTACAGGGAACAACAGGCAAGTCCAAAATCAGCTCATCACTGCCTGCAAAGGGTCCCAAAGAGAAAGTCGCGGCATCTCTTGTCTCCTGTGTCTCGGACGAGTGAGCTGGCTGGACCGCTTGGGCATATGGGTCTTGGTGTATGCAAGAGCAAAGGAAAAATCAATATGCTTAGAGCTTTTGTGTAATAAAATCCCCTTCCCCTCCACTTTGCCACACTGAACCCCCCACTGGAGGGGTCTGTGTGGAGCAGGAGGCGACTGTGCACCACTCTGATCAGGCAGTGGTGCTGCATGCGTGGCCAAGACCAGTCACTATTTACATTTGGCAAAGGATGGCAGTGAGTACCGAGCACCCATGAGGGTAGGGGCCACCACTGGCCTGGCCCTCTGTGCCTCACTAGCCCCAGCCAGGCCCCCGCTTGCCCCCGCCAGCCTCCTCGCCTGCAGGCACAGCCGTTTTGACTCCTGCATGCAGAGCTGGCATCCCTCAGAGGCATCTCAGGCCCGTTCATGGATGATTTCTCCCCCTTTTCCCATATGTCGCCTCCCCCCAGGACTCTCCAAGGCCCCAGCTCCAGTCCATGCGTCCTGAGCTCTGCCCAGAGGCAGGTGAGGGCAGGGGGCAGCCAGCAGCCGGCCAGCCCCGCTCAGCTCCTCGGGCGGGGGGTCCCCCTAGGAGACCCCCCGAGAGAGCGGGACGAGGGGTCCAGCTGCAGCAAACCCCAGCAGCGCTGGCCGTGTCCAGCGAGCCGCTTGCCGATCCGGAGCCCGTCCTTGGCCCTGCAGACAGGCCAGTTTGGGGTGCACCCGGCCTTGAGCCTGACTCATGGTGGGTGAGGACTATAGGGTACGGATGGCCACCGGGTAAAGCAAGGACATGTGCTCAGCCCCCTTGATGGGCAGCTTGCGGCTGGCGTAGTGATGAATGATTTCCGGCACGCTGTCGAAGGGCGGGCTGTGCTGACCCAGCACGTACTTGTTCTCCTGTGTCCGGGACAGTTTCATGTGCATGAAGCCCTGGCTGCTCCTGCAAGGAGAGATGGAGGCAAGGTTAGGGGGTGCAGCCAGTCTCCCTGCAGCTCCTGTGCGCACCCTCCCAAGACCCACACCCTGTCCCTACAGCTGGGGGGACGCTGTGGCCCCCTGTCCCCAGCTATTGCCCTGCCCACACGTCGCCACTCTTAGCCAACTCCAGACAAAGTCCACAGGCCAATGGAGGGCCATTGTGGCGGCGTGCTCTCTCCTTTCCCTGCCCCAGCTCCTGCTCAAGCCATAACCATCAGTGGGAGCTGTGATGGGTTGCACCTGGACTTTGGGGGACAGCTGGCAACACAGCCAAAATACTCTCTGGAACGGGGACCTAGATATTTTGTTCCCATGAGAATATGACTGTAGGTCACTTATCTTACTCTATAAATAGTGGACAGCCCAAGAGCCCTTTGAGCTCTCCTGCGGGGCAGCGGCTGCACGCCAGCATCTCCCCTTGAGTGGGGATGCTCGCTTAAGCTTCCGCTCCTCGAGGTTGAGAGATTCCTTGCCGCAACAAGTCCTTGGTGAGTGACCAATAGCATGCTAAACTTTGAAATCTTAGCTAAGTGATATAGAGGATTGATCACGCATATATAATCCTTTAGACATAAACCCCTGACCAAGTCTGGGACTAGGATTGGATCCAGCTGCACCCAGACTCCTCTCGGAGGAGTTTAGAAAGCAAGGGGGTCCTTTCTGAATGTCGTGACACAACGGGAAGGTCTCTCTGACAGCTCTGTCTGACCCTGTCCTCTCTGCAGTAAACAACCAAGCGTGCCTCGCCTTCTCCAATCTTGTTAACTGTCACATTCATTACTAACTTTGTTATATCACTGTTTTATATTAATAACTATTTCACTAATTCTCTCTTACGAGTGAAGTTAGTTAATCACCCCACCCATGACAACATGGTGGCCGGTGCTGCAGCGTGTCCCCTCCCAGGAGCATGGCCACGCAGTGTGGTGGTGCGAGGGGTTTGTCCAGGGACAAGGAGAGTGCCTGTGGCCACAGGGGTGCATGTAGATGGACGGGGGCACAGCCTGGACAGGGCCTCTCGGGGTGATGTGGAGGCAGCTGCTTTCGCCCCTTGCACGTGACAAAGCCCCTTTTGCAGCTGCCTGGCTCGCCCAGGGGGGCTTCAGCTCCCGTCATCTCCCCAGCCTTACCACGGCAAATCAGGATTTTCTCCTTCAGCTCACAGCCCGCTTCCCCCTCCCCCCACCGCACACCAATGCTGCGGGCTCCATAAAACCCGCTCAGCGTAGCGAGGCCATTTCCCAGCACAGCACGGGCACCGAGCCACGCGAGGCTGCACAGGCAGATCCTGCCACGAGCACTGATTCCAAGTGACGGGCTAATGGCCCTGTTGCTATTAATTTGCGTCTCCGAGGAGAGCCACAGCCTGTCTGCAGCGTCTGGAATGCACATTACGGCAAAATATTGATGACTTAAAAGCAGACAGGACCTCATCAGCGATGCTGAGCCGCTTCCAGCACTGTGCGGGCCTGTCCCATCCCCCCAGCTGGAGACGGTGCCCTTAATGGACAGCCCAGCTGCATTAGCAGAATGGGTCTGAAATCCATTTAGCATCCAGAGGCAAAGAAGGAGCCGGCTGCCCTGGGGGAGAGCTGCAGCTCTTGGCCCCATAGCCAGGGGAGGAGGAAAAGCAATAGCCAGTCACATCCTGTGTCCCAGGGTGCAGGGAAGAGCTGCATGGGCTGCACCCTGCACGGCACCTCATGAATGTGCACGGGTTTGTCCTGCACACCCACACGGTGGCATGGCTAACACACACAATGCCCACGGGTGCTCTCTGCTGTCTGCAGAGACCCAGCCCTTGGCTAATACTGGCAGGGAGAGATGCGCAGGAGCCCGTTGCAGCAACAGGGTTGGTCCAGAGCTGCAGCGCTGCCACATGGGTCCACTGAGACTCGTGATGAGAGATGATGCTGATCACCATGCAGAGGTGATGCTGGTTGTCTTTTGTCCCAGTCGCTCCATGAGTCTTTTATCACAAGCTCAGAGACATGATGGAGAGATTGGACCCCTGGAGAGATGCCTGAGGGAGCATGCTACAAACCTGACAGCCTCACAGCCAGCAGCGGGGACAGAAGGAGCACAAGGGGTAGGTGCTGCTCCTGTTGAGCACCTCATAGCTGTGAAGAAGGACCTGAACCTTCGCAGCATGGCCTCAGCCATTCTCATGGAGGCACAAGCCACAAGGGACTCATTCACAGAGCATTTGAGGCAATGACATCCCTGGAAACATTCCAGGCTAGGTTGGATGGGGCTCTGAGCAACCTGGTCTACTTGTCCCTGCCCATGGCAGGGGGGGGTGACTAGATAGCCTTTAAAGCTCCATTCTAAACTCAAACTATTCTATGACTACAACTCTGCCCACAACAGGCAACATGAGGCTGTTTCGCCTGGACCAGACTGTCACAGCAGGGTTAAATCCTTCTGGCTACCTGACACGCTATGGGTACAGCCTCTCCTGGTGCTCTCTCTTGTGCATATTTTCCTTAAAAGCAGCACAGAAGGGCTTTAGGTCAGGATCAGAGCTCTCTTTCAGACCATCTCCTCAGCTGCACCTCCTTCTTCAAGGAAAAAAAATGAAAGAGTTCAAGAAAAAAAATAGAGAGAGATGCAGACAGCCAGCTTACAGCTATATAAAAAGCATCCCAGGGGATTTTCCCTGAAAAGGCTCTACAGAGAAAGGCAACGGAGTAAAAATCCCATTCCCGAGGATGCGGGCTCTCTCCAAAAGAGGTGCAGTGGACAGGTAATGCCTGGATGCTCCTGGATGGGCTGCAGTCTCCTCTGGGGAAGTGACATGCTGCTGCAAGGCCATGTCCCAACTGCACATGATGTCTGAGAAGAGGATTTGGCCATTTTTGCCAGGAGGCTAAGGATGGACAGCAAGAAGCAAGGAAAAAACCACAAAGAAATGGGTAACTGGCCTGTAGAGAACTGACAGAAAGGGACACCCGTGGTGGCAAGTGAGGAAGCCCCATCCACGACCCCAACACCACCTCCCAGGCTCTCCAACACACACACTGGCTAATGCCACTCAAGAGGTGATGGCTGAGAAGACCTCTTGCAGCAGAAGCTGTTGTTTCAAAGTTGCTTGCAAGCCAGGGCAAGGAAAAAATATTGAGAAAATTAAAACAACAGTAAAAATTATGACAAAAAAAGAAAATTAAGGAGGTTTTCGGAAAAGGCTTGTTGTCTGATCTAAAAGCTACAAGTGCAGAAGGAAGAAAGAATATTTTCAGCTAAAAACGTGTTCTGCCTTGGTGTTGAAGGCAGTAAAAAAGTGTAAAGAAACAGACAGAGAGAGAGAGAGAGAGAGAGATGGAGCAATCTAATTCACAATTGCGTCCCTGGGAAATAAACAGGAGAAGCTGAAACCACCAGGGAGCAATGCAGGTCCCCAGACCCCTGGGGAAACTTAAGAGTATATTGAGGGAAGTGTAGGGATATGTGGCATGTTGTTAAGATAGAGACGAATAAAGTGTTCACTAAATACTTTCGTCACATCCGCAGGATCAGAGCTAATAGACCTGCCCAGTAGGAGGGCAAGAAGGTACTTGCTAATCCATCATCACCTTCAGGAAAGTAACAGCCTTGATTTTGTGAGTCCAGGCTGTCCCAAGAGTCCTGAAAGAGCTGGATGAGGAGCTATGGGCAGCTTCTCCCTGGCAGGACATGAGGTGATGTTTTGTGCAGTTTTGTCACTAAGGGAAAATCTGGGGAGGGTGCAAAGATCCCCCCCAAAAAAACAAGCAGAAACCAAGCTGTGCTGTGGGGATGAGGTTTTCCTGCTGGGAAACCAAAGCAGACCTCTCTACAGCAGAGATGAGCAAGGGCTTCTACAGTTACGTGGGCTGGGGAGGCAGGGACGGGTACCCGCATTTCCATCAACAACAGGATCATGCAAACTTCATTTTCCCGTGAAACAAAGCTACAAAAAAAAAAAAAAAAAGGGGTAACAAAGCCAGAGCTGGAAGCTATAGCCAGACACATTTGAGTGAGCAGTGAGGCACATCATTTGATCCATCTGAGGGATTACCAGTGCTACCAAGGGAAGCGCAGCATGACTCCAGATCTATGAGCCTTCCTGAGTAATACTTTTGCCAGACACCAAACCAGAAGCCTGTGCCACACCACAGGGAAGCACAGACTTCGTATTCCAGCCACTTCTGACCACATCGTGGTCACCTCGGAGTCATGCCATGGACAGGGGTGGCACATGTCTGCATGGGGCACTCAGTGGCAAGGGGTCACCCATGGCACCACCGCAGGCACAGTCGCCCCCCCAGCCCCTCCGGAGTCACTTACTTCAAGGAGAGGGAGAAGTCATTCTTGCTGGTTTCGCTGTTGCGCACCAAGTAGCTGGCCTCCTTGCAGAGCCTCAGCAGTGTCTCGGCGTCCGTCCGGCTGATGGCCCCGTGGTACCAGCTGGAGATGGGAGAGGGATCGGCTGTGCCAGGCAGAGAGCAGACACCCCAGGCAGGACCCTGCCCTGGTGCAGCAGCAACGCCAGCACCCCCTGCACCTCCCTGGGGACAGCAGCCACCTCCAGGGAGAGGGAGGCAGGTGGCACCGCCAGGGCTGGGGGACAAGGGGCAGGACTCCCACTGGGCAGCATGGGGGGGTGCAGAGGGCACACAGGAGCACCACGACTGCGAGATGGGCGGTGGGGACAAGCAGGCAGAAACGCGGGGCCAGGGAAGAAGCAAAGAAGCAGGTCTGCTCTGGGCCTCTTCACAGTGTCCCACAGGGAACGTGGCACAGGCTCAGGGCAGGCAGGACTCACCACTGGTTTTCCAGGGGCAGGGCAGGATCAATCCTCTCGCCGAGAAAGGGGCCAGGCTCGGCGATCAGCGTCTTCGTGCTCTTGAGACTGCTGGAGCCATGCCTGAGGGCAGCCCTGGCCTTCTCCTCCCTGCAGGGCGAGGTGCGGCTGTACCCCAGCCCCTCTGATGGACCTGCAGGATGGACACACGTTGCAGCTGGCGGTGGGGACAGGTGAGGATCCCAGCTTTGCCCCCCCCCCCGCAGAGGGAGCCCGCAGAAAGGGCCAGAGCCACGTCATGTCATGTTGGGTCCCCTCTTGCTGCCCTGTCCCCTGCCCTAAGCAAGGGCAGGGCAGCTTTTGGGCTGCTGCTTACTGTGGTGCCCCAGGATAGCCACGGTCAGGTCCCCACCACGGCAGGACCAAGGACCTCTCCACGCCCAAGCGTCTGGAAATATTTTCCAGGGAGGTTTTAAAAGCTGAGAGAGGTTTCGCTAATGCAACCAGAGATTCAGCAGTAGCAGCACAGAGTTAAGCGAGAAGCAGTATGGAGAGGCTCTCCAATCTTGAAAAAAAGAAATGAAGTAGATGGAGCTAAAGGGAGCAGTCAGTTTGGAAACTATGGACACATTTCTGCTAGCACAAGCTGGCACACCTCCTGGGGTGAAAAAAAATCATGCCCCGAGGTGGGAAGGGGACATTTCAACTGTAAGGTGCCTCCTCCCGATGAAGCCGCCTGCCCCGCACCAGCCCGGCCACAGTCCCCGCACACCAACAACGTGCGGTGGCCCAGCACGTGCTGCCCGCTGAGCGGCAGGGGATTAACTGAGACACGCCCCAGGGACCTGGCCTCCCGCCGACTGTTATTTCCGTGCGGGATGATTTCAGCATTAACAATATTGTTTCTCCCTCCTCCAGAGGGTTCATTATTGCTCCTCTGCAACACAAGCCCCCCTCGCACAAATTACTTATTGATCGGGCAGAGCTGCCTTGACGCGCGGCTGCCAGTGGCTGATGCCGCGGAGGCACAGTGGCCCCAGAGGTGGCCGAACCTGGGCCAGGCAGCTTCCCCCCGCCATGCTGCCGGCTGCTGGAGGGCGAGGTGAGAGCAGGGAGACACTGAGGCCAGAGGCAAGCAATACCCACAGAGGGACGTTCTTCTCTCCAGCAGGGCGTTCTCTCCAGCAGCAATTTGAGGGACACCTTGTCTGGGCCCTTTGCAGGCGAGCAGGTCTCCAGCCCCCCAGCACCGAGGAGAGAGGAAGGCAGCCAGAGGGAAACCCAGCCAAAATCCTCTGCAGTTTAGCGTGGCTTAAACTGCACCTTCCCCCAACTCCCCCACCCCAGAAGGAGCACAGGGAGGAGGTGTCCAACATTAAGGCTTGACAGGCCCTGCCTCTGCAGCTTTTCACCGGCCAGGCTCGCCCTTGTACATAACAGGCTTCGATTTCAACTCATCACCTTAAAAAATTAGGGTGATCATTAAAAAGCCAGTCAATCAAAACACTGAGGTGTTTGCTGGCGGCACAAAGTCATCCTGTTAGAGGCTGAGAAGAAATGCATTGCACCTGTCAGAGAGAGGCAGAGGCATGTACATGATTAAACAGGATATTAAAAACAAGCCCCTAGGAGTAAGACGACATCCTTCAAGGAGTTTGAGTCACCCCCAGACAGGGAAAGTAGAAAATAAGACAAAACTCTGGCAAGATAAACTTAATACAACAAAGCAAGTCAGGAAAAAAAAAAAAAAAAGAGACTCTGTGTTGCTAAAACCAGGAAAAATGACAAACTGATATGTTCATCAGGAGCAGGATGCATGTCAGAGCGACTGCGGGGATAATAAATGATGGGGGAAGAGAAAAAGCTGCACAGCACAGAAATTAATTTTTCTTGACACCTGCATTCATTGTAGGAAGAGGATCAGGAAGTTTACCCCTGCCAGACCTTTCTTTTTGGGGATTGATCTCAGCCTGCAGCACCCCCGCAGGGTTGGGACAGACCCCGAGACCCCAACGGCGCAGCAGCCGCATCACTCTGGGGTGTCCCTGCCATCAGCAGCAAAATCAGCTGCCACATGCGGCCTCGTGCTCAAACCCACCCGGGAGGCAGCAAAAGCCACGCTGCTTTTTCCTTAGGATGCTCTGCAGGGATCTGGGTAACTGCAGATAAGGAAATCAGACATCTGCACCTGGCAGGTCGCCATGCCCACCAGGAGCAGCGTGAGCGAGGCAGGGGCAGGCACAGTGCGCAGGGCACCGCCACCCGTTTGCAGAGAAAAAGTCACCTCTTGCAGACCAGCCCCAGCTCTCTCCAAGAGCGGCAGCCCAACCCCAAAAGCCTGGGTAGCTTTCGAGAAACGCCCTCACCTAATGCTCTTGGCAAAACCCTAAATCCACCACAGCATCAGAGCAAGGTCCTTCAAATATTAATAATGGGTTAGAAGAGAAGCAGTGATATTTGGCTTTCCTACGCAAGGCTGCCGGCAGAGTCCAAGGGGAATTTACATGAGGGCTCTGCCGCTCAGCACGCACAAGAATAGCTTCACAACAAAGCAAACCGGAGATGACAAAGTATGCCTGGGAGATTTTGCTGTTCGGGATAGCAAATATGAGAGCGAAGAATCCAGAGGGACCTCCTGCCACTGAGCAGCAAGGTAATAAATAGCAGAGGAAACAGAGCCATGCTAAACGACAAAGCAAGGCGCACGTGGAAAAAACCAACCGGAGCTTTGGTGGTGGGATCTGAACTAGCTGCTACCACACCTGTAAGTGACCTGGGTATTAAGTCAGAAGAAAACATCAGCTAAGCGCTCAGTTGTCAAGAAGACTGTAAAAGCAGCCATCAAACTTTGGGAATTTGGAGGCAAAGAGGAGAGAACAAAAGCGAAGGCAGTAACTCTGCCACCGAATAATCTCCTGGTGCAGCTTGACTGCTACATGCAAAGAGGTGTCGTGGAGCTGGAGAAGATGCAGAAGAGGCCAGGACAAACGTCTGGCATCTGGCACAGGACAAGCGAATGAGCCAGGAGGAGCTGGGGGAAGGCGGACGGGGAGGGTGGATGTCTGGCAGCCAGCTCCAAGTTGTCGCAGCATCTCGGCGCCGGTGGGGCAGCAAGGCAGGGTCGCGGTGAGCACCAGCCACAGCCCTCCCAGACACCCCGCTGTCACGCGAGACCCACCGTTGGCGTCTTCGTAGCTGGGCTGGCCCTGCTGCAGAGGGACGGAGGCACCAGCCTCACCGTCTGGGGGGCTTTCACGGCTGTCGAGCTGTCCCACCGGCGGTGGCCATGGCAGGTCTTTAATGACCTTGATTTCAACTGGATGGGATGGGGTAGGAGGGGGTGGGAAAGAGAGAGAAAGAGAAAGAAAGAAAGAAAGAAAGGGCTTAGAAAAAACCATCAGCAACACCAGACCCACAGAGAAGGAGAGCAGTTGTGGGCAGAAAGACGTGAGGACTACATTCCCAGGAGCCCTACGCCAGCTTGGTCATCTCGTCCCCTCCCCAGAATCAAGCAGGAACAGGCCTGACATAGGGCATGTTCCTGATGGAGAGACCCTGCTCCTCCATCACCTTTCCCAGACAACCCTCTCTGCAGGGGGGGAGCCTGCGATCACCCCCATTCCACACGCACATCCAGCCGGGTGACCATGGCCAAGCATCCCATTGCCATCTGTCCTGCCTGTGCATCCGTCTTGCCCCAGGTGCTTCCCAGCCCCTCCATGGGGTCCACTTTCCCCTGCCAGGAGCCAGCGAGTTGCTGCCCTGTGCCGGTACCAGCTGTCCATCAGCAGGGGTCCCATAGACCTCCCAAAGGGGGAAAGGGTCAGCAGAGAGATCCCAGCATTGCAGGAGAGAAGAAATGCCCTGTGAGCCATGGCGGGACCTGCTCTGGGAGGAAACAGGCAGCAGGTCCTCACGTGGCCCGGGGCTGAGTGCCCTTGGGACTCAGAGCAAGCCGGGAGCACCCACAAGCATCCACACGTGAGCCAGACCTGCGACCACACTGCCTCCTCCCCAGGACATCGAGCGAGACGGCTCATCCGCCCCGACCCGGAGCACAGACACCGCAGCACAAACCCTGCCTGGCAGCACCCCACGTTTTGTGACGGAGCTCAACAAGCTGAACCCTTGGCACAGCGCGGTCACCAGCCCTGCACCCAACCAAGTCCCAGGAGTACTGGTGCAGCCCTGGGCATGAGTAGAGGCCGCGGCATCGAGCCCGGTTTACACATCTCCAGCTCGCAGAGCCCAAACCACTCCTAACTATGAGCCCCCACGCGTCTCTCCACCAGCATCCCGACACAGCGCCGACAATCGCCGGCTGCAGTGCAGACACACATTGCTGCAATTAAAATGCATCCTAGACAAGAGCGTGGCAATTAGCCAGTGCCAACGGAGGAGCCAGCACTAATGCACAGCATGGATTTCCTCATTAACAAACACAAACACAATCGATCCCGGAGCACAGATAAGTAGGTCAGGGGGCTGGACGATCACCTGGCCAAAGGCTCCTGGGGGAGCACCCAGGCCTCCTCCTGCCCTGAGGAAGGAGAGATCTGCTGGAGACCAGGGTACAGCCTCCCCACTGCAGTTTGGGGCTGAAGGGGGTCAACTTGCACTGGAGACTGTGATCAATTAGAGGAGGGAAGAGGCAACAAGAGACGAGCGCTGGACAGGCTGCCAAGGCAGCTCCATCCACCACTCTGCCCAGCCCGACTCCCTGCTGAAGAGACACAGCCTCTGCAAGCACACAAGTGAGCCAGGGAAATGCAGAGGCCAAGGCTACTGACCCCAGAAGATGAAGGAACCCCCCAGGGAGCCAGCTTCCCCCCTGCAAAACGCACCACAGCATCGGTTGCTATATAGCTGCTGTTCATCCTCTATGGCTGCACCCATCACTCACCGGCAAAGGCTTTGGAGATCCGCTCCTTCTTCCACTCCCAGGGCTGGTCGTATTCCTCTGGTGGCCGCTCATCGTCCTCCGGCAGTCGGGACTCCCTGGGCCTGGAGCAAGCTGGACGGTCACCATCCATGTCCAGCCCTCCAAGCACGGGCTCGTAGGGAGTATCGTAAAGGTGCAGTGGCCGGGCAGGAGCCTCCCGTAAGCCCTTCTGGCGTATCTCTAGCAGGAGAAAAGGGAAAAGACCATGAGTTTTTTGCCCAACACAGCCTGGCCATGGTCCCCAAAGCCCTGCTTAGATGAAAGGGCTCAGTTTCACCCAAGGGTGAAATGGGGTAGGGAGAAGCAGCAATGGAGGAGACCCCTCAAACCTCCAGCAAGCACCTGCCAGAAGAGGGGGAGCAGCTGGGCAGCCAGGTCCTGGGCAATCCACAGCACCAGGACCCCTTCTCTTCCCACAGTACAACACTCCCAGTCTCAGGTAGCCCTGCAAAGTGGATCCACGGGGACAGAGCATCCCAGAGCCCAATTCCCCACCAGCAGCAAGACTGAATTTCTTCCCTGGACACCCAGCGTGGCTAGTTTAATAAAATGCCCTTCCCTTCAGCGAAACAGAAGTCTCTCCTGCAGACACAAGCAGCCTCTTCACCACTTGCCAATATTTCCAAGAAATGCAATGGCCTCCTCCAAAAAGCCACATGAGCTTTCCACAAACCACTCGTTCCAGAAAAACCATGGGACTGCAAAGCAGAGCCAGATCCTGGAGCACAAAAGCCAGCATGGCAACCCTGCGCATGCCACAGCAGCAAGAGCGATGCCTTCGCTCTCACCTCGCCATAAACAAGCCCACTGGGGACCCTGCTGCTGCGGCAGGCTCTGGCCCAGTCCTAACCAAATTAAACAGCTCCCACACTCATCTTAGTTTTGTGCCTGACACACTGAATGTCAGGTCTCTCCTGGCTCAGCCTGGCAGGCAGGCACCAGAGTCTCAGGGGACAGCACCACAGGCAGAAATATCAAGGTGCCTTTACTGCTCTGGTAGCCTTGGAGAGTGCTCTGGCTACCGCCTGCCCATCGCACACAGCTACAGCTGTGAAAATTTGCCTGCAAAGCGGCTGTGCACCACTGCAGCAATTGCCCAGGATTGCCTTGTGGGGAGGACTGGTGCTGTCACAGGCTGCAAGGAACAGTGGCCACCAAATTCACACGGCAGGGGCCAGAGGTGCAAAGAGTGACCTTTGCATGGAGACTTCCACCTTACCAGCCATCATCTTCTGGGCTTCATATGGCTCCATGTATCCATCATTCTCTGTCACCTTCTCCAGCCCTGCCTGGCTACCAGCCACCTGCGCCGCATCGAAGGGATCTGCGTAGTCCTCCAGGACAGGCAGCTGGAAGAGACGAAGGGTAGGAGAAGGGTTAGGGTACTCCCTGCCTTTACTGGGGAAGGCGGTCATCTTGAAGTCCCTTGAAACCTCACCAGGAGCTCTGCCAGCAGCAGCCAGCGCAGCAGCCGGGATGCCAAGCCCACACCACGGCACCCTGCGGAGCAGATGCTGGCAGCTGGTGGCTTCCCAGGCACCGGTGCCTGGCAGTGGAAATACTCCAGCCTTTGTCCCAGAAGCTGGAATGGAGCCAAGCAGAGCAGAAGGCGGCCCGGCTCACTCCCTTACCAGGGGGTCGGTGCTGCCAGAGCCCGTGCAGACGCCCCAGCAAGGGCCCCGCCATGGCATGGGGCTGCTGGCAGTGCCATCGCCCCCCACAGCACGCAGATGCTCTCCCTGAATACAGCCAGATTTCCTCAACCGAAGCAGAGAAGGGCCACAGATCCCAGTACAGTGGGGTCAGCTGGCACTGACATGACTGGGAACTCACTGGTTATTTTCCAGGGCTCCTGCAGGCTCACTTGAAGACATTTCTTAACAAAAAGACTAAGAACAGATTATGGCTTCCTCCCTGTTCTTCCCAGGACCCTGCAGCATCCCAGGTAACACAAGACAGGACTCTTTCGTGCAATCAGGAGTCACCAGGAAGCAGCACCAGGAGCCTCTCAAGTGTCATGTCTCAGGGACGGCACAAAAAGCCCTACTAGCAAAAAGGAGACGAACCTACAGTAGGATATGGATCATCTCCCAGAGCTTGGTCCCCTCCAGCACCGGAGTCACACGATGCTCCAGCATCTCAGTAGCTTCCCGGATGGAGCACTCCATGGCACAATGCCACAGCCCCTGGCAAACTGGGAGCTGTACATCTTGCCTCCAGAACAAAAGCCTGGTCTCAGAATGGGGCCAGGTGATATTTCCAGCAGGGTCCGAGTGCACACAAGAACCTCTGCCAGGGTCTGCTCACCCACCAGGCTGCAAACCCCAGCTAGACCATCTGGCGAGGTGGGGTTTGCCAGCACAACACCAGCTACGCAGAGCTCCTACAGCAAGGACCAAACTGGCTGGGCACTGTGCGGCAGCCGCCTAAACCCACCGGGTGCCAGGCTCTGTCCTCACTGCCACGCCATCCCTGCTTCTGGCCAGCCTTGGGGACCAGGGCAGCTCATGCATTCCTTCCCAGCTCCCATAATCGGCTTAAAACAAATCACTTCTTCCTCCTTCCTGTGCAGAACGGCCTGACAATAGCCTTGAGCAGCAAAACCCAGCAGGAAAAGGGAACAGGAACTGGAGCTGTAAACACCTCCGTGCAGTCCTGAGCCTTCACCTCCCTCTGAGCTGCAGGAGGAACGGGGTTCCCAGTGCCCCAGCTCCCCAACTCCTCCATGAACATCCTGGCTCTGGGCTCCCAACGCAGTGGGGAGCCGCAGCAGGTCTCCAGTCCTGGCCCCCCCATACCGGGGTACAAGCAATTGGCAGAACATCACCCCCAAAGCAAACCCCACCAGCTGCAGGGCTCGCAGCTGGGCGGGCACGAGGTGGGGGTTCAAATGTGGGAGCAAAGCCGATGCTCTCACCCCGCGGCAAGGCAGCAGCAGGACAGATGGTTGCTAGGGGTGCTGATCCCCTCTGAATGAGAGGGAAAGAGCAAAACCTCCCGCTGGCTCCGCACGCAGCGCCAGCAAGCCGGGATGGGGCCGCAGGAACAGCCAGTTTTGCAGCAGGAGACAGGAAATCTGCTCTCACATCCATCATCTGAGGGAGACACAGCACCGCTCAGCCCCCGCTGGGCACCGAGGGGCGATGCTGAGCCCAGGGGGATGCAGCCCTTCGCTTTCCACCGCGGGGGGGGCAAAACCCCCCAGGGAAATCTAAGGAAAAGGGGGACTCTGGCAGCTGCTCAGCCCCTGGGACCTGACCTAATGCCTGCAGGGTGGGGAGACAAGCAACAGTGACAGCAAATTCACCGAAGGGAGCCCCTCTGGTTTCTAAACACCCTTTTCCTCTCTAAGGCAAAGAGGGTCCCAGCCTGCGGCAAGCAGGTGCCCCCCACTCGCTGCCTCCTCAGACACCGAGGGCAGGTCGGTGCCCTCTGCTCCCAGAAGCCAGCCGGGAGACCCTGCGGGCTGTATCCTCGCCTCAGAAAGCCACAAAGACGCTTTTGCTCCATCGAAATGATGTCTGCAGAGCAGAGCTCCACAGCCCCCCACGCCAAAGGAGGCACAAGCTGGCAGGCATCCCCACAGGCACAAACAAAGAGGCTCGATGGGCAAGCAGGCAGTGCTATGCCCGATGCTCACCTTTTATAAAGAAGACTCATGGCCTCAGGCGTGCTGCAGGGCTGTGAAATAGGGTCTGCTGACCCTCCTGGGTTCAGAAATGGGTTGCCTGCTGGTTTCTCCCAAGCCCAACCTGCCTGCACTCAAATCTGCCACAGTCCCCATTTCCGAGATGCATTTCGCTAGACAGACACAGACCCCACTTGCTGCTGGCACCAGTCCCGGACCCTCCAAGACTCTCTTGCCCCACAAGCACAGAGCAGCTTCAGAAAAGACAGGGCACCAGCACAGCAGCTCAGCAGCCAAGAGGCAACTTTGCAGGCCGCGGTCATGTGGAATACGGCCCACTCCATATTTCCTCAGCACTTGGGTCCAGCTTCCCACGGAGGGACACAGGAGCTTCAGCAAGCTCATGGAGTGACCCACACTTGGATGCCTCCAGTTCCAGGTCTAGAAAGTAAGAGAATGGTGGAGAATCCAAACACGACTCTACTGAGGCCCCTAAAACTGGGTGTTTCGCTTGTGGGGAGGTGCAGAGTCACCCAGCAGCAATTAGAGGGGCTCTACGCAGGCAAGATGTGATTTGCTGGGCTTAACTTGGATCGAGCAAATGGCTTAGATCAGGGGCTCGAGTCCCTGAGCTCCCTATGTTTGGGGGGGTTTTACCACACTGGCTTTACTCCTCCACTACCTCAAGGATGCCTTTTCATAGGAGTGATGTCTCCCCACCATTGCATGATTAGAACATAAACCCATTCATTTTTCAAATGGTCAGATATTAGAGTGGAGAGCCACGGAAAAGCTGGGAAGGCAACTCCTCTCTCCAGGAGCACTGCAATCTCGAGATGTGAGCGAGTGAGAAGGGTACCTCGAGCCCCGAGGGGCTGGAGGCTACAGGAACAGGGCAGGGCTCTTAGAAGGCAAACAGTGGGGATCATGCCATGACCAACTGCATCCTAATGCCCTTGTACATGGGGCCAAATTAAGGTTGCCCGGGAAACTGCATCTCTGACATTTCCTCATCCGAGCGCTGGACTTTATGAGCAGTGCAGGGCTCTACAGCAGCCACAGCTGCTCCCCTGATGCGGGAGGGGGCCACCACCCCAGGCAGGGCAGCTCCCAGGGGTGCCTCAGCACCCTCCGGTTCAGTCAAAGGCCAGGCATTTCCATGCTTCTCTCGCCTCCCGCATCCCGGAGGGAGCAGCTCACTGCCCAGCGCCGCTTGGATGTCCCAGTACTGGGCATCGCCGGCTCACACACAGCACAGGCTTTGCTAGATTTGAAATAACTGGGGTGCAAAGCACATGCCCAACATGCAAAGCCACCATCCCGGGACAGCTCTTGGTGCAGAGCAGTCCTTCAGAGAGGAATCTGGCACCACATACTCTTTGACCACACAAGTATTTTTCACATTTATCTGCCGTGGCAATGCACAGCCTGAGCCCTGCTGCAGCACCAAGGCTGATCTCGCGCTATTATTTATGCCAACTGTAAGAAAAAAGGAAAACTAATTAGGGCGAAGGGCCAGATCATCACTGGGTCCTTGCAATAAAACGGGGAAGGCAACAGACAGCGGCTCTGCAAGAGACTTCACAGTTCATACACTGGGATCCCAGGCTCTTTGCCCCATCTCGCCTACAAATGTCCCACCTGCCACCACCTTTTGCTGCAACAAGAGGCTCCACTCTACAGAGAGGTCCCCAGAGGACACCTGGGGAGATGCTTCACTTTATAAAGAAGTTTCTTGCCCTGGAGATAAAGCATTTGACGTGCCCCCAGGAGATTGCTGAGTTTCACGCTGAAGCCACTCTGAGTTATAGAATCATAGAACTGTCCAGGCCAGAAGGGACCTCCAAAGGTCATCTAGTCCAACCTCCCCACAGTCAGCAGGGACACCCCCAACTAGACCAGGTTGCCCAGGGCCTCGTCGAGCCTCACCTTGAATATCTCCAGGGAAGATGAAGATCTTCCAAACTCAGTTTGTCTTCTCTGTCAGGTGCAAAATTTACACATCTTGCAGCTTGGCTTTTGGTGGATGCCGAAGCCAAACCCAAACCCAAAAGCAAACCAAGCACTGGCCTTCCAAGAAGTGTCCAGTTGGCAGCCCAGGGGGGCATCTGGGCGAGGTGGGGGGGCCAGGGCTGTGGCCATGGCAGGGGAGGAGGGAGCGCAGAGCGGACACCCAGCACCGTGCAGGGTGACTCACTGCAGGGAGGCTCTGGCAGGAAAGACACACACCCAGGAGCTTCCTGGTCAGCCATTCCCACACCCGCAGCACAGACCCTGGACTCCCAGCAAAGCCACCAGCAACCTGTCCCAGCAGGCACAAAACAAAGATGTCCCCAGACACATCTCCAACCCTGTCCCCAAGCACGCCATGACCCGGGTGCAGGTGTCACCCCAGGCAGGAACGTCCCTCACCGCATCCTGGTAGCATTGTTCCTCACGCCTAATCCAAACACAGCAGAGAAGACATCTCCAGGGTACCCACCTTACTCAGGTGAGCCGTACAAGGCCAGTCCGTTGTCCACTGCCTGGACCAAGCAAGAAGGAGCAGGGAGGACCTATGCTGCTCCTCACCATGTCCAGCAAGCATTTGTAACGGAGCAGGAGCTGTCCCAGAGCTGCCCACAAGATGCTGTGGATCCCACGCAAGGGGAAAAGATGTAACACTCACTTGACAATGGCAAAGCATCGCACAGCACCCATGTGTGGCCTAGGCAGGAGGGGTGCCATTGCCAAGACCTTCCTGCTCCACCTTTGATTCTCCAGAATGGGCAGGACATCTACAGCGGGCACATAGTCAGTCCCCCAGCCTCAACGCAGTGCCCGTACCACAAAGCACACTGCCTCGGCCAAAACACATAACCAGGAACTAGTGGCTGCTCCTTCCACTTCTGTCCATCCTCATCATCCCCACTCAGAAGGGCTTCACGTTTTATTAGAGTATTTTTCACTGTCAGTCATTAGCAAAAAACCTCTCTGCTCCAGCAGCCTGGTCTGTACCTAGAACTGTACCTCTTCCTTCATCTTCAGCATCACCACAACTCAAGGCCCACATCTGTGGGCATTCTGGAGTCTCAGTCCCTGCAGCAGGTAGGGAATAGTGCCCACCACCTCTTCCTGAGCATGGGAGCACTGAACCCCCTGGTACAACCATCATCTCAGCTTGAAGGGCTCAGCAAAGGCTCCAGCCTGGCCCTGGTGCGCCTCCTGTTGTCCAGGACACCTTCATGTCATAAGCAGAAGCAACACCCCAGCAGATGCCTCCATCCTCCTGGACCACTTATCAGAAAGAACCACTGTGACCTTGCAGCACCCAGGGAAGCCTGCCACCGCTCAGCCCAATGTCAAGGCCAGCAGATGGGAGCTACAAAGGTCACTCAAGCCCAACAGAGGTGCTCCACATGGTGGACGCTCCACAGCTCCTCCAGGGAAAATGTTTTAATGGACAGTTGCATGCATTATCAAATGTTCCCACCTTATCTCCGGCTTCTCCCAGTCTCTGGAGCTCTGCCTGTGTCCATCACGTACCAGAGCCCTGAAGAATTTAGAGATCTCCTCCCTGCAGAGGCACGCAGGGCATAATCTAATCACCATCTATCTTGGATAAGACGAAGGGTCTTCTTCGGCCTAGTGCCCTTAGCAGGGTTTCCCCAAATGTATCCCAGCTTTTGGCTTTAAAACGGGCTCTAAACATCCCGGTTTCTCCCCAGCACTCAGATGCCCGCACAGCCCTGGATGTGCCTGCGGCTTTCCACAGCTCCTGCTTAGCCCTTTGAACATCACAGCCTGGGTCCTTCCTATGACCTTCACCTGCTCCTGGGCCCTCTGATCCCACACTGCATGTTCCAGCCTGCCTCAGCAAACCGCATCACCGCGATAGCACTGCTGGTGCTCACTGCCAGTGCCCTCCTCCTCCTCCTCTGCTGCCCACAGTGGCCAGTTTACAGGATCCCACCTCAAAAGGGGGTTTCTGCTGGGCCCCTCAAGAAACCTCCCGACAGCGATTAGTCAGCAGGAGCAACTTTCCAAGATCCACCAGCGACAAGTTTTTGTATCTACTTAAAATATTCCCAAGCGGGTTTTGCTGGGTGCTCATTTCCTCGTGCTGCCCAGCGATGCCAGGACCACGGATGGCATCATCGTATCCGCCATTCCCTCCGCCAGCCAGATCTGCAACCCCGGCAAGTTTGCTCTACAAGCCCCATCTTGCAGGCGGCAGCGCTGGCGGGCACTAATTACCCCTCCTGCCTTTATTTGCGCAGTCCTCGCATCAGCCTCTCTGCCAGGAGGCCCGGCACCGACGGCCGCAGCCACAGCGGGTTTATTCCTCTACCGGGTCCTTGTGCCGCCCGCAGCATGTTCCCCACGGGAAGCTTCTCCCCAGCTCCTGCCTCTGACCCGGGACGTTTCTCGCCTCCTCCCCGGCCGCGCCGGGCTGCGTCCTCAGCCCCCGAGAAGCCGGCTGGGAGGCGGCAGACAAAGAGGCGCGGAGGCTCCCCTGACAAAGCAGCACGGCAGCTCAGAGGGGCCCGTCGGCCACCGCTGGCACCGGCAGGCCCTGGCAAGCAGGCAGAGGGAGCTCCACGCCGCCCAGGGCAGGGTGGAAGGAGGCACGGGGCCTCCAAGCCTCAGAGGCCACCGGAGCCAGTCCGGTGCCGCGCGGGCCTCCCCCGGGCTGGAGGGTCTTCACTTCTGTGGAGCAACAAGCGCTTGGCTGCAAAGAAATGGCAAGCAAGGGGGCAAGGTGGCCAGCAGGCCCCGCGCCCTGGCACCTCAGCCATGGACGCTTCCTGCCGGGGTTCTCCCTGCGGAGGAGCCGGGGCCGCCCTCGCAGCTGCTGACGTGTGCCCGGCATGTCGGGGCTGCCTGGGCACGCGGGGTGGGCGCCC
>VXAK01005590.1:0-11049 GCA_013399435.1 Arenaria interpres | reverse complement strand
TCCCGCCCCGGCCCCGGGCGGGAACGGCCCCCCCCTCCCCCCGGGGCTGCCCGCCGCCCCGGCCGTCTCGCTGCGGAGCCCGGAGAGCGCGAGGATGATCCTGCCCCGGCTGCTGTCCGCCCCCCGGAGCATCGCCGGGCTCCGGGAGCGGAGGAGAGGTGCCCGCGGTGGCACCGGGAGAGGGGCCAACCGGGGGGGCTGCTCACGGCATAGGAGCAATAGAGGGTCCCTCCGTGCCTAGCAGGTGTCCGTGGAACCAGCCCAGTGCAGGAGCCGATTGCTCCAGGGGGTCACTGAAACACCGGGCTGGCGGCACAGACACCCACGGGAAACGCGGGGGGAGTGGGGCCGAGCTGGGAGAAGGTGCTGGGGGAGAAGGCTGAGCCGAGGCTGGGCACGCAGGGACAAGCGTGCAGGGCCCTGGGACATGCGGGGCTGGGATACGGGCTGGGGGACATTCCCTGAGGTGCAGCCCAGGCAGGGCTGGATATGCCAGTAAGGGGCCAGCGGTGACGAGTGTGCCAAGCAGGAAAGGGGCATTGGGAGCAGCGTGTTGGAGCATGGCAGCGGAGGCCGAGGCCGTCGCAGCGGCAAACAGCGCGCTTATCCACGTTCTAACTGTTCCCCCTGCATACACCCCCATCACCCTGCTCACCCCCTGCTCAGGACCTACTGTTTCAGGGAAAGCCCTCCTAACCCCAGCAGCCGCTGTGCACAGCCCGGTCTCCAAACTCCATTCCTAAGCACGTGCTGTTCACCCAGACCTGCTCCCATCCCTGCTCACAGGCTGAGGCCCTAGAAGGCCATGGTCAACCATGCCTGAAAGGGAAGAGGACCAGGGGCAGAATACTCCAAATGCAGGACCAGCGCGAGGCGCAGCCATGCGGAGGCATGCAGCGAGGGGGGACAGATGCCATGCTGTGGCCCTGCCCATCCCCACACCGTGAGCAGGGCTCTTGCCCCGCTATGGCAACCGAGGTTTGGATGTGGCAGTCAGGGTGCCTGCTGCAGGGGAGGAGAGGATGCCTGGAGAGACAATCTTCTCATGATGACCGCCCTTCCTTCCCGCCCCTGCGCAGGATGGGGCTGCCAAGGAGCTGAGCCCCCTATGCCAGCAGCACATGCCGAACACATACCCGGTGAGCCCACCCAGCCCCAGATTTGCTGATTTATTGAGTACGTATGCACCACATCCTCCTGCCAAGAAACCCTGCCAAATCCCCTAAGGTCCAACAGGACATTGAGGCAGCTTCCTCCCCAGGGATAAGACAGCCATGGCACCCAGCAGCCAGGTCTGGAAATTTCAGAGCGCGGGGAATGCAAGACACAAGAGGCATTGAGAGGAGAAAAAGTGTCTGCCAGGAACAGAGCAAATACAAGGCAGTGTTTGAGGTCCAGCAGCAGACCTCAATCTCAGCAGATGGGGATGATGAGATTGTTATTAAAATGCAGAAAAGACAGAGGTTCTCAATAAATCTATGTCTGTCCGGCATTTGGAGGGAAGCAGGATGCAGGGCTGATGGCACATGAGACTGAGAGTACTCCCACCCTCTGTCAGTAACAAGGAGGATGTTCAGCAACAGCTGTTGGAGATGGCTCTTGTTAAATCCTCAGGCTTGGAAAACACATGCGCAGCGTCCCCCGAGAGGTGACTGAGGAGGGATCAAGCTTGTGCTGGTGGGTTTTTTTACAAATACTACCATTCCAGAGGAATTGCAGAGGTCCTTCCTTCCCATCCTGTCCTGTCACATCCCTCCCATTGCTCCCTCCCTGGAAAGGCAGCTGCACTGGGGCCATGCTGGGGATGGAAGTGGGCCTGTGGTCTGAGCCCACCTAGGACCCCTGCACCTCCTCACCATTTGCTGGGCCTGTTTCTCTTCCAAATTCCTCTGAGGCCTTTTGACAGGTGGGCACCTGGCACAACGTAGCCCTGTTCTCTGATGTGTGTCCCATGGGTCATCCTCTTCTCACCTGAGGTTTCGGCAGAACCTGGAGGGGCATCAAGAAGAAGATACCTGGACCCACCTGAGCCCTCCAATTTAATCTTCCCCTGGGCCAAACCACTCAGACAGCAACATGGGGCAGCAGGGTGAGAAGAACATGGGTGAGGGCAGCTGGGGTGGGAGCCCTTCCTGGGAGACATCTTTGTGCTTGGGGGGTTTTTAAAGGGAGCCCATAAGGAGACCAAATGAGGTCCTTACACCCCGCATGGCTCAGCGCAGGCACGGGCTGCTCCTATTTTTTCTGCAGTCGTGACAAGACACTAGCGACATCCCTCCATTCGCAGCAGCTCGTTTCAGGTTTGAAGGAGCAGCGACAGATTTCTGCATTCATGCCGCCGAAGCCCAGCTCCATCTGCGTCTCACGCAGCAGCTGGTGTTGCTCCCATCCCCAACTGTTTACATCCCTCGTATCTGATGCACGTTGGGACCCAGGTTTGATGTCTGCGCCACAAATACTGGCCCCGATGCCACAGCCGTGGCCGTGATGCCACTCCGCCTGCGCATTGCCACAGCCCGGCGCGTGGCCGTGACAGATGGCTGTCACCTAGCATCGCTGGTGTAGGGATTGGCAGGGGATGCAGGGCGGGACTGGCAGACGGCAGAGGATCGAGGAGCACAGGCTGCACCAGACTCCACAACTTGGCTACGCTCACTGGCGGCCGTGGTGGGGAGACCCCCAGCGGGATGTGGGGTCTGGGGGCTGCCCACGGTGCCCCCAGAAAGGAGGGAAGGATGACAGTGGAGATGTGACGCGCACAGTCCTCAGCAGGGAGGAGGACTACCCATGGCTGCATACAAGAGATTTTTGGCTCACTCTCATGGACCACGGGAACAGGGGAGACAGGAGGCCAGGAGGCCATCTGCAGTGGCCTGCAAGGAGCCAGGGGTGGATCTCTGCACCAGGAGCTCTGCTCCCACCCTCTTCCCCATCTCTGGAGGGTCCAGGAGCCCTCCTCTGTCATCTCTGGGCTGGAGCTCACAGCACAGCCCTTCCTCTCACCAAAGGCAGCAGTAGTTGCTGGCCTGGGTAAACACTTCCCAGGCAGGTCAGAGCATGCACCAGGAAGAAAAATCCAGACAATGTCTTCCGGGCTGCTGCCAGCCCTGCGGAGAGCTGTGTGTGTCCTCAAGCCTCAGCCCTCTTCCTGGGGGTGAGGAGCTGCTGCAGTTACCCTGAGTGCTCCTTGTGCTCACCCACAGCTGGGAACAGGAGCCCTGCTTGGCAGCCGGATGAAGAAGAGGACATGGGACCCTTCCCAGGGCGTTGGAGGCCTCAGGCCACATCATCCTGGTAAATTTCCCCTTCAGTTTAACCCCAGGTGGTGTGGACATAGCCCACCTGGTCCCACCAGTGTCCCCCAGGCAGCAGCTTTTGGTGACTCAGAGGAGAAGGTCTCTGCTCCTGCATACTCTTGAGGAGGTGGTGGAAGATGATTCACCCACGGGTGATGTGGGGGCTGAATTTAGCATTTGACACTTGCCAGCGTGTCACTGGAATCAGGCACTGGGTCAGCTGCTACTCCTGACACCAGCATCCCCCCTGGCTCACAGGGAAGCCTGCAGCCCCTTGCACCCCCAGGTACTTCTTCTGCAGCTTCAAATAAACGCCATCACCAGTAGCTTAGAAATGTCTGTGGTGACTCCAGCCCCTTCCATCCTCAGGAGCACCCTATGTAAGCCCTGCTGTGCAGGGCAGCAGGGACCTGAGACCCAACCTCCCCTGAGGTCTGGGTACAGCAGAGGACTTGAGGACTGGAAGGCGGCAACTGTGACATCAAAAATGCTTCCCAGGAGGCAGCCAGGGAGCCCCAGACTGATAAATGACACATCTGTTCTCTGCAAATGAACAAAAATTGGCATAAGGAGTAGGAAACTGGCATCGTTAGGGGACAGATGGATAAATATGACATATTGGGAAAGAGTCAACACAGCTAACTTAAAGCAAATTTCTTTTTTCCAAAGCTAGTGACTTTCTTGGAAACAGCCAACAGGCACCTGAGGGTGATCCCGCTGAGAGAGGTCACCTGCATTGCCACAAGCAGATCCTTTGATGAGAGGAGATCATACAGAAGTGACAAGATCTGCTAATAATATTGAATTATTGTGGATGCTGTGGATGAATGCTAAGAATTGCAGGAGACTGAGCCACTTGGCAATGAAATGAGACAAAAGCCAGTGTCAGCGACATGGATGGGGAAACAAGCCCAGCCTCATGTCTGAAGTGATGGCTCTCAGACCGGGAGCTCTGACAGTCTGTGAAAAAGTCCCCTCAGCACTCAGCAGAGGTCAAAACTGCAAAACCTCACTGCTAAAACTGATAGGAAGGGTTAGGAAAAGGTAGAGATGACGTCAGAGGTGCCACTATTTCCTGATCAGTCCCGGCCTGTGTGGTGTCCAGGTCCCCTCATCCCAAGGATACAGCAAAGCTGGAAAACGCCCAGAAAAGGGCAAGAGGATGATCAAAGGTTTCTGTGCATGGGGAGTGTGATGGACCAGGGCTCTTTGGGATGGAAAAGAGACAACTGGGGTCACGGCGCAGAGATCTGTGCAGCTGGGGATGGTGAGGAGAGACTGTTAGATCAAGGATAAACAGGAGGAGGTGACTTGGTGCACAGCAGCCCTCTCTGCCACGGGCCGCTGCAGATGTACAAGGTTTAGGAACAAGACCAGACAAATCCACAGAAAGAAATCCATCAAGCACCACTAAATATAAAGACTGGCACGAGGAGCCTTGCAAATACTTAGAGGCAGGGATCATGTCCAGGTAAATGTTGCTACACATTTGTGGCAGGAGACCATCAAAGATGGGGCAGTGGGTGAGATGAGCCACTCTCGCCACAGGAGCTGCCCACGTGCAGGGAGACACTGCTCCCAGACATATCATGCAGGCAGTGTGCTTTTGTTTGCCAAGCCATTCCCACGCTGGAAGCATCCCTCTTCCAGCAACCCCTTGTCTGCACACCCAGCACATTCCCACTGGTTGCTCCATAGCACTTAGGAGCCTGCAAGCTTCCTTCATCCCTTCCAGATATCCCCACTCCCATCTGGCTGGAAGGAAATGGCATGGAGGAGCCATGCTCAGCCATCCCAGCTCGCTGCTGGGTGCCCTGGGGAAGGTGGGGAGCTGCCACAGGAGGGATGGTCTGCGCAGGGTGCTCTGCAGCCCCCTCTCCCCCCAGCCTGCTGCCATGGTTTGTACACGGGTGGGCAAGGGCCACAGGCAAGCGGTAAGCCCACACCAAGCCCCACGTATGATGTGACACATTGCTCCTCCCAAGCACCACAAACCAGGATGTTTCTGCATCTACACTCACACACGTGGTGCAGACCCGGGCTCTGTCAGCGCAGTCAGGCCACTTGGACACTCTCTGTCTGGACAGGCGGGACATGCCCAACACATCTGCATTTACCAAAGGGAGCAAATCCTTGCAGACACTTTTTTGCAGCTCCCCAACCTTTCTGTCAAAAGAACTCATTGTGCAGTTGCTAACATAATTGAAGCATTCTAATTGACCAAAAGGAGAGGTGACAACTCACTGACAGACATCTGCCAGCTCAGAGCCAGACATGTTGGTCGCTGCCTCGGCTGCGCCGAGCCTTTTCTGCCTCTGCTCTCAGCGCTGACAGCCCTCTGCACATCCGCGACCCTGAGCGTCATAACTGCTCTCTGCCGTGATCCGTTATTTCATTAACACTTGACGAGGTGTGGAGAGCCGTAGGGAACTTCATTTCCACAAATCCAGGCGCAGCACCCTGGAAACAGGCCAGCAAGAGAGCTGGGTGACAGAGACGAGAAAAAAATTACTTCGGGACTGACACCCAGAGCGTGAGAAACACTTTCACCAACAAATGCCAGGTATGGATTAGAGGGAAATTTCCAAACAGCCACTATGTAAACTCTTTGGGGTTTTTTTTTTTTTTTTTTTTTTTTCTGTAAAATCATTTCACGTGGGCTCAAGCCCCGGAGACTGAAGCCACACACAGTGCCCGTGGGGACAGGGGAGCCAAGCCACAGGAGCTCTCTGCAGCTACCTTCTGTATTTCCCCAGAAAAACGAGGCTCATGGCAGGAAAACCTTGTGACGGATGCCACCTTGGTGGCAACAGCTATATTATATCATGTAAATCTCACAGCCTCATCCAGCCCCCAATTTCACACTCTGCTGCGGCAGGTTGATGCTTTCAGGGCTCCAGCTGGAGCACAAATTCAACCCCTTCATTGCTGCCCCTCCGGTGGGGAGGGCAGGGAGGAACACCTGCATCGGTGGGGTATTATTTGCGCCCTACCAGGAGGCTTGACCCTGCAAGGGCACAGCAATGTCCAGGTGGGATAAGATGCCTGAATTCCTCCTCCAAACGAACAAAGGAAGCGGGACCAGCTGGGAGAGCGCAGATCTGAACTCGATAGCAAGCTGTAAAGTGGAATTGATTGGAGCTGCCTGCTCTCATCGATCTGAGGCAGAGCAAACTAAGAAGCTGGAGCATTTGCAGCTCAATCAGAGGGACATGCCGGCTGGCGCCCTGTGCTCTGGGGCTGGCAGGGGACCTGTGCGCCCCAGGAAAGTGTTAATGGTGGGTTTGATTAATCCAGCTGCAATGGCCACAATCATGCAGCTGAGTCCTTCTCCAGACAGACTTTCACTGGCTTTTCATTGCCAAGGGGGTGTGAACCACCCCTGGCATCCCCCTTATATCTCTTAATAGGCCTGTCATCAACCATCAGGAAGATGGGCACGCAGACAGGAGCAAAACAGGAGCCATTCCCCCCCCCACCCCTGCCTCCCTGAAGTGGGGAACAACTGCTTTTGCCTCCAACCCAGCCCTGTGCCTCCGCAAGGGCTGGGAGGCAGAAAATGAAGGTGAATTCAGAGGGGAGTGCAAGGTGTGGAGAGGTGAGGGCTGGGCAGACTGCCTGGCGTGCAAGCTGTAAAGCCCTGCTGCAAAGGAGGCTCCGGCTCCTGGTGCAGACAAAGGCAGATGAGAACTCACGCTGGCAGCTGAAGCCAGGCAGGGCACACACCGACATGTGGCAGCTTTTATACGGGGCTGTGGGGTGGCTGGCTTTCCCCTGGGATGCTTTTATCGTATCCAATCTTCAGCTGGATGCTGGACCCACAAGAAAAGGGCTCAAGAGGCTGCTCTAGGCTTCATGCTTCCTGGAGGTCAGACAGGATGAGCTTTGGTAAATCAATGCTCCATAAATTTTGGGTACCATTTTCCTTGGTCTCTGAATGTTGGAGCCACGCAAGGGGGTCCCAAAACACAACCAAGCAGAAAATCAGTCTGTTGTAACCTGTTTGCCTGCCCCAGATAGCCCTGGCAGACTGGAAAATGTTCTTTGAAGCTTGGATATTGGAAGAAGCAGGACCGTCTCATGTCCTGTTGCAGGCTCATAAAGCCTCTCAAGAGCATCACAGCTGAACGTTCAGGTCAAGAAGTGCTTGAGCCCTTCTCCTCCAGTCCTTGGTGCGCATCTCATGAGCTAGAAGAGGATGGGGAGCTGGATGATGGGAACAGAGCTGTGTCAGGTTGCTTGCAACTGTCTATCAGCTCGATGTCCTGTTCTTTGCCCCCAGATCCCACCTAAACCTTCACCTCCAGAATTATCCCACCCCCAGGACACTTCCCTGGCCTGCTCTTGCTCTGGCATCCTGCACTGGCCCAGCAGTGCCTGTGGGTGTGGGAATATGGCATACTGGGCTAGGTGGTACAGCTCAGTGGAGTCACTCTGGTTTCCTTAGGAAGGAAGGTGGGCTTTCAGCAGCAGAGCAAATTGCAAGGTGAATTTATGGCCTCTCAATACCCAGAGGTGACAGTGCTGGCCCGCACCAGTGCAGGATTTGCTATCACCTGTAAAGCACAGAGTGCCTTCTTGCAGCGCTGGCATCCATCCCATCTCCCTGGGCACCAGGGACACTCCTGGGGCTGTTTGGGGGATCTGAGACCAGATGAGGATCTGGTGGGGATTGCTCTGCCTCCCATCTGCCTCCCCGAGACAGGGAAAGGAGGCCAGGGGCTGCCCCAGTGAGGAGCAGCTGGAGAGGCTGCTCGAGAGGCAGAGTAGCCGAGACAGACACACGGTGATGAATTGCTCTTGTCCCTGTGCCAGCCGGAAGATTTGTGTTTGTGCCAACATCGGGGCCCAGCAGCACTCTCTGCCTGGCTGCACCAGCCTTTTGACGTTGCAGGCACCTTTAAAATCCCACTGAATGCAACTCACAGGCATCAGAAGGCTACAAGAAAACTCACCGAGGGACAGAGCAGGGTGGGAAGAGCAGAAGAGCCTGCCTGGAGCAGCCGTCCTGCCCAGAGCAGAGCCCAAAGGGATCGGTGCCCCCACAAGCTCGTCTCTTCTCCTCCACACTGCATGAACACGTCGTGGCAGGTCTGAACCATCTGGGCCAGACCAGCAGCATCCCATGGACAAAACCTCACAGCAAAGGGTTGTTGGGGGCCTGATGACCTGGCATGGTTTTGTTACCAGTGGTCGTACCCAAATCCTGTCAGGGAAGGCAGCCCATGGCTAGGAAGCTGTGCTAGGACAGGGTCACCACCACCAGTGATGGGTGGCAGCAGCTTCATGCCTCCTCTTCCACACCTACCAGGCCCCTTCCATTTATCTCCATGTCCACTCGCCACTTCCCTGCTCACTTCCATGTTTGGCCGACTCCTCCTTATCGCTGCAGTGTTTATCTCAGCCATGACCGTTCCAGCAGTTGAGATCATTGTTATTCTGATGGCTTCCCATTCCAGAAACATCTTCCAAACATCCAAACATGAGCCTCCTGCTGCTTCCTCCCTGCCCCTTGAGGGGCCTGCCCCATGCACACCCTGTGAGCAGCGCCCGGCACGCACCAGCAAACCACAGAATGGTGGGGTTGGAAGGGACTTTTGGAGGTCATCCAGTCCAAACCCCTGCCAGAGCAGGGTCACCCAGAGCAGGTTGGACCGGAACGTGTACAGGCAGGTTTAGAATATCTCCAGAGAAGGAGACCTCACACCCTCTCTGGGCAGCCTCTCTGGCAATTCCAGGGCTCTGGCACCTTCAAAGGAAAGAAGTTTTTCCGCAGGTTGAGATGGAATTTCCCCTGTTCCAGTTGGTGCCCATTGCCCCTTGTCCTGTCGCCGGGCACCACTGAGAAGAGTCTGGCCCCATCCTCTTGCCACCCACCGTTTAGCTATTGCTCAGCATCGATGAGATCCCCTCTCCGTCTGCTCTTCTCCAGCTGAACAGCCCCAGGTCCCTCAGCCTTTCCTCAGCAGAGAGATGCTCCAGTCCCTCATCATCCTTGTAGTCCCTGCTTGACTCTCTTCAGCAGTTCCCTGTCCTTCTTGAACTGGGGAGCCCAGAACTGGACCCAGTGCTCCAGATGGGGCCTCCCCAGGGCAGAGCAGAGGGGGAGGATGAACCTCCCTCAACCTGCGGCCACCCTCTTCTTAATGCACCCCAGGAGACCATTGACCTTCTGGGCCACAAGGGCACATTGCTTTGGCCAAGGCCACCCATGCAAACCTGAGCCCTCCACCACACCAGGCCAAGAACAGGGATCAACACCATGATGGACACCAACCACAGGGGTCCCGTTCTGCCTGCCCATTCAAGTGCCTGAGGAGGAATCCCCTGGTCACTGCCTGAGTTGCTGTAGGTTCTCTGTTCCCACCATGGCTGGGCAGCATGTCCTGCCAGTGGTGCTCCACATCTCCACACTCTCCCACCTTCTCCCTTGGGTGCTTCTTCCCCACCACAGCTGTGCTGACCCAATACATCAATTGTCCAGGGCGATGCATGAGAGGAGGCCAGCAGAGAGCTGGGCTTGTCCTTCCACCAGTGACACAGCTCAGCTCAGTGGCATTGTGACACCACCAGCTCAGTGTGGAGCAAGGCACAAAAGGCCAGGCACAGGGCAGCACAAGGACCTCTCCCCTCCACAAGCTTGAGATTCAAAGGTTGCAATGATCCCACCTCTACGGCTCAGCTGCCCCCTGTCCTGCAGATGTCTGGGTGGTCTCTTCACGGTGCAGCCAAGGGACTGATGACAGCGTTGGGAGGAGACACACATATCTCCTCCCAGTGACGCTGCACCTTTAGGTCCAGCATAAGAACACAGATGATGAGAGGGTTGGCCACAGATGAGCAAGAGCATTGTTCCTGCAGCCCTGTGTGTGGGACAGACTGGGATCCCCGGCGAGCAGACAAGGGAGGGAGAAGGGCAGCCCTGGGACAAGAGGGCAGCACCAAAAACCATGCAGACACCCAAGTCATTCAGAGATGCCAGAGCCATCCTCCAGGGTCAGCCAGGTTTGATGTGGAGAGCATCTCCCATCGCAAAGGTTCCCACCATTGCTGAGGGACCAGCATGCACACACCAATGCTCAGGGCATGTCAAGAGCAAAGAGGCCGGAGGAAGAAAGAGGTGGGCATGGACAAAGGGAGGACACAAAAGGCTCTTCTGTCTTCCTCCACCACTCTGAGGTCTTTTGGGTTGGGTACGAGCAAAATGAGGAGCTCAGGGTGGCAGGAGTAATCACTTCACAGGGTAATCAAGGTGCATAGGGTCTTCCTGTGTCCCAAGCCTCAGGAAGACGCCTGTAGAATTAGGATTCACCAGCTGCAGCAGATACGCAGGGGCAGACGTGGTGTTGGGACATACCCCTGCCCAGCACGGGCAGCATGGTGGGCAGGAGACCTTTGCCTCTTCCAGCCCCCCCCCCACGCACACGAAGAAGTGCGTATATAAGTTGCCATCGACAGTGATGAGCCGGTTGCGCAGGCGGGAGCAGGGGTTTCTGTGCCCAGCTCTTCCCCCTGACGCAGCCCAGAACTGTGACTCATCTGGGCCAGCCAAGTGCCTCGAAGTGCCACGACGCCTCTAAAAATATTTTGCACAAAGAAATCCTTTTGATCCCAGGTGCTCTGAATTCTTTCCGTATCTGTGAAAATAAAAGAGCCTTTAATATTTGGAGCACCGTGGAAATCAGCGGCAGCGGTGACGGCAGCCACTAACCGTTAACGTGGGTTTCACCAGGAGGAGACGGGAACCGCCGCC
>VXAK01005588.1:33973-47594 GCA_013399435.1 Arenaria interpres | reverse complement strand
CCTTACCCCCGCGCCCCCCCCCCCCAAAACCCCCACTCCCTCCCTTTTCTTCTCCATTTCATCTCTTTTCCTCCGCTGCACCCGGAGTGCTGGAGTTTAATAAGTAATGAAGGAATTTATGGAGCCATTAGCACAGTAATTGTTCGCTTTCCACCTAATATTCAGAGATTAATGGAGAGGGGAAAATAAACCCCCAACGTACAGCGAGGATTCGGGCAGGATGGGGGATCCAGGACCACAGGTGCAGGGCCGCATCCTTCACCGAAGCCCTGTGTCCTGAGGAGGGCTGGTGCGTGGATATAAATCCATAATGACAAAGATTTGAGCACCCAGGGACCCTCCGTGCTCTTGGCCTCCTGCTCTTTCCAGCCCCCAGACGCTCTCCCCGGGACACGTCGAGGGGACGCATCGCTCAGGACAGCGATGTCCATACGGGATGGTGGTTTTGGGTGGCCACCCCTGGCTCCTCCCGTGGGGATGCGACCCAAGGAAGCCAAGCAGCGCCCTGGGAAGCTGCGTCCATCCATGGGCTTCAGGTGGTTTGGCTCCCGTCCGTCTCCCGTCTATCTGCCCCCTGCAAGTTGGCGCCTTTACCTTCCAATCGCTACCTGTGGAGCCCAATTTTACATCCTCCTGGGCTCCGAGACCTTTCCACCGAGAGGCAGCAAGCTGCTCCATCGTCCCTTCCGTGCCTCGGTCCCTCTCTCTCAGGGCAGGGAGGAAAACGAAGCCATTCTCCTGGGGAGGAGCAGTGCAGCCCATGGGGACTCAACCCATCTGAGCTCAGGGCTGAGACTCACCACGACCCCCGTGGGCAGATGCCTTTAAACGCCAAAGCTTCTGCTCCAGCCATTGCCATGTCACCGCAGGGTGACACGGGCCAGGAGGTGACAAGCGAGCGCCACCCCAGCCTCCCACGAACTGGGTCTTGCTGGGCAGAGAGCAAAGAGGTAGCGGGTCTGGAGGAGGAGGGACCTCACACAACCTTCACGCAACCCCAAAATGACCCAACCACCTGAGATGTGGCTTGGTCTCAGCCAGGGCTCCTTTAGGAGACCTTTAGTGGAGGAGGATTCTCCTTGGAGAGGGAGAGAGAGGAGACCCCCCCACATCCCTGCTCTGAGCTATAACGTCACCGCCGAGCGTGATGTCTTTGCAGGCTGAGTGGCACTTGCTCCGGGAGGGAAGGGCAGTGATAAGGGATGCTGTGACAAGCCAGCCAGTGTCACCCGTCCCCAGCTCCCAGCAGCTGAGACCTTTCCCCGTGTCCTGGTGGGGAGGAAAGCGAGGACACGACCTGGGGCAAAAGATGTTTCTCAACCATTTGCACAAGCAATTTGCACAAGCAGAGGGGACGGGAGAAGCTGGGCAGGAGCCTGCGGGGAGCCCGGCACCCACACTGGAGGGAGCAAGGGGATGGATCCCCACGTGCCAGCCGGCTCCAGGGCACCTCTTGCCTCTCCTCCACCCCTCTAGGGATCAGTACCTCGCTCCTGCTGCGCCAAACGCTGTTGCAAAAACGCAGAAGTCCCCTGTCTCCCTTTGGTCTTCAGGGTGGCGTGTGTCACGTCTCGCAGCTCTTCCCCGTGACACGCTCCAGCCGCGGTGGGAGCGGAGAGCATCATGCCGAGCAGCACGTCCTCGCCTGTCCCGTCAGGGCGTCTTTGCCGGCAGCCCTAGAGGTGAAAAGACCAAGTCTTCACAATGTCTTCCCTCCCTTCCGACACCTTCCCAAGCAAAAAGGGCCTCAGGCTGAAATGCAGACAGATGAGGAGCCCAGAAGGTCCCAAGGACCTCTCTGCTCTGAGGATGATGCACGTGCTGACCACAAAACTCTGTTTTTTTCCCCTATTTGTCCCCCTTCCCCACCCTACCACCTGCACGGGCAGCCCCACACCGGTTTCTCTATCACCCATAGACAAATTCCCACCTTCTCCCAATCAGTTCCAGTGCCTCAGTTTCCCCATGTTGGGGGTTTTCAGAGAGGGGTTTTTCTATGCCAGGCACATGGGGATGGACGATGTCCCCACCAAGCGCTAAATGTCCCCCAGCGTCTCCCAGCCCAGGTACTCCATCACACGTTCATTATGTCTTCATGTCGTTAGCGGGGAGGGAAAGACGGCAATTAAAATAAATCAGAGGCTGGCAGCTCCGTTTGTCATCTGGAGGGGAGCAGTTACAATCTGGAGGGGGTGGGAACTGGGACAGGAGACAGTCAATAAAGCCCACAGGTCTGTAAGGAGACACCCACCAACCTTCAGTGGGGACCCCAAAGTCAACCCCCCTCCCCGATTTTGCCGTGGGAGACACTCTGGGCTCAAGGAAGGAACGTTGTGAGTTGAATTCCCTCAAGCTCTTGGGTTTCCGAGCCGACGGCCCTGGGCAGGGCTTGGCTGCTCAAGGAGACCCTTCTCCAGGGCGTAATGGGGCCCTGAGCACCACGGAGGAGCCATGAATAATTCATGGGCTCTGGCTGATCACACAGCTCCTGGAGCAGAGCTGGAAAACAAGGGCTGCTCTGGGATGGGGTCTTTAGCTCCAAGGAGTGAGGGGATCTTCTTACTCCTAAAGGACTGGGAGCTGGAAAACACTTTGGGATCTCCACTCCAATGGTGGAAGGGCCTAGTGCTGCTCCTGGACATCCTGGTGCTTCATGCCCTCTGAGCATCTTCCTTGTGGTGGCTTCATACTCTTCCTCCCATAGGACCACACGTGCTACTTGTTTCTCCTCGTGCGCATCACATTATAGATTTGATGCCGTGACTTTCCGTCCCTCTAGCTGGTCCGTCAGCAATTCCCTTCCCTTCTCCAGAAGGGCTGGGCTCAGCCCAACACTTCCTCATCTGCTCCCAGCTTTCATGGGGCCAAGGATCCAAGCTGGGCTCCTCACTTAGGCAGAGGGACCAGCACAGGTTACTCCTGAGGGAGGAAAACCACGATGGACGGGGTGGTGGCACCACAAACCTGCCGCACACAGGCTTATCCCATCAGCAGGAGCCCTGGATTTGGCCTGATGAGACCCAAAAGGCTCAACACGTGGCTTTGTGCAGTGTGGGGGCAGTTCATGGGCACTGGAAGGTGGCTCAGAGGAACCCTGCAGCCTCCTGCCCTAGGCGCGGTGTAGGATCCCCAACATTTCCACCCCACGAACCTCCTTCCCCTCTAAGCTGTGCTAGATCCCATGGGTCTTTATCAAAAACCACTCCGTACATTTGGTGCCTGGAGCTCCCTCAGCCATGGACTATGAATTCTTGCTAAATATATATTTAAGGGAGACGTGGGGATATTTTTAAATGACCCCTGAAGCTATTTCTGTTTAATTTCCCTCACTTTTCCTCCGTGTCTCTCCCCGATCTTCTCCTCCGCAGAGGACAAGAGCTCATTTTCATTTCTCCTGTCTGGGAGATGGGGTGCCTGGCTGGCTGGCGACAAAAAAACAGTCCAAAAAAGAGCAGACAGGGTTGAGCAAGAAGAGCAGCCAGAGCTGATCCTGGGCAGAGTACGGTGAAGTCCATCCCCGCTCCTGCTCCAGGGTGCTGCTAACCACCGGCCGAGAGCAACCAGGGTGAAACCTTCCCCTCTGCAGCCCTGTCCAGGCACCCAACAGGGCTTTTAGCCCCTCTATAATCTTAAATTAGATTAAACCTACATGTTCAGGACAAGATCTGCTCACGGTCCTGATGCTCTGGGATGGTCCTTGGTCCCTGCTCAGAAGTAGAGCCACATCCCCACCCTACTCAGCTTCTGCAAGGAAACTGTGGGTCCATCCAGAGCCCCCCAAACCTAATTTACTTCCCAGCCCAGGCCCATTTCATAGAACCATAGAATCATTCCAGTTGGAAAAGAGCCTTGGGATCATCAAGTCCAACCATCAACCCTACTCTACAAAGTTCTCCCCTACACCATACCCCCCAACACCACATCTAAACGACTCTTAAACACATTCAGGGATGGTGACTCAACCACCACCCTGGGCAGCCTGTTCCAGTCTCTGACCACTCTTTCTGTGAAGAATTTTTTCCTAATGTCCAGTCTAAACCTACCCTGTTGCAGCTTGAATCCATTCCCTCTTGTTCTATCGCTAATTACCTGGGAGAAGAGACCAGCACCAACCTCTTTACACTGTCCTTTCAAGTAGTTGTAGAGAGTGATGAGGTCTCCCCTCAGCCTCCTCTTCCTCAAACTAAACAGTCCCAGCTCCTTCAAATCGCTCTTCATAAGATTTATTCTCCAGGCCCTTCACCAGGTTTACATCTCCATTTCCCCATCCAACACCTGTGGATAATCACCCATCCCCGGAGCTAATAAGGCCCCCGGTGCCTCCTGGCCAGGAGCCACGCACAGACCCCGCAGATGGAAGAGGTTATTTCCCAAGGAGGCCCTCAAGGGAAGGATAACATGGTGTGTGTGTACACACATGAGGGTTTATTGTGCCTAACCACTGCCAGGAGAGAAATACAGATGAGTGGAAACCCCAAGTTTTTGCTGCTGATGAGAAAGCAATTTGCTAGGTTAACCCTTTCATCTCCGCTGCCATCTCCTGCCCTGTCCTCTTCCCACTGACGCCCTTGAGAAGCCACCATCGTTCATCTTGGGCGAGCAGCTCATTTGTCTTCTGTGTGGGTGTGATCTGCCCTTCAGGCTCTGCCCCTCGCCCTTCACCATCCCTCCTTTCCACAGGCAATTAACTCCTGGCACCGAGCTCTATCCTGGAGGCCATCTCCCCCCACAGCAGCCTCCCCCTCCTCCCGGCTCCTTCGGTTTGGGCATTTCTTTGGTGGTGGTGGGGATTCTGTCTGGCTCCTTCGGGTGGGCTGAGTGGGAAGCAGCAGAACTGCCAGGATTCTTTGCTTTTTCTCCCTGGCTTTCCATCCCTGCCTTCCCTCCCAAATTTCCTCACCTGCAGCCCACCTTTAGGGTTTTTTTGGCACTTCCCCAGCAGCTCAGACACCTCCAACCCTTGTGAAGAGCTGACTCACTGGGATCCCGCAGAAAATACAGAAAAAAAGCACATAGTAAACCAGAAAATGGGGATCCTGGGGATGGGATGGATTCCTGCCGAGGTGACAGAATCACAGAATGACATGGGGTTGGAAGGGACCTCTGGAGACCATCCAGTCCAATCCCCTGTCAAAGCAGGTCCACCCATAGCAGGTCCCACAGGAACGTGTCCAGGTGGGGTTTGAATGTCTCCAGAGAAGGAGACTCCACCACCTCCCTGGCCAGGCTCTGCCAGGGCTCTGTCACCCTCAAAGTGAAGAAGTTCCTCCTCATGTTGAGGTGGAATTTCTTATGTTCCAGTTTATGTCCATTTCCTCTTGTCCTGTCACTGGGCATCACTGAAAAAAGACCAGCCCCATCCTTCTGACGCCCTCCCTGTAAGTATTTATAGGCGTTGATCAGCTCCCCCCTCAGCCTTCTCTTCTCCAGACTAAAAAGGTCCAAGTCCCTCAGCCTTTCCTCCTAAGAGAGATGCTCCAGGCCCCTGGTCCTGCCTCCCGGGGAGCTCCCCCAGCCCCTCTTGCCCCAGGGCAGGATTTTAACCTTCATCTGCACCGTCCTGGGTGAGCAGCCCCAACGTTTCACCAGCGGGATTTAACCAGGACCAGCCTGGATTTCCCAGCCAGGCTCCTCCAAACGGTCCCACAAGGCAGGAGAAGGAGCACAGACAGAAAAGCAAACACATCTCAGGGCCTGAAGATGCTCAGAGCTTCCATCTTGGTCTCAGTCTCTCCAGAAAGCATTAAGAGACTCCGGTTGCTTTTTCCTGGTGCTTAACGACCCCGAGGTGATGGCTGCCGATAATCAGGTTACCATCGCTCCGCTGAGATGCAATAACCAGCGCTGACTCTCGGTGCGTTCACAGCAAACTAAATTGCATGAGCTGGTGCCGGAGGAGCCCATTCCTCCCCAGGCGCTTGCTTCAGGTTTTGGCACTGAGGTTGCTTCTCACACCTCCGTTGAATGCAGGCTGGAGCCGCTGGGAATATTTGTCCGCTCGGTGGAAAAAAAAATCTCCCCAAATTCTGGCCGGGAGATGGGACAGAGGAGCTGAGGGCAGGGGAAAACCGTGCGGCTTACTGTAGAACTCCTCAGCCAAGGTCCTTTGAAAGCCCTGGAGATGTTCCATCAACTCCCGCAGCCGTCTTTCAGCTCGGGATGGGTCCGGGATCCCTCTCTGTTGGCAGCTCAGCAGCACCCATGTGTTACAGCCCGACAAACACACCCAGACCACGTACAGAGGGGGGTGAGATGCCCTGAAATGCCTCTAAGAGGGGGAACCTGAGGCCAGGGGACCGCCAAGACTTGGAGAGGAGACCCTACACCTTCAGAAAACCATCACACCAAGCGAGAAAAGCTGAAAACCGCAACCCACACGCCCGATCTAACCACGTTCCTCCCTGTCCCTCAGAGCTATGGATTAGCTGTAAAGCCCCAGGTGCTCCTGCTGGGGCCGGGACAGCCCCAGACCGTGTCCTCGGACCAGTCAGGCCAGTTGCCAAGAGCTTCTGCGAAGGCGGATTGTTTGCAGATGCTCTTGGTGCAGGTCGAGGACACCCTGAGCTGATGGAAGCCAGACCCGGGCACGCCGTGTAGAGCAGCCCCACGCTGCCAGAGGGACACGAGGGGCCGAGGAATGGAAAAGTGGAAAGGCAGAGGGAGAAAAACGGCTGGAGAAATCATCTCATTTGCTATTAACTCGGTTTTAACCAAGGAAGAGTTGTTGTCCTTCGCAGTTCGGTGAGGACGGAGTGCTCAGGGCTGGTGGCTCCTGTTGCATGGCGTGACAGGGACACTCAGAGCTGGTGGCTCCCATTGCACGGACATCCTCAGGGCCAGTGGCTCCCTTCGCACAGGGGGACAGGGGTCCTCCCATTGCATGAGGGGGGACAGGGGTGGGGTTTTGCCAGTGACCAGACAATGGGGCTCTTCAGAGCTTCCTGCTGCTTTTTCTTCTCACCCACTTCTTTCACCCCAGTCCTTTCCCCCAGCCACCGATGGTCTCCCACCCCTTCCCCCAGCAACTTGTGGCCCCCAACCCTTCCCTTCCAGTGCTCCCCCCTTCCTACAAAGGGCCCCTAAAGGACGCTGGTGGCAGAGGGTGGCTTACGACCAGCTGCAGCCACCCGACATGTCGCTGACACAGCCCTGGGGACCCTCCCAAATAGAGACCGCACAACTCATTGCAGCGATGACCAGAGCCAGGTCTCAGCAATGAGCTCCAAGAGCCCGTGTCCTCCCCTAGGCCAACAGCTATAGAGAGAGGGTGGCTTTTTTGGGGGTGCTGGTACAGCATTGGGTGGCTGCATGGCAGGGGAGGTGGCACTTGTGTGTGTTGCTGAGTGGTGACACTGCCACAGGAGAGCACCCAGTGTGGCAGGAGCAGAGGGGACCAAGCAAAGCTGAATCCAGAGGCTGGCAGCCCATGGTGAGGGTCCCTGGATGGGGTTGGAGACTGGCTTCAAGCCACCCAAAGGGAAGAGGGTCCCCCGACATCACCCAGAGAAGGCTTCACCTCTGAAGACATCCCTGGAGGACCGGGAAGGTCTTTCCAAGCTAAAAAAACATGGGGAAAAGGTCCTCCCTCAGCCACCAGACCATCGGGCATCTCCCCTCTTTGCAGGCACTGCTCGCAAAGGCAGAAATCAAGCAAAATCCCACCCTGAGCTAATCCAGGTCCTGCTTCAGCCCTGGTTTTCTGTTCCCCAGGGCAGCTCCAGCCCCTCTGTCCTGGTCACCCCATCCCTCCCTTCCTCTGAGCTGCAGCATCACGGTGAGAGCTGGAGCAGTTGCTGCCGCCCAGAAAAGGACTCCCAAGGACACCAGCCAAGGAAGGTCACACCACGCTTGGCTTGATTAGATGGATTAGAAACCGGTTCCTCACCCTCCTCCAAGGCCAGCAGAGCAGAGCTGTGATCTTCCCAGGTGACTGGCTCTGGTTTGCCTGGGGCTGGTCTCCAGTGTAAAGGAGGGGAGATGACACCCACCTCTGTGGAAGCCACGTTGTCCCCAGGTCCAAGCCCAGGGTGCAGCCCCGCAGCGTTCCCCCTCTGTCCCCTCCCCACCGTCCCCACAGGGAGCCAGGCAGCAGCTGAGATAATTTACCATTTAATGTGGGCAGATGGCTTAATTTAAACAAAATCAGAAAGGAGGGAAGGCAGTCTGTGAACGTCTTGATGACTTCAGCCCGCTCTCCTGTCTCTCCCCTTTTCTGCACTGCCCTTCTCCAGCAGCGGGTAAGGTCCCCACACTGCCCAGGGGGGTGCTGCAGGGCTGGATCCGGCCCCAAAGGCTCCTCAGATACTTTCTCCTCCCCAAGCTTCACTGTGCAGGAAGGAGAAAAAAAAAAAAAACATATATCCAGGTGCAGCAAAAATTCCAGCCTCCTCTGAGCCCCTTGGCAGCTCAGTTTGGTCTAGAGAAGCTCCTGAGATCTTCACCCTGGGGAGCTGGGTTGACCAATGACAGTCATTGGCATGGCTAGAGGTGGTGGCATGGTCACCCAGCAGTGCTGTCCCCAGGGACTGTTGGGGCAGAGGTTGTCCTGCCAGTGATGGGGAGAGGGGCTGAGCTGGGCAGAGCAAAGGGGAAACCTGCCGGGGTGGGAGGTGAGCGTGGGGAAGATGCTGAGCAGAAGAAGGGAGGGATAATGACCAAAGGGACTGCAGTTCCTAAGCTGTGCCAGGCTAAATCCCTTTCTCCTCCTGTCCTGCTCCTTGGGGACATCGTGGTGCCCATTAACCCCTTCCTAAACTCCTCTCGAAACTGCGCTCCTCAGGCTCTGTGCCTGCACCCAAGGCTTCATCACACGTCCAGCTCTTCCCCACCTCAAGGTTTTCCTCTGTCTCAGGGCATCTCACGGAGTCACAGAATTGTTGGAGTTGGAAGGGACCTTCTAGAGACCATCCAGTCCAACCCCCCGGCCAAAGCAGGGTTGCCCAGAGCACATCACTGAGGAGCATCCAGGCGGGGCTTGAAGAGCTCCAGAGAAGGGGACTCCACACCCTCCCTGGGCAGCCTCTTCCAGGGCTCTGCCACCCTCACCCCAAAGAAGTTCTTCCTCAGATTGGAATGAAACTTCCCATGTTCCAGCTTGTGCCCGTTGCCCCTCGTCCTGTCACTTGGATCCTCAGCCTTCTCTTCTCCAGGCTAAAGAGCCCCAGCTCTCTCAGCCTTTCCTCATCAGGGAGATGCTCCAATCCCTCCATCATCTCTGTTGCCCTACGCTGGACTCTCTCCAGCAGTTCCCTGTCTCTCTTGAACTGGGGAGCCCAGAACTGAACGCAGGATTCCAGTTGTGGCCTCCCCAGTGCAGAGCAGAGGGGGAGAATGACCTCCCTCCACCTCCTGGCCACACTCTTCCCTACGCAGCCCAGGATCCCACTGGCCTCTTGGCCACAGGGGCACATTGCTGGCTCCTGGATAGTTTGCTCTCCACCAGGACCCCCAGATCCTTCTCCTCAGAAGTGCCTCCCACCAGGTCCACCCCTGACCTCTACTGGTGCCTGGGGTTCTTCCTCCCCAGGGGCAGGACCCTCCACTTGCCCTTGTTGAACCTCATGAGGTTCTTCACTGCCCAACTCTCCAGCCTGTTCAGGTCACGCTGGATGGCAGCACAGCCCTCTGGAGCATTAACCAGTCCTCCCAGTTTGGTATCATCAGCGAACTTGCCTTCCACCCGAAACCAAAGCTTGCTCAGACTAAAGCCACACAGCTCCCATTTTATCCCCACGAAGCCCCTCGCACAGCAAGGTCCTGCCCATCCTGGAGCTTCCAGGGCTTAAAAACCCCACCACCCGCTCAGCCACGCTGGTCAGAGGGGTCGGAGGAGGCAGATCTGAGCCGAAACCATGACCAGAGCCCGGTGGCAAATGCAGAGGACGCTCAGGCAAAAGTAACATCGAACGTTCAGCACTTTGGTTTCCTACCCAGGAATTAACCCGGCAGGATTCCCCGTGCTCCCGAGGAGAGCCAGGCAGCCAGCCCTGATCCGGGCAGGCATCTCGGAAGCAATCGCAACCCCTCGGGCTGCCAACCACCACCATCTCCACCTGCACAAGCAACGCAACCCCGTGATGGGGGGAAAACCACCCACAACAACTGCGCCGATCCCCCTAATTTCTAGAACAAACCCGGCGGGCTCTTATCTGTCAAGAGAGGGTGATTTTTCCTATAATTACCCACATCCCCTACGCACGTAACAAATCCACCCTGGAAGTGCAGAGACTTTTCATAACAGGTTGCATGGCCGTAGGTGATTGCTTTAAAAAGCTCCCCACCCATGGAGCAGCACTTTCCCTGCCTGTTCCCTCCGCAGTAATAAACGCTAATAATAAGGCTTAGTTCCACGCAGCATTTTATGGCCTGTCTAATGCAGGAAGCCAAAGTTACTGAACACAATGGTCTCCTCGAGCCACAAAAATAAGCATAAGCCAAAAGAAAAAAAAAAAAGAAAGACAAAAAAAGACAAAAGCAGGCTTTTGGAAGCGGCAGAGCACGCTGGCAGCTTTGATTCGGGACATCAAAGCTGAGGCTGGGAGTTAAGCGATGTGCCCGAGGCTAAAAAGCCTGTCGGTGGCAGAACCTAGGGCTGGCGATTTGCTCCTCTCCCATCCGTGTCCATGAGCCTGCCTTGAGGGTGATGGGTTTATACTGGATTATTCTCATCTCCCCCCCCTCCCCAGCAAATTTTCTCCCCTATTAGACTAATTAGACCCCTCCCACAGTGGGTTGCCCTTATTCCCAGCCTGATTGCGTGGCTCTGCCGAGGCTGGTGGGGTCTTGGGGAGCTGCTCGGTGCCGTATCAGCAGGAAGCAGCTGCTTTTGCTGTGGCTCGGGGCAGTGATTAGCAGGGCTGATAATCAACCAGGACACCCTACTCCCAATTCCAATCAGGGCAGGCAAAAACCATCCGCTTGCATCCTCCGCGGGGGAGATTTGGAGGGGGGAGAACCCCAGGAAACACTTCTCCCTGCATCTCAGGAAGATGCTGATCCCATGGAAATGCAGCCAGCAACGGGGTGTCGAGGTGGGATGGGGTGTGGGTACCTGCCTGGGTGGAGGGCACAGTTTTGTCCTGCAGGCTGGAAACCCAGAGGGTAAAAGCAGCAAGGAAATTTGGGGAGAGGAGCCAGGAGCAAAGACGGTGGGCCTCACCTAGAAATTTCTCTTTTTCCCTTCCTCCTGGTGAGGTTTTAGGAAGGACGGGCATGGACCGTGGCCACGAGACCTTCCATGAGCAGCTCCTTGCCCACTGAGGAAGTTGGGGATCCCCTCTTGCACCTCTTTTAGGGTCTCCCAGCAGCAAGGAGGGACCCGAGCGCCTCAGCGATGCGTGAGCCATCCTGATTTACATCTCAGCTCCCCTCCTGTACCCCTCTCACCCCCAGCCTGCCGGGGCGGTGCCGGCTCTGCTGCAGAGACAACGGGATTAGCATCGATTTGCCGAGAGCAGCATCCCCGGCGCGGGCTCCGCACGCTTCCCCGAGCACCCGGGAGCACCCATCACCCCCGTGGCTCCCTCCCTGCCTCCATATCCCCACGTCTCCACCCCCCAGCCACCAGCAGATCCTTTTGCAGAGTGTCTCTGCCCCATGTTCCCCCAAACAGCACCCATCGGAGGGCAGAAAAGTGGATCCTGACCCAAATCTACCCAAATCTACGCAGTTCAGCGCTGAGCCTCGACGTGTGCATCACCTCCCTCCTGCTGGCTTGGCTTTTTTGGGTACAGCTGCTGTAGGACAAAGCTGTTTTCTTATATATAAGAGAAAAGCATCCCTGGGACCTGTTTTATCCCCCAAAACCCTGCTGGCTCTGCTAACATCCGTGCAAATCCAGAGGGAAATGGGGAGAGGGGGAGAAAGTGCAAACGGGACAATTCCCGGCCCATGTGCTGCATTTTGGGATGGGGAGATGCCTGCAGCCCCCTGCTTTTAAATCCCTTCTCATAGAAACCCGGTCCCTGTTGAGGTAGCCAGGGGCACAATGTGGCTCTGCCGTGGGGCCAGTAGCCCCATCTCCCCCCCCACCCCGGCCACGCCGGGGCCCTGCAGTCGCCAGCGATTTCAAAGAGGTGCCGGGGAACGGAGGCACTTGAACATTTTTAATGATGCATGTTCCCCATCAGCTCCGCGCCGAACGGGAAGCCTTTAAAGTCGGGCTCCCTTTGATTAGACAATGGACCTGGAGAGAGAAACGCTTCCCCGCCTCCTTCTCCCCCATCCGTCTTCCTCCATGCCCCTCCTGTCCCCAAAGGGATAAATTTAGAAGTGACAAACCCCATGAATTGCAAGCAAGGGGTAATGGATGCTGCCTGGGAGCGGAGCAGCAGCCCCACAACCAGGGATATTTAGCCCATGGTGTCTCCTGATGGGTTTTAGCAGAGGATGGGGGACACCATGGGGGTCCTCACCACCCACCTCCAATTTATACCCATCATTTTCTGGGATACAGGAGCCCTCGTTCTGCCGCACAGAGCCCACAGGTTCCCCCCCATCACGGCCACAACCAAGAGCAAAGAGGCGAACCCACATCTCTCCCAGCTTCTCCCTAATCACCTCCCCAGTGCTGCTCTGGAGGGGTTATTTCAATTCAGCCCCAGCCTCTTAAAAAGGCCATTTCTCCCCCCAAAACCCAGCCCTGCCAAGCTGGTCAGCTCACACTGGCTTTCAACGCGCCAGTCAGCGCTGAGGACACGTTTAAACCAGTTACAGGAATGTGACGTCCTTCTCCGAGAGGGACAAGCTCTTGGGAAGCACGAAGAGCCCCCAGCTCCAGCTGACTCCCAATTATCCCGCTCAGAAATTGCTCTGTGATATTTTTTATATTTTTTTTTTTTTTTGAGTTGTTAACATCCCATTAAAAGCAGCCCCGTTAGGCAGAGCTGGCTGGCAGGGCGCTGGGCAGAGGCAAGGCTGGAAGGAACCGCAGCTCTCCCTTTATGGTAAGTTTTCCAAAACCCACAAGTTATGTCCCTAAAATAGTTGCCTTCCACAAACAGCGAGATGGTGTCAGCTGCTTTTTTTTTTTTAAACCAACAGCAGAAAATAACAAAAGAGCTGCAAATGGCAGCTATAAATGCAAAGCAGAGGCTGGAGTGTGGGGGTCCCACCGAGAGGGACCCGGAGGGGGTTTCAGAGAGCTGGGGGACATGTTCAAAGGGGACGATGCCAGTGCTGGCCCTGCGAGGTTCCACCGCAGCCTGGCAAAGCTGCTTGGGCAGGATTCACCTTCCCTTTGCCTGTAAGTCTGGAAGGAAATGGTATTTATTCCAGCTGGAAGCCACCAGAGCATCCCTACTCCAAGCTGCTCTTCAGGCTTCTCCCTCCTTCCCCTGGCCAAGCCTCCTGCAGTCTCCACACACGAGGGAGGACACGATGCTCTACCTCAAACAGGGTGACTTTTCCCACCAGGGCTTAAATACAACAGGTCTATAATCTACCTCCCCCCTTCCCCATGCACTGCCCAGCCCTACCCAACCATTCCTGATGCCCATCAGTGCTGGGAACGAAACTGCACGAGTTCTCCTCTCCCAAAGGAGAGCCACAGGGTCCCATGGAGAATTTAGCCAGGTTACAGAATCACAGAATGATATGGGGTTGGAAGGGACCTCTGGAGACC
>VXAK01005588.1:21018-33741 GCA_013399435.1 Arenaria interpres | reverse complement strand
TGGGGCCTGCCCAGGGCAGAGCAGAGGGGCAGGATGACCTCCCTCCACCTGCTGGCCAAACTCTTCCTGATGCCCCCCAGGATGCCATTGGCCTTCTTGGCCACAAGAGCACATTGCTGGCTCACGGTCATCCTGTTGTCCACCAGGACTCCCAGGTCCTTTTCCTCAGAGCTGCTCTCCAGTAGGTCACCCCCAACCTGTCCTGGTGCGGGGGGTTATTCCTCCCCAGGTGCAGGACCCTACACTTGACCTGAATATTATGGGAATAGAGGCAAGAGATGTCTGGAGTGCTGCGATTTGGGTTGGGATTTGTTTTGATATTTTTGTTGTTGTTGTTGCAGGCTGTTCCACAAATATCATTCCCTGTGAGCAGAAAGCAAAGCTGAAGACTCGCTCACCCCGGGGAAAAAAAACAACAAAAGGCTGAGGCTGGAGCAGCTGGAAGTGATAAGAGGCAATTCATTTGTGCGTGTTTTGTGCAGCCTCCAAGACACACGTGAAAAAGCCCCTTGTTGCCACCGAGCATCTGGCAGGGCTAAGAGTATGGCCTTGGTGACGCACCATACCCAGGTACCCAGCAGGGTCACACCTAGCATCCCAGTTGAACTGGTGCCCCCAAACCCAGCAGCATCGCGGGTGGTTAGTCCTCTACTATCCCACACCAAACGTTGGCCAAAGCCAACATCAAAGAGCAGAGCCACAAACCTCAGACACCAAAGCCCCTCCAGAAGTGCCCTCTTGACTCCATGGGCAGAGAGACAATTACCAAGACAACATAAAAAGAAGGAGCTGGGCTGAAATACGGCTTTTTGCCTTTTATTACCCAGAACAAGGGAAACAGACCATTTTCTGAACACAGCCTGAATAGGGACAAGTCTGCCTAAATTTACCATGAACAGAGATAAAAGCCCATCATGTCAGCTGTTTCCAACCCTGGAAAATAACCCCTTGGACAGGAGCTGTTTCAGGCACCCTGAGTACTGGCTGGGGATGGTAGAACAGCTATTAATGAAAGTGGAAGAGGTTTTTCAATTAAAAAAAAGCCGATGACAACAGTTTTTACATCAAAAGAAGCCTTCTTGCAGAAAGTATTCTGTTTGGGCAAAAATATTAATCAATCAGGCCGAAAAACGCTGCAGTAAAAAAATCATTTTGTTTGGTACAAGTTCTCAACTTGGATTTTGCTCGGAGGACACGGGGTTTTAAACATCCATTTCTCTTTTAATGAAAAAGCCTTTGAGACACCGAAGAAGTTTTTGCTGCAGATGGGATTTCATTCTTTTCCCCCGGTGAAGGATGGGAAAGCACAAACTCTGCTTTGAAAACCGAGTAGATTTGTTCAACCGTGGCTGCTCTTGGCTGGTTTGAAAAATCAAAATACCAAACCCTGTTGTAAAGAACGTGGCCTTGAGTTACCCCATTGCATCAGGGGGTTGGTGGCTCATGTCTGCCTGTGCTCTCCTTGCAGAATCTCCACTCCATCTCTCCAGGAAGCCCATCTGCCCTCAGATCCTGCTGTAGGACGAGATCTCACCAGGAGATCATAGAATCATAGAATCAATTTAAGGAGCCCTTCTCCTCCAAGCAGCAGCTCATCCCTTCAGAGATGATCCGTCCCAACCCTCCCCAGAAGTTGCCCATCCCTTCAGAGATGATCCATCCAAACCCTCCCCAGAAGCTGCCCCGTGTTACACATCACCCATAGGTCTGTCCCTGCAGATCCAGCAGCCCCGTGCAAGGAGGCAGTGGTGGGACTGGTCACTCCAAGAGTTGGCCCTTGGCATCTTCATATCACCATGCTTTATTGCTTGGTTTCAGCCTCCATTGGGGCAGCTACAAGCAGCCCCAGGCTGGGTTTTCTATGTTTCTTCATTCTTCAAGTCCCATCATGGTAAAGGGAAAGCAACTGGGAGAAAATGCCTTGGCTCCAGCTTGGATCTCAATGGGTTGAAGGATGAGGCTTTGCTTGGAAAACTCATGACCAAGGCAGGACCCTGCTGCTGGGGGTCATATGGACAGAGACCAGCTCCTGGTGTTCAACATACGACCCGTGTTCACGTCCCCATCACACCAGCGTCTCCAAGGGTGCCACCAAATGAGTCCACAGCCCAAGCACCCTGCAGTTATTAGGACAAGAAAAGGGTCATCTCATTGCTACAGACCGGCCAGCCCCAGGTCTCTCTTGCCAGATCTTATCCAGTACCAAACTGGGAGCACTGAGTTTCCCACACACTGACCTGCTTTGCCACCCAACGCTGCCACTGAACCAGCTGAGATGAGCCCCCACCACAGTGCTGGGAACAGGCAGGAGAAATTATAGAAATGTCTGGCAAGAACTAATATTTTTCCTTTTTTTTTTTCCCCTCCAAATTTCCCAGACAGATGCAGCAGGGAGGGGAGAAGGGGAGATTTGCTGAGCTAGGAAATGGATTGGTTCTCTTCTCCATGGGTGACTCTTATAACCGTCTTTACATGGGCCAACAGGCAAACCAAGACAGACAGTTCCACAGTGGGATCCTAAGCAACCATCTTCATCCTCATGTCCTCTTACAGCATTTCTGCTCCCACACTGTGGGCTGGAGACAACCTGCCCCTGGCAAAGTCCCTTCAAAGGTGCCTCAAGGCAGAAGAAGACACAGTCCCTACATGGGTAAGAGGATCTGCCGATTTAACTCATTTAATTCCATGAGATGGAGGGAAAAATTCCTGGTCCCACCATTCCAGGAGAGCAAACCCAAACCCATCTTCTCCTCGGTGCCGTGTCCCTCCTTTCTTCTGCAGCCTCCACCACCACCTTAGCAAAGCTGCCACCCAGAAAACTCATCCAGCCCCCCAAAAAAACCCCAAAGAGCTACGGAACGGGATGAGCAACCCAGCCTTTTAACGGTGTTCCACAACCCAACGCCCACATCTTCTTCCACGCCCGCATCCCGGGTGAGACAGGACCAAGGATTTATAGCCACCATCCTCCTCCTGGAGCCAGAGCTCAGCCATCCCTTGTGCCAGCTCCCTACCTGCTGCCTTTTTTTATTTATTTATTTAAATTTTTTAATTTTTTTTTTTTCCGCAAGGAAAACGGGTTGCCCTGGAGCTGGGTCTCCATGGAAACTTGGGTTTTTCAGACACTCAATGGAAAATGCTGGCATGGAGAGGCTTGTGCAGGAATACTGATTCAGCCCCAGCGTCTGTAACACTGACTGCATTTTAATCCCGCTCCGCTACCCGGCGAGCTAAAAATACCCCACACGCTGTCGCCTCCTGAACTCGCGTAAACAGCTTAAAGCAACACGGTGATGCCAGAGCAGAAATTTCATGAATCAGCTAAAGAAAAAAATAAAAACTGATGGGGGAGGTAACGGTGGGGTCTCAGCCCCCATCACGGCACGGGAAACGTGGAGAAGATCACGTCCCCCCCTGCAAGGGGAAGGAGCAACCGGTGATGTGCACCCCATGGGTCTCTGGGTTTTTGTTTCACCTCTCCGAGATGCCCTTTTCCAGGTGTAAAAGCAAGAAAACAAGGTTTCTCTCGGTCCCCATCCAGCTGGGAGGAGCGGTGTATTCAGCCAAGCTCAACACGTGGCACCAACATGGGCTGGGGGAAGGAGCCAACCGCCCCCAGCGAGGGGTTTGGGGACCATGTGGGGACGGGGTGACCTTGGCTGCTCGCTGGTGAGCCGTGACGCGACGCGGTGCTTTCTGGTAGCATCTCTTTGAGGAAAGGATGGCGGGTCCAGGAAACGGCTCCCTCCGGGATGCGGGACATCGGGGCCATCGGCGCTGCCAGCCCTCGCTGTGCCCGCGGCCATGTGTCAGCCCAGCCTTGTTGGGACTGTAACAGGCAAATAAGATCATGCTCTCCTCTCTCCAATTAGCTGGGACTGTCCTCGCCTGACTCCCAGAGCTGCTCTCTTTTTTTTTTTTTGCAGAATACACAACCACCACGTTTTTTAAATTTTTTTTAAAGGCTTTCTCCCGGCAGCGCACCCTGCCCTGGGAAGGGATGCCCAGATGGGGGAAACTGAGGCACAAACCTGCTCGCTCCAGACCTGTCCCAGTGAATCCAGGTTCCCCAGTTCCTCCAGCCATGCTGGGAGTCAAGCATTGCCCTTCACCTTCAAACTACCACATCCTGCAACACAGACACCCTCCTACCCCCAATTAACCCTGCCTCCTAATTAAAAGGCTCTCAAAAGCCCAGGGCAGGGGGATGAACCCACATCCAGGTGGTTTTGTGGGGCTTCATCCAACCCAGCCGATTTTTCTGGGGAAACTCTGCATTTGCACATTTGTTTTCATTCCGCCTGGGGGGGACACAGCCAGCATTCCCGGGATGCAGCTCCAAACCTTTGCTTCCACTGAGAACTGGAGAAGCAGGAGAAATGTCATCCCCAGCTCAGTCAGAGGGTTTAGAGTGGGTGACGAACAGGGTTTTGCAGTGGGAAATTACCCCCCCTGCCCTGCCCAAAGCAGGAAAAGCCAATTTCCCAGTAAAAAACCATTTCATGTGATTTTTTTCTCAGCTGAAGACAGGAGAACTGGCTACAGGACAGGAGAACAGACACCCTGGGGTCCCTCAACCCCCTCAAGCATCTCCCCTGCTGACCTGGCTTTCTCAGTACATGTTACAATAGTGCAATGTAAGGAGACAAGGGGGAAAAAAAACCATTTTAGGTCACTTTTTATGGATTTTATGAGCTTTCTCCAGCAACAGTAGGATTAAGGCCATTGGCTCTGAGTAGCCAGGGAGGTAAAACAAACCCATGCGAGGCTCGCACGGCCCAGCCAAAAATGGGCTGAAAGTCTCATTCCTTGATGGTAAAGAAAAGCCATTCCGGGCTCGAGTTATTTATTAGATTTCATCACATTAAATGAGTAGGAACTGGATGTAATCGACGCCACCGTCCCCAGCCCTCTCTTGCCAAAAGCCTCCGCACCAGCCCCATTAAACTAAGAGCCTGGAGCGTCACCGATGGGGAGGGGATGTGCAGAGATGGGGGAGCCAGGGACCGCTGCCGAGCTCAGCGGCTGTAAATCTCCCCGGGGATGGGAAAGGGGGGGGTTCATCCATCCCAGCCCCACGTTTGGCTCAGCACCCTGCACATACGGCAGCAGTTCGCTGGGCAGAGCCGTGCTGGGGGGGCTGGGACAGACCCCAGTGAGCAAACTGGGCATTGAAATGCCTTTAGGAGAAATCATGAACCCCTTTTCCCAGCAACAAACTGGTTCCAGTTGATTTGGAGTGGGGTGATGCTCTGGTAGAAATAGGGATGGTGGAGACAAAGGGCTGCAAAGGGTTTCTTGAGGGATTGCACTGAGTTTGGGGAGAGGGTTTCCATCCATGTGACCATCCCAGCCCATGAGGTTGGGGCTCTGCTGTGCTGCAGTGGGGCTTAGCAGGAGGAAGGGACTTCAGAGGGTCCCACCAGTCCCCAAAGGAGCAAACAATCCCCTTGCCTCACTTCTCTTACCTTCACCACCTTTGCTCCAAGGCCATGGACCAGCAACATCAGCTCCCAGTGATATAGAGAACCCCAAGAGCTGCTCTGGGCTCGGTTTATAATCTCGCCAGCTCCACCTCCTGCAGCCCCCAGGTGGTGACCAGCACAGGCATCCTCAATTAAGAGCTGAGGTTAGGGCAGGGAATTCAGGTATTCAGTAGGAAAGAGGAGTTAGACCTGCCTCCCAGGGAGGTTCCCCTTCCAAAATCCCCCCAGGTGATGCCACAACCTCCTACTGTAGTCCCAAAGATGAGCATAGGGTGAGGCCGAGGCAACCAGAGCAGTGCAAGGCAAAGGAATCATAGAATAGAATGGTTTGGGTTGGAAGAGACGTTTAAAGGCCACCTAGTCACCCCCCCTGCCCTGGGCAGGGACACCTCCCACCACACCAGGTTACTCAAAGTCCCCTCCAACCTGCCCTTGAACCCCTCCAGGGATGGGGCAGCCACAGCTTCTCTGGCCAACCTGGGCCAGGCTCTCACCACCCTCACACCAAAGAAGTTCTTCCCCACATCTCAGCTCCATCTCCCCTCTTTCAGGGTCAAACCCTTCCCCCTCCTCCTAGGGCTCCCCTCCCTCATCCAGAGTCCCTCCCCAGCTTTCCTGGAGCCCCTTGAGGGACTGGAAGGGGCTCCAAGGTCTCCCCGGAGCCTTCTCTTCTCCAGGCTGAACCCCCCCAACTCTCTCAGCCCCCCCTCCCGGCAGAGGGGCTCCAGCATCTCCATGGCCTCCTTTGGCCCCACTCCTACAGCTCCGTGTCCTTCTGCTGTTGGTGGCCCCAGAGCTGGAGGCTCCTCAGTGGGCTCAGGGTAATGTTGATTTTAGCGGGCGACTTCCAGCCGTTGAGAAGCACACGCAGGTCTGCTCACGTCGAGCCGTCTCCCCGCTCAAAATCCCTTAAAGAGGAGCTGCCGCTGTGGAATTACAGGAATTACCTGGTCTGAAGGGGGCTGACGGGCTGATTGATGTTCAGTGCAGTGGCCATGGCTCCATCTGCTCCTGTCCCCAGGGTGGAGACACAGCACAAAGCTCTGGGAACCCGTCCTCACCCGGAGCTGGCTCTGCTCTGCTTGTCTGCTCTCGGCGGGGATGCTCAGCTCCCACTGCCCTTCTCCTGGGCTTTGCTTCAGGATCATCCCACAGCCTTCACCCAGCACCCTGTGAGCAGTCCCTCTTTTTATGCCCCCACCCAGCAAATCTGCCTGTCTTCAAGGGATTAAGCATCTTCACTTTGGAAAAGGGAAACTGAGGCACGGGAGAACCATCCCCGAGCAAACCAGCTCCAGAGAAGCCCAACATCCCCACGCAATGACCACATTCCCCCATCCCTTTCCCCACCATCTCCCCCGAAGGGTGGGAAGCCCCTCTCCCAGCCTGGATCCGACCTCTGGGTTATCCCTGCCGTGGTGGCAGCCCCCCCATGTGCCGGTGTCCCCCCCTTCCCGTCCCCGGCAGCTACTTTCCTAGATTAAAAAGCCATGCGCTCATCGCCCTGGCATGGCACCACGGAGCCTCCCGCTTGTTTGTATTGACAGCACCATCTTTCGCTGATTAAAATTCTCTTAAGTGCACCCAATGGCTCATCCCAGCCCCGAGGCCAGGGATGCTGTCACCATCCCTCTCCCTCCCCCCCCATTATCAGGTCCTTCTGCCCATGTTCCCTCTCCGCTGCGTGTCCCCAGGTGCCACGTGTGCCTCCCTCCCCGCTCGGTCTCTCCTTGGCTTCAAAAATAAAGGAAAAGAGTCAAAAATGCTCCTGGAGATGGGGGGAAAGGGTGATTTTTATTGGGGCAAAGAAATTGGAGGGTGTAAGGGTGTGCCAGGCTCCATCCCTGTCCCTTGTCCCCTCCTCCCACTTGGCTGGGGCTGGATTTATACCCAGAGGGATGATGAGCCAAGAGACACGGGCCAGGAGGGGACTCGTGCCAGAAGTGCCCAAATCCAAGCCTTGCGGCTCCAAACGAGCAGCAGCACTAACGAAATCCCCGCCGGCCCCGCGCTGGGGCTGCCGGAGTTGCCGGGCTCAACCGGGCTTTCCTGCCGGCGGGGATGGGGTCCATGGGGATAATGGGAATGCCAGGAGCATCCCACTGCCCAAAAAGGGTTTGAATTCCTCGTGGGGACGGCCAAAGAGGCACATGGTGGTGGTCCCTGCGGCAGGGCCACAAGCAGCATCAATAAACCATCCTTTCTGCTCCCCCCAGGAGCTGTTGCTCCTCCATAGTTGGTCCTAGCACTCCCCCCAAGAGGGTTTTGCTCCCCCTCCCAGGGGTCCAGCCTCTCCCATTTCTGTCTCCCCATCCACCACAGCCCTCCTGTGTCTCTGTGGTCCATCGGGAAGTCGGGGTGGCCACAGCCATGGCCAGCATCCCAGTGCACAGCCCCAGCCTGGCACGATGGAGCAACCAGAGCCAGAGCTAAGGAAGCCCTGCACCAGCTGGAGGTTTGGGACAGGGGATCCCTCCCAACTCCTGCGCTCAGACACCCCCAGGGTGTCCTGGGGTGAAGGACCTTACCTGGTTGATGGCCCATGTCCACCTTCGTGCAGGTTCAGAAGGCTTGGCAGCGCTTGACAGCCATCTCCTTGCCCCTCCATACACTAACGCAGGGACTGTCTCCCCTAGCCAACAGCCAAAGAGGGAGGAGGAAGAAGAGGGGCACCCTGGAGAGACAGGGGGCCCTCGGGGACACCCTTGGTTTTGTTCCTCCTCATGAATTTTTTCTCCAGGATTCAATGGGCAACAGGTTGCAAATGATTGATGCAGTACAGAGCGGTGATGGGAAGAGGCTTTGGCCAGGATGGAGAAGGGACTGGGGGACACTACAGGGGACATCTCCAGCCAGTTTTGTACCAACCACCCACAACATCACCACCCTGTCCCTAAACCCACCTCCCAAAGAGCCAGGCTGTCCCGGTCCCCTTTTGAGGCCACCCTCAAGCAGCCTGGCAGGTCCTGAGCACCTCTGAGATGCTCTGAGCCCTCCCGGTCCCCAAAACCCATGTGAGCTGGACCCTGGGGGGATGCAGGTGCCTGGTGTCACTTGACCGAGCACCCCTGACCCACCAACCCAAGCTCTCGGCATCGATCCCATGATCACTCCGTGACCACAGCCATGTCGGAGAAGGGCCACGGCGTTTCATATCCTGAGGGACCCAGCAGCACAGCGAGGCTCTCGCGGAGCATCTCGCTCTTGCTTTAATTGCTCTTTGGCTCCCGGCCACCGATTGCTCACATTCGTGGCTGTTTTCTTTCGGGTTTCATGGCAGCTTTTCAGTTCCCCCCCCCCTGGTTTTAACCCTCCCGGCTTCTCCCTGCATCACCGGTCTCAAATAAAAGACTTCGTGCCCCCAGGTTGGGTTGTCAACAGGGAGAACCCCCAAAATCTCCACCCTGGAGGTGTCGACTGAGGCCCCTCCAACTCACTGCAGCAGTGACTGGAGTCATGCCAGGTCTCTTTGGCTCTCGGGGAAATCATGTTGAGCCTCGGGGGGTGCAGGGGGTTTAAACCTCCTTCAGGGCTACCCAAAAGGTGACACCAGGAGCACCCCAGCCCCAAAAAAGTCTGGCCCTGTCAAGAGGACGGGGCTGGTCTTTTTTTTGGTGGTGCCCAGGGACAGGACAAGAGGAAATGGGCACAAACTTGAATGTTAGAAGTTCCACCTCAACATGAGGAGGAACTTCTTCACTTTGAGGGTGGCAGAGCCCTGGAAGAGGCTGCCCAGGGAGGTGGTGGAGTCTCCTTCTCTGGAGACGTTCCTGTGGGATCTGCTCTGGGTGGACCTGCTCTGGCAGGGGGTTGGAGTAGATATCTCCAGAGGTCTCTTCCAACCCTATAGGATCCTGTGATTCTGTAAAAGGGTGTGAAATATTGACCCAAGGCCTGTGAATCAGCTTGATCTGCTCAGTTCTGCGGCCAAGGCAGCGCGGGGAGGCCCAGCCCCTTCCCCTCAATGCGGTGTTCACTCTGAAGCCTAAGGATGGCACCGGTGCAGCCATAATGCTGATTATTTCATCTTTGACAGTCAGAGAGGGCAGAGCCAAGGCGTTTGCCAGCGCCGCAGTGCCTTCCCTTCAACAAAGGAATATCGCGTGGCTGCTGAAACCCGTCGGCCGTGGGCTTTCCAGTGGGCTCCGCTCCAAGCCGTGCGAGAAAGCGAGGAGCTCGGCCAGAACATCCGCTGCTGATATCACCGTCCCCGCTGCCAGAGCCACCCGGGGTGGGGACAGGGCTCTGGGGAGGGGGCGACGGGCAGTGAGGGAGCCGGCGGCGAGGAAAGACGGAGGCGAAGGAGGGGTAGGGGAGCTGACTCAGCTCATGGATGTCTTTATTCGAACTCTAGTACAGTGGGACAGGTAGAGGCATGCGTACAGGACAGACGGACAACGGGGGGAGTATTGCCTTGATCACAGAGATATGTTAACAGCGTTAGAAAGACACTGACCCGTCCAGGCCACCCCACCACCTCACCTATTGCTTCCCATCCCTGCGCCCCCACCGACCCGCTCGTGTCCCCCTGCCACCCATCCTCTTGGGGTCTGCACCCCGCGGTAGTGGTGGTGGTGGTGGGGTGATGGTGCAGCAACCCACTCATGGCACCTCGAATGGAGCCTTCCAAACCCCAGAGAAGGGTCCCCAGCAGCCGTTTGAGGATGGAGGGGGGGCTCAGAGCACGGATGGAGCCTCAGGCAGGCGATGTCTCGGTGGGCGGCTGGGTAGGCTCCGGAGGAGGAACGGGGCACGGTGCATCCGAAAGCGGGGACGAGGGGAGGGGAGGGCAGCCCAGGGGAGATGGGCAGCGTGTACGTGGCAGGGCTGGCAGCAAGCAGGGGAGCGGGGCTGCCCCCCGGCACCCCAACCTCCCCTCCCGCCTCCACTGCTCTGTGGCACCTCTCTGGGGGGGACCTGGCTGCCAAACCCCCACCCCAGCCATGGGGCTGGGAGCTGGAGCTTTGGGCTTCTGCGGTGGGCAAGCAAAGCTCCTTGGGGAGAGCATCCCTTGGCCTCAGGGGGAGCATCCCAGGGGGAATGCAGGTCCCAGCCTCGGGGAGAGCATCCCTCAGCCTTGGGGAGAGCATCTCCCTTGGGGAATGCATCCCTTGGCCTCGGGGGGAGCATCTCCCTCGGGGAATGCATCCCTTGGCCTCGGGGACAGTATCTCCCTCGGGGAATGCATCCCTTGGCCTCGGGGACAGTATCTCCCTTGGGGAATGCATCCCTTGGCCTCGGGGGGAGCCTCCCCGTGCTTTGGGGAGAGCATCCCTGGGGGAATGCATCGCTCAGCCTTAGGAAGAGCATCCCTTGGCCTCAGGGAGAGTGTCCCTGAGCCTTGGAGAGAGCATCCCTTGGCCTTGGGGAACGCATCCCTTGGGAAAAGCACCCCTCAGCCTCAGGGACAGCATCCCTCTGCCTCAGGGAAAGCATCCCTTGGGGAGAGCATACCTTGGGGTACACTTCCCTCCACCTTGGGGAAAGCATCCCTTGGGGTACGCATCCCTCCGCATCGGAGAAGGCATCCCTCAGGGCGAGCATCCCTTGGGGAAGGCATCCCTTGGGGAGAGCATCCCTCAGGGAAGGCATCCCTCACCAGGGCGCTGCCTGTATCCAGCCGGGGCTCAGGAGAAGGTGACCACCTCACCCTGGGGGTAACTGGAAGAGAGGACGTCTTGGCAGGTGTCTGCAATTAAAGACACAAGTATTAAACACGCCATTAGACACTGCTTTCATCAGCTATTTGTGGAGAAATAGGAGAGGGAGAGGGAGACTGAGCTTCCAGGGGACCCAAACTTTGCAGGGTGCTGAGAATGGAGCAACTACAAAGTGAAACGGTCTTCTCTGGAGGAGTAAAATGCTGCTATTCCATCAGTAAATCAGGAAAATCTGTTTTTAAAAAGCCTCAGAATGGACTCAGAGATGGAGACTTGGAAAATGATTCTCTGAGAGAAACCAGACATGGAGTCAGGGCGATTTTGAGGGTAAAAATGAAGAGCTGGGGACAGAAGTCCTCCCCGCCACAGCCCTCTCCTCCCAGAAACCTGCTCCGGACCAAAAGTTCCCAAGCCAACCCCAAGCCAGATGTCCCAAAGCCAAGCCTGGTGCATTAATATCCCGCAGTGTTTTTGCTTCTCTCTCTCTCTCTCCCCCTCTCATTCGTTATCATTGAATTAATTAACATTGATTGGAGCTCTGAGTCACAACACCGCCTCTACCCGTGTGCCAGGACCTGGTTTCCAGGCGAGGGGCCGTCAGACGGGGAGACAGTGCCTGATCCACCCGATAAAACCACAACCTGCTCTTTCCACCCAGGGATTTTGCTGCAAAACCCATCACCAGCTCCCGACGGCGGTTGGACCCGGCTTTCCCCGCTGCAGATCGAACACAGCATCCAAAAGCATCTCATTTTCCCCAAAATAAAGGTCTCCTCCCTCGAGCATCGCTGTGTGGCTTGGGTGAGCAGTGCCTGGATGCGGAGGCTTTTCAAAGCCCCCCATCCCAGAAAAAAACCTTGGGATTAAAGTCCCTGAACCCCAGGGCTTGCAGGAGAGGTCCCCACCTCCTGAGCTGCCACGATGGATGGGTTGAGGGGACCCAGCATCATCCCCCAGCGGCATTTTGGGGACCGGCACTGGCCGTGCACGAAGCAGCTGCTAAAAAATATCACCACTCCAGGTTCAATCACTCCTGGAAGCCGCTAAAAGCTCTCGGCAGGGCTCGTGGCCTGCGAGAAACATTCCTCGTCAGGTCGATTGATTTACCGGGGACACGACTGGGCTTTTAACTCCCATCTCCTCCTCCCCGTTCAAAGCCATTTTGTGTGCGAGCTCCAGCCCTGCCGCCCGCATCCTCCAGGGACCTGCCTTGGAAAGCAGCTTCCCAGCCTCAGGAAAAAAAAAATTAGCACGACTAAAAATAAATAACAACAGCCGAGTTGGGGTTTATGTTGGTTTGGTTTGTTGTTTGTTTTTTTTTTAATTTTTTGTTTCGTTTTGTTTAATCGCTGTCCCCCAGACAAAGTCGCCAGGAGAAAATCACCCTCCTGTCTCGGCTGGATTCCGCGCCGCCGGTGGGTCCCAGCCCCTCCGCGGTGCAGGGCTCCTTCCTCCACCTTTTTTTGGGTGCCCGATGATGCCCCACCACCCCCTTAGGCGAGGCAGGAGGTTGGCACAGCCCAGCTGTAACCCAGCCCCCAAAAATCCCCAGGGGTTGCTGCCAGGGCAACCCCCCC
>VXAK01005587.1:52973-105914 GCA_013399435.1 Arenaria interpres | reverse complement strand
AGTCGGCGGTCCGAGGGAGGGATGCAGGCAGGCCCTTCCGGACCACGGGGGCCAGGCCTCCCCCCGGACTGCTATAGGCCAGGCCTGCCCCCCGCTGCCCCTCCCCTCCCTTCACAATTAATGCCGTTAATTACTTTCTCATTGCAGTAGCGTTGTTGCTGCTCCGGGTGTGCCTGTTCTCTGGGCCTCCTGTTGAAACCCGCCCGAGGTTTCTGACCGGTGCTTTCCCGCGGGAGCCGGCCCTCCCCGCCCGGCGGAGCTGGAGCCCTTCCCCCGGCACCTGGATGGAAAGAAGTTGATGGTGGCCCGAGGTGACGTAGGGCGGACCCGCGGGCATCCCTCCCCGTTCTGCCGCCGCTGTCAGAGGGGTAACCTTTGGCAGGCCTTGTAGCTGGGATTTAATTTTATTTTCTCGGTCAGTTTTTGCGATCTAGAGCCTAAACTGAAGTCTGTCGGGGCTTTGGCGTTTAAGGAATGTAGTGCCTTAATGTGATTCGTAAGTATAGTCTGACATGCTTTGTCGGGAAGCAGTTCTGTTAGGAAAAAGCGTGTATGACTCCAGAATGACTCTAGAGGTTATTGTCAAGTTACTAGAATCTGAAAACGAATTGGTCAGAACTGTTGCTCAATCAGAACAGTATAAGTAGTATTACATATATTAAGCAATATGCTGGCTTATGCTTTGTAATAGTGGCCATGTTTATGAAATCTGTGACAGAATGAAATCCAAGCTTTTCCTTTAAAGGAGGGTGTTTATCTTGCCTTGTGCCTGTTTTGCAGATATTTGTGGTGGTAAAAAATTTGAACTGCAGCTGAATAAAACCAGGGCTGAAAATTGAAGGATGGCAGCAAATCCTTCAGGACAAGGTAGGTTTTAATCTAAGTATTCAAGGGGAAGGACTATGTGCAAAATGTCAGTGAAGTCACCAAAACCCTAAGTTTATTTTATAGAAAGAACCAAAAGGGGAAGAGAGGCAGGAAGGTGGGGCTGGAAGCAGCTGAATGTGAGCAAGCCTTCTGGGAGAAGACACACACACCAAATGGTTGAAAAAGACCATTGATGGCTAGGGAGCTCTGCATTACTGTGCATTCATTCATACTTGGGTTATGAAGTACCTGTCGTGCCTGTGGTGCTGTGGATGTTTCTTAAAGCATATTTCAGACACACCGCTTAGCATTGAACGTGACTTAACAGCTCTTGTGCTCAGCATCAGGAAATAGCCAGAAATCTTAATATATTCTGTGTCGTGATGGGAGCAGGAAGACCCAGGCAGTAACAGCTGTCAATGATAGCCTGGCCTAGGAGGATAAGCCAAATAAAATATAACGCTGACTCTGAATGTTTCTTTGCATGATGGTGTATCTGAATTGCATCCATAAAATCGTTCAAGACGTGGAAATAGTCCATCTATCTAGCTGAGGCGTTGGAGGGAGCTGAGGGTCGGGCAGGGTGTCACACGGTTTGATTGAAGGAGGGTCTTAAATCGCCCTCTAGAGGTGCTTTCTGGAAATCTGAGTGGAACTTTGGAGCTTGTCTCTTCTACGCAAGAGCTGAGGAGAAGGAAGCTTCTCGGATATGGCTCTTCGTGTACTGGTTGTGAGAAATGAGCTCAGAATTCAGGTTCCCTGAGCCTTCCTCATGCACATTTGTGCATGATTGTCTTTATCCGGGAAGGCAGTCCCACAAAGTTGGGTGTAATTAATTCTGAAGTTCTGATACTTCAAAGGAAGTACCAGGATCACTTGTGTGGGTCCCTCCCCTTCCCTCCCCAATGGCCCTCTGCTTTCAAAACAAAAACAGAAAAAAAACCTTGGTCCAAAAGACAGATTTTACTTGCCACTTGGCGAAAAGAAGGTAGTTTTTCTAACCCTTATTGAGCTTTTCTAAAGCAGTGAGAAGGGAGTACTGCAAATTGCAGGTATTGTCTTATTGCAGATTTTAACTCTGAGAAGCTTTTGGTACGCAATGGTAGATCTTGCTTTATTCTGTGAATACCGGGTCAGCATTATTGCAAGGTATAGAATGTTGTCATAGAGAGTTAACAGCTACTTTTTATTAAATATGAGAATTTACTGAGAAGTGGGATGGGGTTTTAGTGCCAGAATGCCTTTGCTTCCCTCCAAATTCCAGAGGCTTATAATTTAATAGAGCCACAGAATCTGCTTTTATACTTTGAAATACCCTATAGAGACGCACTAAAGGAACTGTTTAATTATATGAAAATTTCTTGCACTAAGCAGGCAGAAACACTATCAAGCTTAATCACTCAAATGAGCCTCTAAATAATACATCTAGGAAAATTAGAAAGGAACGGGTAAATACAAGCAACAGTTCAAGCCTTGTGTATCTTCCTCTTGGCCAGATGCAGTCTTGTAGTGAAAATGATTGAGAGAAATACCGCATTTTCAGCTTGCTGAAACAGCACACGTATTGGTACCATTCAGGCAATTCATTCTGTTATTTCCTTCTTCTGGGACAAAAGGAGTAGAGATTTACTGAAACTGGAAGGGTTATGAAATGGTAGCACCTAGACAGAACTGAAAGGATGAGTTAAGCATTGGCCTTCCACACAGGTAGACTGTGTTCATAATTTTTTTTGTACCAAGTTTTTTTTCTTTCATCAGCATTGGGTATTTTCCTGGGAGTTAATTGAGTTTTCTGTTAATTTCAAACTGAGACTACCAAGGTTAAGATTTTGTGCACTGGACTTTCTTCAATTCATCAGACCTTTAGGAAAACAGTCTTTTGATTAGAATTTCAAAAATTTAGAGCTGCATATGAGTACATCAAAACCAAATAGAATTGAATGAAGGCCTTAGTTCAGGCTGTTAGTACCACATAGAACTGATTGCACTGATTGCATGAGACTGATTACAGCATTTAAAAGAAACAGAAAAGCTTTTAGTATGCTGTGTATTGTTGATATGATGAGCTCATAGACCCGAGTGGTACACTTTAGTAGCAGGGGAAAAAATCAGCTTCTAAATTACAGAAATTACTTTCAGGTGCTTGGTAATACTTGCAGTAATTGGGCTGGTCTTGTAATGCTTTTGCTTGTGCAGCAAAGCCAGAGCATACCTTGTGTGTTCTTAAAGACTGCATGTGTGGGTTCTCCCAGAGGAAGCCCTCTGAGGTGAGAGAACTGTGGCTGTGTTCAGGAAGGAACTCTCCTTTAGAGACTTCCACAGGTGGAAAAAATATAGGTCCTGCTGTACAACCTGTAGGGGCTGGACTTTTCTGTAAAGAAGAGTTCCTGTACCTTGGAAGAACCAAGCTCTTGAAATACGTAGAGAATTCTAAGCTTCAGGCTGTAGCAATTCTATGAGGTCTTTTTCTGTCCAGGTCGTTGTTTATACTTTCGGCCTAAGGTTTTGTAAGCACATTCACTTAACAGTCTGAGTAGCTGGATTTAGCTTTCTGTTCACCGAGCCTGTGTTAAAAAGGCAGATATTGGTGTTCTGCATTGAATTATGTCATCAGCCACAAACTTTGCTGCTCTGCATCTGAATTCGATCTGTGTGCAAGTGTAGTACTTAAGAGATACTGTACAGCCCTCCCCTGGAGAACTTTGTGGCCATAAAGCACCCAGTGACTTACATTCACCTATGGATGCAGCTGTTTTTTGGAGGGACAGACAAAATTATTAATATATCTTTTAGTAATTCATGTTTGTTTACTGAATTACTAATATGCCTTTCATTGTCACACAATGAATGTGAAAGCATATACTAATGTAAGTTGTTACTGAGAAGTGTTGATGCGCAGCAGACTATTAGATGATGCTTTCTGATGCCAGCAGTCATATGCAGAAGAGAAAATTAAAATACGGTTTATCCATTTTCCCCAAACGTTGTGTGTTTAATAAGGCCTTTAGATTCTGTTTTTTAAAAGGTTGCTGCCTTGTGTCATGAAGGATACCGATTATGTATCCTGCAAGTGTTCAAGGCCAGGCTGGATGGGGCTTTGAGCAGCCTGGTCTAGTGGGAGGTGTCCCTGCCCACGGCACAGATGTTGGAACTCAGTGATCTTTAAGGTCCCTTCCAGCTCTAACCATTCTATGATTCTATGAATTATTGAAACATGCATTTCAGTAAAGGAATTGCTGTGAAACGCTTTCTGAATTGAGTAGGCAGAACAGCATGCAGTACCAGTGTACAGAGCTGAGAGTAGATGTCCAGCTTTGAAACTGTTTTTCCAAGTAGATGTGTATCTTGAACACACAGGGGTGGAGGGCTCTTTTGTGCTGTTACGCATCTATAGACAAATGATAAATACTGCATACTAGAAAAAGCTTACACATACTGTGAATTTGAAGCAACCAACAGAACAGGGGAAAGACATAAGATGAAAAGCAAAAACTTTAAAGTACATAAAGGTAAAACTGTTTCCTGCCATGCAGAGTTACCTAGTAGAACTTACTGACATTGTTATCAGTGAGGCAAGGTGGCAGTATTAGGTGTAAGGATTAGGTTAAAGAGCGAAGCTGGCTGTGAGCTCTTAAAGCTACCGGTATCACTCAGCAAAGCTTCAGCTTTCTCTGATTTTCTGCCTTTCACGCGCAAAACATCAGTGCAAGGTAACATTTAGCTCCTGCACAAGCACGTCATACAGTGCCTGATGTCATAAATAGAGGTGTCAGAAAGAACAGGTTAAAATTTTGAATGTCCTGAATCTGCTACCATAGAGAGATATCTGAGGACCCAGGTGTTCGGTTTGACATCTGACACTGCCGTTAATCTGTTTAGCTGTCTTGAAGGGGTTAGTTTGTGTCAGGACTCTCTGTGTCTGCAAAGCAGAGAATATTAATGCACTGCAATATTCATGAACTGTTCAAAATAGTAGGGCAACTCAGCTTAGTTAAGGGGAGTCTAAACTTAAAACTTTACTAAGAAGTTGCTGTGTTTGAAAATCTACGCTTCCTTTCACAGATGAGAATCCGGTCTGTACTAAGGATGGCTATTTTTTTTTTTTTTGCATGTCCCTTTTTTTAGTACTAGGAAGCAGAACAGACATTTCAAACCTACAGATGAAAAATTGCTTTCTTTGTAATTGAAATAGGAAACTTATGTAGCTGTTTCAAGTTGGTCTTTATGGAAGCACTTTGGGGTCCTGGAAAGGGAAGAATCTAAATGGCTGTCTCGCTTATGTATTGCCAGATATGATGAATTATTTTGTAAGGATGCCAAATTTTCTCTCTACGATGAATTTATCATGTCCTACCTTCTACATTGTTAACTTTAAACTAACAGGTTTTACTTTGCATTTTAAAAAGGCTTAAAATACCTGTAGGAACTTCACATTGCTCAGGTGAGGAGTGCTAACATGTACATATTGGATGTCCTCATCCATTTTCTCAAGTAGGCTTTTTCACTACTTACCATTAACAAATTCCCTTAAACCAGTGACTTTTCAGTACAGCAGATTGCTGATGGGCACTGTCTTAATTCTTGAGCAAAAAACAACTTTATTTTTTTAAAAAAAAAAAAAAAAACACCACCCCATCTTCTTTTAGTAGCAGAGGGCTAGAAAAAGGAAGAAAAAATACTTGGGTTTCTTCTGAATCCCTCTAGAGTTTCTGCCAAATGATACTATAGCAAGACTCGTACTAAAATGGAAGACAGTGATAATCTTGCACAGTTTCTAATCACAGTTTAAAAACAGCGTTTAAAATTTTATTCTTACACATCTCAAGCCTTTCTGAATCATACCATCTGCTTCACGATAAGTATAAGCATAATTAGTCTTTTTTTTAAACTGACAGCAACTTCTATTAAAAAGTGGTCTCCTCTTTCTTGCCTCAGTCACCATACCATCTGAATTCCAAGCATGCATTTAGATTTATGCAATATGTGGTAAACAAGCACTAGCAGAAGGCTGTTGAGTAATGTATCAAATATTAAGCTTTTTGGCTGATAACTCTGTAGAATGAGCATACAGGCATAATGACTTTAGCTCAGACCCTCTTAGCAGTACTTCAGTAGTCCATTGTCTGCAGAATTTACAAGATAAAGTAAAATCTGGGGTAACTGCAACTCCGAAATGTTGAATTTAGGTTGTTGGCAAGATCTCTCAGCCTTTCTGTCTCTTAGAGCACACATTCAGCTGTGTTTTAATGTTTCAAACTCATTATTCAAAAAGAAGTTTCTCGGCTCTTTAGGTATCATACACTATCTAAGACCTGAATCGATACATTTATGAAACAGGGAGTGTTTAAGTGGAACTAATTCCACGTGGGAAAGAGAGATTAACAGAAGGGGAAAATAGCAGTTAATTAAATTTAATTTGAAAATCTGATAGCAAATGTAAAGATGATTATGAGTGACCTTGCATAAAACCACAGTAAAATGTAATCAAACAGACTGTTCCTTTTGAGAACTGAGACACTGAGGCTCAGGGGTGTGTATGTTAGGCATAGTAAAAGAAAAAGGTGAGGGTTTAATAGCAAGGCAATACAGATGCTAATTGTTATTTAGAATGGAATGTTTCTGCCTGATAATGGTCTCCTTCATTGAGCCATGCAGATGAAAGGAATATTGGATCGTGTAATTGATCAGCAACAGAAGGTCTGTCAAAGGGAATTAACTTTGAATGTAGCTACTGAAAATAAATTTGAAATCATTTTACCCTGACATGCTAATACTCCCCTTAAGACTTACCTGTCTGGCCTTCCTAACGGGCTTGTGGGCTACCATTTTGTAAGTGGTATTAAGAAAACATAGCACTCAGGATGGGAACGGGGGAACAACATGCAGGAGTTTCCAATGGCCAATGACTTTTACATCTTGTACATACGACATTGTAGTAGCTTGATATTTATAGAATAGCAGCAGATTAGAGATGAAAAAAAGTGTATATTTTTGATATGAGGTTGTAATTTTTTGTGTAAGCGCATGTGCAAGCTTAGTGGTCTTCAAATTCTTACCTGTTACATATGTAAAACTTTTATTATAGTTTGATTTCACTGGCATGAGAACTAGGTCCTGTGAGTATATTACTCCATTATTATCATTGAGCTGTACATTCAGTGACTACATTTTAAATCTAGAACCTGGTAAGTTTACTTTTTTTTTTTGAAGCCAAGTATTTGAGCACATACCTTGTTTATAGCTCCAGAGCTGGCTTGGGAAGGGGTAGGATCTGACTTGAGATACAAGCCTGTATTTTAAAATGCATTAATATGTATGATAGCTTAAGGAAGCTATTTCATAATGTAAAATGAGAAAAGGAAAAATGAAACCTATTTATTAATAGCCTTTCAGATGGCTGCAAAGCCTTGAAGATTAGTATATTCGTCATAATGTCATATTGTACAGAGACTTTTAATTCCACAAGGTTAGAGTTGGGCCACAGAAATCCAGTAAATCTCTAATATTTTTCTGTCATTCCCACCAGGTTTCCAGAATAAAAATAGGGTTGCAATCCTGGCAGAACTAGACAAGGAGAAGAGAAAGTTACTTATGCAAAACCAGTCTTCCACAAATCACCCTGGAGCCAGGTATTTTATGTTCTTAGACCTGTTTGGACATCACTAATTAGATCAAAGTTAAAAAAAATAGCAAGGGAGCTGTAAAGTTATATAAACACTAATCACAAGTGTTTTCTGACCATCCTCAATAACCAGTCAGATAGACCTTGCACTTCAGGAATATACTAGTATTTAAAATTGTTTACAGACCCTGAATTTTGGCTTAGGTATTTTCCATTTGAGAAGGGAAGAAGCAGATATGCTTACTCAACTGTATTAGAGTCTACCTTAAAGAAGAATTGGGGAGCAGGCACTGAGAACGCATTTAATTATTAAGCTAAAATGCCCTAAGGAATGGAAGTGGCAGAACATTAGTTTCAGGGTACTGTGTGTTTAGAGAAGAGCAGTTAGGGCAGGGGGTGAATTATCCTTGAAGCTCCCTGTGTGCCAGACAAAGCCAGTTTATGTTGCTACAGATCTTCTCGTAAAAGATGGTGTGTTGTAAAGATGATTCTACACCAGAAGGTGTAATAATCTAATATGAGCTTGGGAGCTGTCACTGGGATTTCTCCCATTTAAGACAAAAAGATTAGATTTTTGTTATAAATCTGTAACTAGAAAATCACACGCTGATTTACATGGAGAAAGTGAGATAGTTGAACTTTTGAGTTAGCATGAAGTGAGTGCAGTGCCATATTTTAGACGTAGTGTATTACATACAGTCTGTCATGTTACTTGCAGAGTCAAATTCTTTGAATACAGTCTGAGCGTTGCCTGTATCTTTTTTCCAAGGAAATTCTAGGTCACCTTTAATTCCTTCATACTGTGAAAAGGCATGCAGAATATTTGAAATTCCCCGAGTCGGATCTCTGATTCACTCTGTGTACAGTTCCTATTCAAGGAAAATTATTGATTAGAGCAGAAAACAGAAATATCATACTGTTATGTACACCCTCTGACTCCTGGCAACAGTGTTTCCACACTTCATTGCAAGTCTGACAGAGTTTCAGGGCATGCTTGTTTGCTTTCTCTTTCCTTGAAGGAAAAATAGCACTATATGCTAGAGAGCAGAATTAGAATTTACTAATTTTGAAAGTGGTGATGTGGGGGGGAAACCTACAAAGCAGCAGTCAAACTCTGCTTTGGCATGGTGAGCTGATGTGTGATTTTTTTTTTCTGAGAAGCTGATGGTTCTGTGGCAGGGATGCTGTGCCAAAGGCTTTGGGCCATGGAGTTGTCAGAAATGAGACCACAGAAATTCTGCAAACTTGACAGAGTTTGATGTACCTGAAGCACAATAGTGGCATGGCCAGCATAAGGGTGAATGTGTTAATTGATTTCTGGCCTTAGCATACAGGAATAGTCTATCTAAGAACAGAAGGTTTCTGTTGAAAAGTGTCAGCTTATGATGAAGCCTTAAGATTATCTACAGAAATCATATTGAAAAGTTAGAGGGTACAGAATTAAAGGCAAAACACACACCTTCAAAATAACTGAAAATATTATGTTACAAATTGAGTAGTTCTTTTTTCCAGCAGTGAAGCTTATCTTAATATTTATCAGAAAATCTGTTCAGAGGATTGTTACTTAGCTTTCATTATGCATTTAGGCATACATTTGACTGAAGGTCTTTTCATGAGCGTGGCTGCTTTGGATTTACTAAGTCAGCTGTTGACATTGAAGCCGCTGGGAAAGGTCAATTGATGGGTTTGCTTGGATCCCTTGTTGTCCTTCATACTTTTGTCTCTATGACTGAGGAGAGCTGGGCTTTCAGCACCAGCCTCCTGAGCCAATTTCAGAGGTAGTTGTGAATTTCCTTGCAATACAGCTCCAATGGCAGTCCTCACTGATTTCTATCTGGAGGATGGCTGATCGTGTTACTTACATAATGTTGGGAAGTTATTGAAAGTCTGCTTCTTATTTCTTCTTTTTTTGGTTAACAAGGTGGACAAGCCATAAGACATAAAAGCCAAGAAAATATATTTAGAAATTTTAATTTGAAATCTAATGTATGCTACACTGACATAGATAAGCAAAATCAATTTTAGGTTTCTCTAAGCTATCACCAGAAGATTGTTATTTCAGTTACATCAATAGGAAGCTCCTTTATGATAAGCAGTGAGCTGCTGCCCACCTGCCAAAGAACCGGTCTTATACTGAAGACTGCTGAGTTCTTATTTTCTGTTTCTGTTTATCACAGTTTTTTTAGAACAGTCACTGAATGACTGGGTAATGGTGAAAACAAAAAGCTGTTATTTTAAAAATTGCTGACGTTGTCTAACATTGCACCCAGTGGTTCTGCTCACCTCAGTGGGACTCCACCCTTGAGCGAAATCCACAACAGGCTTCAGGACTGTGAGTCTTCTGGGTTTCATTTGGCATCAGTTGTTTATGCTAGGTCAAATGATAGGACAGCTAGGACAGCTGTGGTTGCTCCATTTTCCTTTCCCCACTTATGTTAACAACAGTTAACAATTGTTAAGCCACCAGTCAAATAAATTGTGAGCTGTGGAAGTCATGGAATCTAAGGCTAGAATGGCAAGGGCAAGTTGTTTTCGGTTTTTTGTTTGTTTTTTTTTTTTTTTCTTTCTGTGGTGTATGTATCATGCCATCTTCTTTCTTGCAGCATTGCACTTGCAAGATCACCGCTGAACAAGGATTTCCGTGATCATGCTGAGCAACAGCACATCGCAGCACAGCAGAAGGCTGCACTGCAGGTGAGCTGACACTCAGGTTCAGTTTGGCTTGGCTCTGAGATGTGCAGTCCTGCACCTAGAGAATGAAAAACCCCTTTTAGAGGGTAGGTTTCATATGTTTCTGAAATTTCTTCTTCTGTTACAATGAAAGCTGAAATCTATTGGCTCATTCTCCCTCAATACGGTTGTAAGAATGTAGCCTACTCGAGTCAGTTTTACTATACTTCTGAATGTCTCATCAAGTGTAAGGGGAAATAGCCACACTTTTTTGTACATTTACAGGCCTCTATTTGCTGCTATTTTTATCATGTCAGGTGAAGTTGATTTCGGTGTTGAAATTGGAAATTGTGCAGGAAAGCCAGCACATGGCCACCTGCCTTCCTGGCATTCCAGACAGAATGATTTGGCAGGGCGCACAGAGACAGGAAAAAGCTTTGAGATGCAAACTAGCAACACTGTTCACGTATCCTTTGTTGTTTCTGTTACCCAGTACAGGTCCCCACATTGCTTCTTCTAAAATGGATGGGAACAGAAGTGAGCTCTGGCTAGTGTCCTGTGTTGACCATAGGACATTGTAGGCTGGAAGGAACCTTGGGACGTTTCTAGTGCAGCGGCTTGCTCCAGGAATGACTAAGAGTAGTGCTGTATCACATTGTTCAGGGCATGGTCCAATGAAGTTCTGAAGCTCTCCAGGGATGGACTTGCGCCCTTTCTTGGCTCTAAGTCTGGTTCTGTCTTCTCTGTATCCTGTCACTGGGTATCTGAAAATAGCATAAGATTTCCCCACAGCTTTCTCTTCTAACAAGAAGTTCAGTCCTCCCACCACCCCATTGGACACTGGGAGCTTCAGTGCAACCCCCAGCCTTCTCTTTGGGTCTCTGTTGGACTCCCTCCAGTTTGTATCTCAAACCGAGCACAGTATCACAAATGCAGCATCGTGAGTAGCTTCCCTTGGCCTACTGGCTGTGCTGTTGCTGGTGCAGCCCACTGACCTGGGAAGCTGGTTATAGATGGGAGTGGAATCAGGGGGTTCAGACAGAGGAGAACAGTCAGGAGTTCATTTATCACTCTCCCCACCCCGTGAGATTTGCTGAAAAAGAAGCAGCAGGGAATTACCAAGTTAATTCCCTTGATGCGTCCTGTTCAGGTGTGGCTGATCTAAAGTGCTGGTTTTGAATTTGACTATTAGAGTTGAAGAGCAGACTGGGAGAAATAAATAATCAATGCTGCAGAAGATGTAAAGTCTTGAATTATATCAGTGCTGTGGGGAGTTACGCTTTAACAAATGCTTTTCTCTTTACAGCACGCACACGCACATTCCTCAGGATACTTCATAACTCAAGACTCTGCATTTGGAAATCTTATTCTTCCTGTCTTACCTCGACTTGAGGCAGAATGAGGAATGTTGTTTCTCAGAACTGCAAGGTCTGATTTTTTGTCCATCGCAGGAACTGTCTGAACCTTTTAATTTCTTTACTTGACTTAAAACCTATTTTTTTTTTCCTCGATTTTTGCCTTTCGGGAGCGTGAGATCTAACAATGAAAAAGCAATGTTGTTGAACAGCAATTTTTATCCTATATTTCTGCTCCTCTGTCAGGTCAAAGGCAGCCTTAAGACTTCCTTGGTGTGTGAAGTGCATAGCGCTTGCTCTTCCCTGTTTCTGTGCTTCCTTTAAATAAACGTACAAACCTGAGTCATCAACAGATGCACACTCTGTCAGCATTTGTGTTTCTTATTATTGTGTACAGGTACTACACTTGACTTCAGTGAGAGACGAAAGTTAGTTTTGTCCATCAAAACAGACATGAATTTATCTGATGCATCACTCAGTCTTTTTTTTTTTCTCTTCCCCCTCCCCCCGCCCTGTGTGCAGGAACATTGCTAGTGTACTGTTTGCTGTTGTAGTATCATCTGGTGTCACGTCCTTAGCTATAGTGTGCCTGCCTCTTATTTTGTTTTGTAAAATGTGAAAATTAAAGTGGGGAAAAAGCAATTATTTCAAACAGTCTGTTAACAGACAAAATAAAAGAAGCCTTCTAACTTCTCTGGAGATTTCAGATGGAAAGCGTTGTCTGCAAGGATAATTCTGTTTAAAAGTTCATATTTTTCTAATCATACCTTTTCCAATAGTTAGTATATTTCATTTTGTTTGCTTTTTTCCTTCCTGTCTTTATCTGTGGTAACCAAATACAGCTCTGTGCTGAAAGAAAATCTGTTGATCCTAAGGTAAATTATTTTGGAATTGTGATTATCTTACCAGTAACCAAGTAACTTCGAGTGATGAAGAATAGTCCTTACATAGATGTTCGTATATCTCCACAGCTTTACTAATACAATTATACTAGTGCACTGATTGCTTTACCTATGGAGACAAGTTTTAGAAAACAAAAAGAGCAAGAGAATGTCACAAATCAGATGCCTTCTGTTAAATTGGTGCCCATTTGAAGCAGTGTCGACCTTTGCAGAAACTTAGCTTTCCGATGAGGTTTCCAAGGTTATAGTCTACAGATTTCCTTAGTGACATGCAGGTGCCCTGTTTCCATCTGCAGGGGATTCCTGAACCCAGGGAGCATTACTGACCTATGAGCACTGCTGACAGTTCCATCCCTCGTGAGAAAGAAAACAGAGCAAGAGATCAGTGCGGGTGTGAGGAAAATGCCATCGCTTTCGTATATATCAGCTGAGGGCAAACCTTGTATGCTACATACATACAGCATCTGTATGCTACAGATTCTGCAACCTTTTTCAAGAAGGAGAATCTTGTGGAGGAGAGCTGATAGAGCTTAAAGATGTGCAATTGTAGCATGAACTATTCATATCGTGTGCGCTTTAGGGGGTCTGATATGGTAAGTCTTTGGAACAATGATGGGTTTAGTGGGCAATGGAGAAAGGAGTACTGTCATTTCTGTTTTCAGTGGTTGGCTCTGTGTAGCTTTTTCCTTTTAATTACCAAGGGTAACTTGACCATGAAGCTGTCCTGACTACTCATTATTCTGCAGTATGAGCCAAGTATCTTAGATGCTTTGAAGCAAAAGATCTCAGTGGTGCCCAGTGACAGGACAAGGGGCAACAGGCACAAACTGGAATGTACGAGGTTCCATCTGAACATGAGGAAAAAAATTCTTTACTTTGAGGGTGGCAGAGCCCTAGAACAGGCTGCCCAGAGAGATGGTGGAGTCTCCTTCTCTGGAGATACTCAAAACCTGTCTGGATGCGTTTCTGTCCAGCCTGCTCTGGGTGGACCTGCTTTGGCAGGGGGGTTGGACTAGATGATCTCTGAAGGTCCCTTCCAACCCCTCCCATTCTGTGATCTGCAAATCTTTGTGTGTAGAAGAGGCAGCAGTGAATCAGTCCAAAGGCAAAGAAGGTAAAGCAGGTAACAGCAGGAAGTTTGGATTTTAGATTTTAGTTGAATTTAAAAAGTAGGCTGGGTGTTTTAACTTTAAAAAGCTTTTTTTTTTTTTTCCTTTAGAAAAGTGGCAAAAGAATGTCTGCTTTCTTTAGAAACAAACCCTCTGTGCTAACAAACTGAACTATACAATCTCTCAGTGTTGCTGCATAGACTGCATATGAAACAGTAAAGGTCCTTTGGCAAGCTATTGCTCCACTGAAGGAGTCAAACTTGTTTTCAGCTCAGGTATCAAAAGATCTGCTTTTGGAAATCCAGGACTTGGGCTCAAAGATGGAGGTATTTGAAAGAGGGGAAAAATTGACACAGCTGTGGTAATATTTTTAAGTTATAATGCTTCAAATTATTCTGTGTCATCATGAGGGACTTGGTGATATATGTAGATATAATTAACTGTCAAAGATACAAATGTTGTATATGGAAGCTTCTCTCTTTGAAACCACAGACTCTAGCAATTAGTGTCAGATGCATCAATTTGTCTTGCCACTCTTACTTTTTCTTTTCTGCTATTAATCAGTATTAAAACCATTAATCTATCCCTGTGCAGTAATTTCAGCAAAATTTCTTCTCTTGCTGACATTGTGTGTTCAAATCATTATTAGTTAGAATATATCCAAACTAGGATATCTTGCTTCTGGCAGTAACTATTTCCTGTAAAAGCAGAGCGCTTGTAGTCTAGTGCTGACCTGTGTACCTCAAAGTATCTCAACACAAAAATCACGCGAGAGTCATTTTATTTCATTTGCTAACAGCAGTAATTGGCCTTTTCACTCAACACAGATGGTTGGTGTAGGGTCCATATCAGAGCTGGATGGTGGGGTCACGGGATAGGTGTGACACTGAACAGATACAATAGATGGGAGGTGGGCTAACACACAGGGAGGTCAGGCTTTCTAAGTGATGGCAGAGTCATCATCTGTCAAGAACAGATGAGGTAAAGGAGCCAAAGATCTTGAACTGAAGCACTGGAAGAGCTGAAGCACAGCTTCTTTCTTCTTAGTTCTGTGTGGTTTTTTTCTTCCACTAGACAAGTTTTCTCTCTACACCCTTATTTTCCAAGGTCACTCACCCATTTCCCCACCATTACAGGCTCTGGAAAATGCTCAGTTTTAACACAAGAAGCCTGACCTGTAGGACCACACATGGTTTCCTACCACTACAGGATTTTACTCTCCATTTTTTCTTAGTATTTTCACTCTACTGGTCTTTTAGAGGCAGTGGTATGAAATTAATCAATAGTGTCTGATGTTATGTTTGCACTTTACGTCAGAACATGGAATACCCCATGAAACTTATTATCAGAAAGAAATTTCAGCCTCTAGTGTCACTTGCCAGAAGCTTCCTGGTTGCTGTGAGGTGCCCAATCAGTTAAAATAGCTAAATGCTACTTCTACCTTCCTATGCAGTTGGCACGGGACAAGCCATCTGCAATTTGCAAATCCTATGAAGGCAGCTGATCATGCTGAGGGGTCCTGTCTGAGGGAGACACTTTGGGTGGCTGCATGTTTTCTGTTGGACCACCGGTGTCACTTAAAGGCTGGAGGTCATTTATCGTCTTGGTGCACCGTAGAGGTCATTGCTCTGACCCTGACCTTGTAGAAATGCCTGAAGAGGACAGGCTTTTCCCATCTTCTGTAGAAAGAAGAGGAAAGTGCTGATTATCAACCAGGTAACGGGGAACAGGAGCTCGAACTGGTGGAAGGAAATGCAGGCAACTGTGTCTTGGAGCGCAGAGCTTTTTGTGGTGTGACTTACCCTTATGTTTGCAGTGTTTCAGGGGCAGAGCACAAGGGCTAAAGGAGGATGAGGAGCCTAGAGTAGTCCAGTGCACAGGCGAGTGAGCAGGCAGTGACTATCTCAACGCATCCTCTTAAGCATTACGATAGTTAAACCAGGGCTTGGTGTCTTCACCAGGAGGAAGCATTGCTAAGAATAGCTGTCTTAACGCGAGTGATGTTCTTTCACCTTCTATCTCCTTAAACGTATATTCAAAGTCAGGAGGATGCCTGAGAAAGCAGCTGGATGATTCCTGTTGGTCAAAGTGATGGCACTGATGATTCCTCCTGTGAAGCCAGCTCAAGCTTTCTGGGAAGGACAGGGTCAGTGTGCTGTGCTACGTACTTCTGCCAAAACTGCAGCTGTTTCCCATGTCCTAGGGAACAGGTAGCAACCAACATGAGACGTGAATCCTAAGGGAAAAGCTAAGAGAAGGCAGCTCTCTGCTGGGTGTGTGCACCTGTGAAAGAGGAGGTGGGGATTGAGGGAAGGATTGCCTGCACCTAGCTGGAAGAGTGTTCCCATCCAGAGCTTTATCAGCCTGATTTATGTTTTGCTAACACAGGGACAAAATCCTACAGCCTCTGGTAGTAACACCCTTCTGTCTGATAGTCTGTGTGTTCTGAAACATTTTTGGAGTCTGTAGGGAATCCTTGGGCCAAAATACACTGTATGGAGCTCCCTGGAGTGAACAGAAATTTTGAAGATTAGTGGGGGAAGTGGATTTTACGTGCTGTTGGGTTAAGAGCTTGCTCCAGTGAGTTTCTGGATTTGTTGAGACCACGGAACTTGCCCCAGGCTCTTTACGACAAGGACAACACCTTCTGCTTGTTTCCTGGTTCTTGCTCTTGATAGAAGGAATTAAGCGACATGCCTCCCTGGGGAAGTGATTTTTACACTCCTTGAAGACAGGTTTTTCAGAAAGGAAGAAAGCAGGTTAAACACACTAAGTGGAGAAAATTTTTTTAGTGTGGCAGGACATGAAAAACAAAACTACTGGTGAAGGAATGTCTCTTCTCGGTTACTCTGCTCTGCAGGTTCATTGGAGCACTGTGTTATGGAAAGTGGTAGCACGGTTCTCAACTTGTTCTCATTAAGGCCTCTAATCGTGGATACTTTAGTGCCAGTGGATGCTACTTTTGTCATGCAGGTTCTGTAGACTGTGGCTAGAAGTTGTTCAAGATCTACCTTATATTTGTCCCAAGAGTTGTACCGGTTCATTTAGAAATGCGAGTCAGAGGCTTGCACACCACCTTCCTTGTGCACTTGTGTTGTACTGCCCATTAGCACACGTGTATTGCTGGTTCGTAGAGTGTGAGTTTCTTTCAGTAGGAAAAGATGTCTCATCATACAAAAAATATATGTAGATTTATGGACATTTATACATCTTCAGAGGCTTTTTCAGTGCATTACCCGAATCCTCACTTGAGGCAAACTAAGTTCTGTTATCCTCAGTTTTGCAGATGGAGAAAAAGGCAAAGAGGTTGCAATACCTGCAGGTACATGGAAAGCCTGTGGAGTTGCCAGGATTAGCTCCTGATTAGTGAGCTGGTGTGAAGCATCATCTGGAGCCTACATCATCCTGCATCCCACACCCGCAGCTGGCTCATCTCCCCGTCTCCTAGAAGATGCTGAGCTCTTTGGTTTCTGGTTTGTCTTTGCTGTCATGGGTGGCTCAGTGCTTAGGTTGGTTTGGGTTTTTTTTCTCAGATAGTGAAGACAACAAAGTAGGGCAGGGTTTGGGCCTTTTATGTTTGAAATTTTTTTCAAGGGGAGCATGGTGATAAAACAACAACAGTGGTTGTTTTTTTATCAACAATATCAAAACAAACAATACATGGTGTTTGGAAGCAAGGGAAAGGGTACTTCCTTCTTCACGACAGTGACCAGATAAACTTGCCCGTTATGCTGGGATTTAGCCATCATTTCATGCCCTAAGCAGAAGTATGTTAGAGCCTCCATCTGCCTGAGTGCAGACCTTCTCCGTCTGTCAGCGGGTGACCACTTGTGGAAGTGGGAATGGCCAGATGTGGGCCCAAGCCAAAGCTGGCATCTCCACCTTTTCTCTGCCAGCAAGAGCTGTGCTCATCTGGCTGACAGCTGGGACAGGGGGATGGCATGTTTGCAGTCATGGATCGTTACAGCCTGTCAAGAAGAGAAACACCACGGGTAATACGTTTTCAAGCTCTGCCCTAGCAGGTGGCATGTTAGTCCAAAGGAAGCAATAGCCATGCCTTGACCTTTGTACAGCTGGCTGACATCCTTGCTGCAGGGACAGCAACCCTGGCAGCCCCTCCGAGAACCAGGCAGCTTCCGTCCCATCCAAATGAAGGTGAATTGTGCTGGCTTGGCTTGAAGCTACTCCACTCTGAGTACAGTCTGCTTCCCTGGACTTTGAGTCATTAATAGTGGCAAGCGCTGCTGGTTCAGCCCCTGTTACTGGTCTTCCTTTCAGCTGAGAACTTGTAGGGGAATCACAAAAAAAAATTATTCCCGTTTATATTAATATCCCCCATGCTACTTTGTATTTTTTTCCATGATAAACTCAGAGACTGGGTTTCAGAGAGACCTGCCAGTATGATGTCCTGATCCCCACATGGGGCTTTTAGCGGGGGTGCTGTGATACATCAAAGAGAGCACGATGCCAGCATCACTCAGCAGAGCTTTCTGACGATGCAGTCTGTTTGCATATGTTAAGGGTAGCAGGCGATACTCAGCCATCTGAGAGTGGGAAGTCTCAAATCTAATAAAAGATTGCTTATCTAAAACCCCTACTCGGTGATACTCTCCAGATCTTAGTCAGCAAGCTGCCTGCCTCAACATGTGGCTGAAGACACCTTAGTAGAGCAACTGAGCCCTAAAGCAGATAAAAAACTTGGTGGTTCTTGTTCCCATTATTATTACTTTTCAGCCTTTCCATGCTAATGTGGTCTGTAATTCTAACTGACCTGTTTATTATATCCTTTTTGTCCTTTGGAAGGCTTTTCGGCATTTTCTAGACATTCTAGGTTAATGCCCACCAGTGCTGCCATTTCTTCCTCCGCCACACGTGTTCATCTCTCAATTATGCTGTGTTGCTCCTCCGACTCCACTTACTTGGCAGTGTCCCTTGCCTCAGCTACCTTGTTGTAGCATAGCAAATGTGCTTTAATGCAGCTCTATTTCAGTACTAAACAAGATGTAATCAGGTTTCTTGACAGATGCAAGCAAGACTGGGATCAGAAAGTTGCTCGTGGGAACTCTGAGAGTGCGGCCAGTGGTGGAAAAGTCCGTGACACTGTTGGGAAAGTAGCTCAGCATCACCCCAATGGACTCGGATCCACTGATGAGGAACTTGTCGTTTGCAGTGCTTAAACAGTTCTGTTACTGTTAGAGGGTGACATTTGGTTGCCTAGAGCTCGGCAAGCCACGTCGAAAGAAATGCTGCCCTCGCCCACAGAGAGCACATGCAGCCCTCACGTGGGCAGAGCGCCTCATCCCCAGGCTCTGACCCACTGGAAGGCAGCTGGCACAGCGCTCACAGAAACTCATTTTTGCCACCAGATCGTAAGCGTCAGAGTAAGGGGGCAGAGCAGGTGAGTGGTAGTTGCAGAACGGTTTCTCTTGCGGGCCTAGGGGCTGCAAGGTGAGATGCCAGTGCCCAGTTTTCCAACACAGGTTGGCACTGTGCGTGTGGGAGAACCTCCATCCTTTTAGCCCCGGAGAGATCCCAGTCCTGGTTTGCTCCCCAGAGGCAGCCTCAAACTCCAGCCCTCTGCTGGGAACGGCAAATGTCAACTTAAATACAAAATGATGACTAGAGCTGAGTGGGTGATACTTCTCCCTTTCCAAGGAAGCTCTTGGGACTGCAGAATATTCTTATTCTCTGCTCGTCCTTCTCAGACCATCCCAGAAGGCAACCAGAAATCCCAGAGGTAAAAGTTCACCACCCAGGAGCAGTCTGTGCACCACTCTGTCCACACTTGGAGTGTGAACCTGACCTCCCACTCACACATACCAGTCCCATGAACGAGAGTGCCCACATTCATGTTTACGAAGGCAGTGTGCTCTCTGTCTCCTTGGATGGAGCACCCTCTGGATAAGTGGTGAAATAATCATTGGAACAAGGACCTGACCCCTGGGTTTTCCACAGGCCAGGTGAGAGCCAGACCCACACGGTAACAAGGCCAGTTTTGCTCCAAGCCAGGGAATATCCATTGTCTGTCGAAACAGGATCAGTTCCAAAGAGGGAGGTTGAGAAAGGTGGGTCAGGAAAACACCTGTCCTGCGCTAGGGAGTATTTTTATGCATGGTCAGGACTGGCATAGCACCCAACTGACATGAGATGAGGAAGCTACAACTCCTCTCAGTAGTTCACACCCAAAGGGAATTAATAAAGGGCTTTTCCCTTGCTCACAGGACACAAATCTCCATCAGACACCAATTCACTACCTCCCAATTCTATGCTGTGTGTTCAATATGCATCATGCATTCCATGTAGATGTCTCTATTGCTTTTGATACTTAGAGCAATGAAAGCCAGTGCATGGGCTTTTTCCCCCTCCATGACTGTTTTTCTTTCCTGTCAGCTATTTCCTGCAGTATTGGTTTCAAGTGGCAGAAGGAAATACACCTAAGGGATTTCCTAACACATATAGTGTAGTGTAAATTATACAGCCTTCTATCTGACAGCCAAATTGATTTCAGAAATATCCCTGTAAATAACATTCACAGTGAGTTACAAAATGCACCTTGCAGTCCCCATAAATATGACAGCTTTTCAAAACTGAGACCATTTTCAGGAAGAACAAAGCAAAACACTGAATCACTGCCATGGTTCTTACTAGTCTGACATATAATGCATTATTTACCAGCAACTGTTAGCTTTCCTGCATCTCATAATGTTGGTATTTCACATGATGGGTGGGAATTGTGCCTTTAATTCTTTTGTGTTCAGTGTCTGGATTTGGAAGTGAAGAGAATTCAAAACTCGGATGAGAGAGGAATCATCCTTTGGTGATATAGGGATGCCAGTTGCAGGTAAGTTGATTGAAAGGTCTTAGTCTCATTAGCAGTCAGATGGTGGTCGACAGCTGTGCCGTGGTGCTCTGTTTTATTCTGACCTGGCAGGGGAAAGGTGGGAACCTCTAATCTCAGAGCAGAGTACCCCATACAATGAGAGCGTTTGTTCCAAGTGCAAAGCACCTCTTTGACATCCTTCTGTCCCCAGGTTTGTGGAAGAATGTTATCAAGGAGTAGCTGTTGGTTGGTTTTTTTGTTGGTTTTTTTTTTTTTTTTCACTGAACAGCAACATAAAACAAGTCACAGAAAGGGGAAGTGCTTTGCTGAGGTCATCTAGTTATGTCTTGGCAGAGTACAAGTGAGAACCCAAACCCCCACATAGACATGGCCCAGTCAGCTGCCTCCTTCTCCTCTCTTCAGCTCGTGCTGGGGTTGCCCGGTGCCTCGTTGAGTGGTGCCCATTCTCTGGGCCTAACAGGTCTTGGTGGTAAGGTACCTCGGAAAGAAAGAACACACCCCCCTCCACCACTTTTATCCTCGTTACTGCACATCCTCCCCTCTCGCCTTTAGAAACACGTGCTTGTATTTACATAGGTTCTCTAATGTCTCTGCCAGGATGAGCTTTTAGTCACGCTTTCTAGATTAATTCTAAAGCAGAATACATACAGTGCTCTACAAATACATACGTTTATGTCACCACAGTAGTGATATATTCATTCAACACACATAGCTCTGCTGTTTATCGCGCACCTTTAAACTTCTATGCCCCACTGTTCTCCCATCACAAACTGCCCTGGAGCATTTTTGAACAGCAGGGTAAACCACCTCAAACAGCTTATATGTATTCTTTTTTTTGTTGTTGTTTCCTTTTTTTTTCCCAGATGTCTTTTAATATCCCTTCCATAGGATCAATCATCTGCACTTAAAAACATCCTAGATAAAAAGGTAGAAAGAGGGATTTCACTGGAAGAAAGCTGAGAGCATTTCTGTTGGGAACACAGCTGTAGAAGAGCAAGAGTGCAGAAGAGTCCAAAGAAGGTATATTTTTTCATATCTCAAGTAACTGTTTTGAAGTGGTTTTGGCTCCGAGTAATGATGTTTTTGGACACCTCATACCTGTTTTGAGGTAGCTGTTCCGAAGAAGCTTAGCGATGCCCTCACTTGCCCAAGAGTGTTCCCAGACCATAGCTCAAGACACAGTAAAATCATTCAAAGCCTAGGTGTCAAGGCAGGAGGCGCTTCAGCTGCTCACAGCATTGATCCCTGCTACCCTTCTGGTGTTGAACATCCTGTTAAAAATCCCCCTGAGGTGAACAGCATTTCCAAGCAGCAACAGCACTGTGTACTGTATCTCCTGGAGACAATCCCACACTGATGCTCCATGCAGCTCTAGGGAGTGAAGTCTCTTATGTGAGTTGTAGGGCATGTTTCCATTCAAAGCATTGGGATGCATCCCAGGGAAAGGTGATATCTGTCATGATGTATGGGTAGTTTCTTTAGACTTGCCTAGAGAGCTCTGAAACACCAAAAACAGGCCCAGAGCCCCATTTAAGGCAAAAATGTACTTTTTTTTTCCCCTCCCAAGTGCAGGGCTTTCCTTGCTGCTCAACCTGTACCCATATGATCTAAATGGGCTTCCTCTGAGACCTTCACGAACTTAAACCTGGACAGGGCTTCTCTCTCTGCATCACATCCACCGCGTTCAGGACTTGCCGTGGAGCAGTGGTCCCACTCTGGAGCAGCGGGGGGAAGGAGGACTGCATTTGCGTTTGTTCGCTGGGTTATTACCCTCTGCAGCCCTAGGTCTGTGGCTTCTGTTTGGCTCCATATGGACCACAGGCTTCTTACATCCATGGAGCACATTCAGATCTCCTGCAAGTGTCTCGGTCAGTGAGCGATCATGAAACACCACTTTGTTCCCGAGCTCAGAAAGGCTCAGAAAAAAAGCCTGGCAGCTAAAGCCCCCACCAGAGGTGAAACAAGCTTTAGGTGGCCTTCCAGAGCACAGGTCAAATGTGAGACCTCTCAGAAATTGACTCCAGCTATTTGAACAGTCCCCTAGGATCAGCACGACAAAGAGGAAGCCTTACTTTTCACCGTGATTTAGCTTAAAGACTCTACGGTGGCAATTCTTCATATGTTGCAGAGAAAAGCGCAAGAAGGCAGTGCTGAAATTATAAAAATAATTTTGCTGTAACAGGATTTTTATAGAAGTCTAAGGTAGCCAAGGGACATTTTGGGATTTTATTAAATCACGTTAACGTCAAAACTACAAACTGTATCAAGTGCAAAAGCCAATGCTATTGGTGTGGCAAAAGTGAATCTCCTCCAGAAATGTGTAAAAATAGTATGTGCTTGCCCTGTCATTTGGCTCTTCTGACAACTGCTGTATCTCTAGACATAATAACTGAACAGATGACACCAAGCAGCCGGATGAGTTTTCCTGTGGTGTGACACGGTGAAGGCGCTCGTGTCTCAGGATGGCTCCGTTGAGCATTGCGGCAGCCTGCGGCGACGGCTGTCTCTACAGAGGTCACCATTAGATCCCATTAACCTCCGTAACAGGCTGGTGGCAAAGAGTCAGAAAATAATCAAGGGCCTGATGAGAAAGGCTGCAACGCCCTGACGTGGACGTCGTGTTGCTAAATCACAGGGGTAGTGTGTGACTTGGCAGGCAAGTGCCACTTGGCAGCCGGTTACGTTTCACCCAGCGCCGTTGGAGAGAGATGCAGTCAGCACGACTCGCAGGGGTGTGAAGGAACAGGTCCAGTCAAAGTCAGTCAAGATGCTTCAGGGTCCCATCAGACCACAAAAATGACACTGCCTCTATTAAGGAAGACACCAGTCACAAGGCCATGGTGGGAGGCGGATCAAACCCTCCTCACCCAGAGAGGCTCCCACCAGGGGAAAACGGGCAGCAATGTCCCTGTGGGGCAGAGGTGGGAAATTAAGGATGTGATTGCTTTGCCCCAAGGGGAGAAGAGTGCAGAGGAGCCCCGGCACATGGTAGCCTCAAGGCAAGGGAGTCATCTTCTCTCTTGCAGGAGCTGGGCTGCTTTTGGTGGGACTTTGCAGCCTCACCTCCCTGGGGTGCCAAGGAGCCCCGCGAGCGCTCCAGGGCCAAACCGTCACTGAACAGCAGAGGGGGGTTCTCTCCTGGGGCCAGCACTGGTGGGAAACCCTAGGGAGAAAAAAAGCCTGGCTCAGAGACATGGTGCACCTGACAAACATGTGGGTGGTTCCTCGCTGGGCTCCTCGCCCAGCTTTCTATGCCACTGTCAGAAGGACTTAGGCCTGGAGAGCGAAGACATGAGTTGCATCGTGGATAGCTTCTTCCTAGTAAATCCTTGCTTCTGACAGGCTGGGATTGCTTCTGACAAGCAAGAGCTTGCTTCTGAAGCTGATGCCGGCTTCAGCACACAGGTTTGTCATCTCCTGTTTGTCTCCTATTTTCTTATAAACTCTGCTCAGCTGTGACTTAACAGCTGATCAGTAGCTGGTCATGTGCTAGATGAATGCCCATCTCTAAGTTTAGGTGTATCCTTCAGGAAAAAACACAAGGCGATCAAGTAGGAAAAGAAAAAGGAGAGGCATGTTCCTCCAAGCTCTCACCCCAGCTTGCATGTCGTGTCAAAATGATGCCAGACACAACAGATTGTCCCTGTGGGGACACTGTCCCACCCACTCTCCTGCATTTGAATGAACAGCAGAGTAATCAACATGGCATCACTCAACTTCACAATGAAATCCCCGCTCACATAAATAGCGATCCTGTCCCTCAGACCTGCTGTCCCAGGCATCACAGCTTTGGTTTATAAAATCTGCAGGTGTTTAAAACGGAGGCGTTCTCCTTTAACGAAAAGCAGAGGCAAGTTCTCCCCAGAAAACACCACTGCTTTGAAAAGCAATCATGAGCCGGCCCCTCAGTTTGTAGGCATTTTAAATAGCCAACAAATTACACCAGAGGAGCCTTCATGGTGTTCCCGACGGTCTCTGTTAGCATCTTCCTCCACCCTTGTCCCCAGAAATCTCCACCCCCAGCCCACAGCTGCTCTCCTTGTTGGTGAGTGCAGCTGCACCCCAGCGATGGAATGAGCGTAACCCCAAAAAGCAGAAGGCGCTGGAGCAGACCGACAGACCTTGCTGCTGTTGAGGAGGGTGGCTTTGAGCCAACTTGGTGACCTTCTCAACCTTGGGACAGGGCTACTTTGCAGCTGCACAGGCAGGTGGCAGGAAATCGGGTGAGGTCCTGTCCTGCCCACAGACCGTGAGGAGGGTCTCAGCAAGAGGCTGAAGGTCTTGGGTGAGGTTTTGCGCAGTGAGAGACCCTCGTAGGGCAGGGTTACAGGTTAAGCTTTCAAGCAGAGCAGAAATCCACCCCATGGACTCATACCTGACCGTCCGGTCCTTACCCAGAGCTGCTCCCAATGCACACTGACAAGTTGGGAGTAAGTTTTAAAAAGCAACAGCTTTAATTAAAAGCTCCAGACTAAAAACCTCTGGTCACATTGTGCGGGGCTGTTTCCAGGCAGACTCTCCTTCCACACCAGCAGAAAGCAGAAAGAGCCCAAAAGCATAGAAGATACCCCAGAATTGTCAGTGGGACTTCTTCAGGTAAGTTCATGCACAACAGCTTATTCTCCAACTACTGGCACACCTGTCACCTTGCTGGCAGATCTGAGATAGATTCCTCCAGGTTCCTGAGAGATCAATGACTGGTGTGGTTTCCTTTGGGATTATGTTCTAGCCTGGTATGAGAAGCTCTATTTTGAGAATAACCACTGTGGCTCATCTTCATTTCTCTTGCTCCTGCATGACATGTCTTGATCACATCCTATCTCACCATTTTTCCCCAGACAGGCTCCATTTTCCCACAGACCTCATCAGTAAGCTCAGCAAAATCAAATTACCCACCACACAAACCTACAGAAGTCAGCTCAGGCCCCTTCAGGAATGAGTGGCTCACGCAGCAACTGGCCACACTGCAGTTGTCCTGAGGATGACTGAAGGCCCACAGTCACCAGGCAGGTGCCTTCTCTGCAGCTGTAGGACCTTCTCCATCCCCTGTTCACTTTGTGTCTCTAGAAAGGACTGCTTTGATCACCTTCCATTCTCCCCTGGAACCTCTGAGAATGGTCTGTGATTCTCTGCTCTGTTTCCTGCATCCACATCCCTTCCTTAAAGCCATCTTTTTTCTCTCTGCACTTCTTGTTAAATTGTCTGTTTACCTGCTTCTTCTTCCACAGTTGCCCAGTTGCCATTCTCACCCTGGCATTAGCACCAAAAATGAGGGTTCTTTTTTCTATCAGTGAACAAATTACTCAGGGAGGTGTAGAGTTCAAGGTAAGCTTTTCCTTCAGAGAAGGAAAACAGTCAATAATTAGCAGATCGTATTTGATTGTGGCTTTGCAGACTCTCCCGTATCCAGACTTGGGGCTGCTGGCTGTGGCTGGGGGGATAGTTCCTGGCCTGAGTGTCCTTCCAAGCAGAGTTTTTCCAGGTGACATTTTCCTGTGCCTTCGACTCCTTCATGGAGATGCGAGTGTAGGATTTGCAGCTCCCTGTCTGCCTTCGCTTCCCTATTTTTGACCTGGTGATCTGCAGTTCTGGTTAGTTCATGTCTGATCATTCCCTTGCTCAGTTTGGGTCACGGTATGAGCCCGACATGCCCGGTGGATGCTCCAGTGTCTGTCCTCAATAGGAGCGATTCCTTCTCACTCCTTCCATAGTGAATAGCCTGCCTACAGTGAATGTCGCAATTACCCTTGGGCCACCACAGCAGGTAGAGACTTCCAGTCCAGAAAAATGGCCCTTCCACCCAAAGCATCCAACTCCTTTACACTGCTCCCCCCCCAAAGTCATCAGATTGGCAAAGAGACAACAAAGAGAGTGGAAAAAAGCACAATGCACAAGATTCATTTTTTTTGTTAAGTACATGATACATCTCTAACTGTTACTATTTTCCCTTCTCATTCATCTTTGAGTCCATAGGAAATGTGGGTGTGCTACAAATGCAAGGTTTTTTGGAGTCCTCCTATGTGCAGGTGTAATTCTGCATGGCCTGGCTCAGGACCGCGGTATGTGGCATTTCTGGTTTTGTTTTGTTTTTCAGAGCAAGCCTAGTGACTTACTAAATAGTGTTGAGCAGATAAGGTCTGAAATGAATGTTCTGAGTAAATGAAAGTCTGCCAAAGAAGAGAACGCTTTACTTGATTGAATTAAACATATTTCTTACATGGATTTCAGAAAAAGCATTTTCTTGGAGCAAAACTGAAACATCACTTGATTTCAACTTAAACCAAGTGGACTGAACAGCATCGTGCCAGATGCTCTGCTGGCTCCGTGCTCTTGTAAGTTCAACTGTCAGGAGGACACATTTCAAAGTGAAGAGACACACACACGCTCCGACTCCACTCAGCTCTCTGTCCTGTGTAACGGGAACGTCTGCCTCCCTCCCCAGCGCACAAGATAGTAGGAGGGCATTGTACATTCATCACAAAGAATGTTAAAACTAAAACATCAGGTCTGTCTGCTATAACGTGCTTAAGTGCACAGCCCCACCCTGATAAGGAGAGGGGTATGTGTCTCCCCTTTCTTCCGAAGTAACTAGCAATTACGAGCAGGAAAGCTTCAAAGGCCTCAAAATCATAAGCCCTGAAGCCTTATCTCTCTAGTAACTCAGCTAGGCAGTATTTTGACAATCTTGGGCATAATTCTGTAGCCTGCCAGGGTGAGCATATGCCTCGCATCATATATATGTTTGGTCTGTGAAGAGTTGGGAGGGAACACAAATTAAATCCCTGCAGTTAACAGCAAATTCTGGGTGAACATAACCCTGTCTGTTTTAGAACCCAGAATAAGGAAAAATGCTGTGCCAGAGTAATGTCCATGGCCCACAACAACTAATAAAGTCAGGATTTGCTAAGTAAGTGCTCTGATTTTGCAATAAGAGAGGTATTTTGAAGGAAGGTGTTGAGTGCAAGAAACACCCACTGGATAACGCGTGCCTGGCTGGAAGTCTGCAGGAGCTAGCTTCTCAACAAGGACAAAGCACAGCCCAGCATGTGAGACATGGATGGAAACACAACACTCATGGCCTAGCTCTCCAGTGCACCACAGAGGCATGAGGCTGCTAAAAAACCCCTCTACCTGGAATTTTGGCTGTTTGGGCACAGAACTGATGACACCTGCTTTGGTAAAGCAGGAAATGGGGTTGTGCCAGAGATGCCAAGGGGTTGTTTCTTTGTCCTTTGCAGCATTTGATTATTTGCTAATAGTCAAAAAGGGTAAGTGCCGCTCTTGATGTTTCCTGATTTTCTTTTTGGCTAGGTGATTCCAGGGTACCAGTTCTTACAGGGCTCCCAGAGGAGTTCCACTTACCAATAAGGACCTTGCAGATGAGGGGTGCCACAACTGGACATGGCTGAGTCAATGGCCGTACCTTTCTACTGACTCACGTTGTGGCTTTTGGGAAGTCATATCACGCTTCTTCTAGCCTTGTCCTTTTGGCTTTTGGAAGGAATTGCTTCTTGAGGAAAATTGTCTCCTTCAGATAAAAGTAACATGCTAATATGATACTGGTCTCATTAGAGCACATTAACCACTGGCTGAAATACAGGTAATTATATGCTGAGCCAAAGAAGTCCAATGAGTTAAATATTGTTAGATAAAACATAGGTTCGGGGATACCACGGATTTGAGGAGCTACTAGAAAAAAACGACCTTGAGTACTGAAGAAGAATTTTGGATAGTAGGCAAATATTCCTGGAACAAAAATTGACAGTTAAACACCACATATTCTTCCCCATATCCAAGTAATTTCTGTAACAGTTCAGTTCATAACAGTTCCACAGTTTACAAAGGTGATATTGCTTTTATTTCTGAACAAACACTGCTTGTAAGTGAGAAAAGAGACATCAAATTGTCAAACCCAAGGACATCAGACAAAGGTATAAGACACACTGTGAGACAAAATCAAGACCAACTCTTCTTCACAAAAGCACTCAGTAACACTTTTTCCCCCTCTTTTTCACTCACTTTATGTCACTATTAAAAACCCCTTCATAGTGCTCTGATGCACTGTGAGCATTTCTTCTGTGGTATCAAATGCTGCTGCAGGAGAACAAGAACAGGACAACAAACAGGGTAACTCAAAGTCAATCCAATTTGTACAATACCTACCAACCCCGGGGGATTTACTCAGTTTTCATATATAGAATATTCAGTGCTTTGCCAAACATAGAAAAGGAACTATCTTCCCACTTGGGACATTGGGCAGACGCTAAATGCTTTCCTTGGATGTTTATGGACTCTTACAAACAGCATATGCGTGGGCAGAGGAGTGCTGATTAGTCACAGCCACTGCTTTAGTGCCTTGACACTGTTGGGGGGAAGAGGGAGAAGCTTGCAGTTGTTGAGAGAATCCACAGCAGTGCCTATCACCATGCCTTAAAGCAACCAGTCCTCCTGCTCTATATGTTCCCTCTGCTGATATATGGAACAAGTTTTCAGTTTTGCAGAGGTCTGGATCCAGTCAAGCCCACCTCTCCTGCAAGGCCGGGTTTCCCCTGGGCACATGGGCAGAGAAGGGAGCTGAGGTCTTTTCTAGCAAGCCCACCACAGAGCATTCCTGACCCACCAAATACAGCCACATCAAAAAAGAAACACACACACACAAAAAAGAAACATACACGAAAAATAAATTAAGGGCAAAAATATCCTAGAGATTAGAGGAATGGCCACTGGGCTCTTGTAACTCCTATGTATGCCTTAGGAAATCCCACCATGACTGATTTTATTGCCACCAGAAGGTCCCAGCCTGGGAACTGCTCAGTGGCAGTCACTGCAGGACAAGCTCCAGCAGGTCAGCATCTCTGAAGAACCACAACCAGAGTTATCATACAAAGGGTCTGATTTTCTGGGGTCACTCAAGTTTCAAAATGGTTTGTATTAGGACAGCTTCTTCTGCTCCTTTCAAAGACAAACAAACCCTACCCCCGTCTAGCTTCTGCTTTTCCTCAGTCTTAACTACTGATTTGCTCTGGAGAACCCAGAATGGTATTTTTTACCAAGGAATGCCTTTCCCATTGCCTCTAAAATAAAAGAAAATGATGACAAATAGCATTTTTCCTCTAGGATTAATGCCCACACTGCACACCTGAAATCTTGTTCAGGCAGAAGCTCCTATTTCCACTACATGAGCTTGTCTGGAAATCCTGAACATCCTCTGCCTCCTCCAACAAAGGCTGCTAAGGCTTTTCCTAGCAGGTGTTTCCCCTCCTAAAGTTGATGCTACTCTGTGTTTCAATATCCAGTGGATTACTTTCTTAAAATTAAAATATTGCTGTGCAAAAGCATTTAAAAGACAGGAGCGAAACTGTATTTTGCAACTTAGAGATCCTAGAAATCAAACTCATATTAAAAAAAAAAAGAGAGAATTCAAGCAATTTGGGGGAGGGAGAAGCTGTCTTTCAAAAAAAGTACAACTAAATGTCATTATTTTATCTTTGCAATCATGTACCTTTTGGACTGAAGATGTGATTTCAAGGTGACATATAGTATTAGAAAATCAATGACTGCATAGTGGTCTCAGTAAACCTCATCAATCCTCTCACAGCCCTGCAACCTGGTGCAAAACAAAACAGCCGTATCTTTCCAGTAGAATAGAAGCAGATTGCACATCGTGAAATTGCATGTCCCCAACTCCGTTTTAGGTCTTCCAGGTTTTCTTCTTTGTGACTTAAAGCCTTGCCACAGCTCCAGCTGAAATGAAGCTTTCCTCTCAACAGAAAATGGACCAAGGCATAGCTGTAGAAGTCTGAGGAAATTATTTTTACCATTGACCACTGGTTTTTGAAAATTACATATTTTGGGTGCTGGACTTGAGACACCATAGGGCGCTTTCATTTTTAAAAATGCTGAGCATTTGACTTCTGATATAAGCCCCCTTTAAGATGTCTTAAAACTTGGACAGCCCCAAACTGCTGATTTTTGTGCTCACCATTTACAAATGACTGCCTGAAAATACTGTCTTTTCGGGATGCTGTAATTAATTTCATCTGTTTGTTTGTTATTTAGTAGTTGTTAGTAAAGCCAATACTAATTTCTAGTACCTACAATTCCAGTGTAAATGACCAGGTATTGAAAAATATCTACATTAACAATACACCAAACAACTAGAGAAAACTGTGAACTACAAAAAGAAGTGATTCACAAGAGAGTAACTTTAATATAGTAGCTCTGAAAGAAAGTATAGGCACTTCTGCTTCAAGAGTTCTTCGTCCCCAAAACTCAGTCTCCTACCTCCCAGCTGTGCTTGCTAAGAAGGAAAATCCATGATACAGGCATTGTTGCCTCCGACAAGGAGAAAGTTCTTCACTACCTCTTTTCTTGGAAGACCTGGCAGTGGTGAAGGAGACCACTTTTCAGAACAAAGCTGTATTCATCTCCAAAACGGAACTGCGCCATGTGCAGTCCTCCTCAGGAAGAATTTAATCCTGTCTTTCCACTTTTTGCTGTTCTTTGAAAGCAGCTCACCCTCTTCACATCACAGTAAAGCTACTGGGCGAAGCACTCCCTTGGGACGCTGGCTGGTAGGACAAACTTCCTGGAAGCCTGGGTGAAGGAGACAAAAGTAAAAATTTCACACTGCTCCAGCTTCACTTTCTTCGCCAGCCTGGGAAATGACACCCCTGAGGGAGCGGAACCCCATCCTCTGCTCCTCGTACCAGACATTCCCCATGCCACTGACCTCCTTCCAGGACGTGAGGTAGAAGGGAGACTTGGCCTCCATCTGCGTGGGGGGCCGGTGTACGTACATGTCCTTGTAGAGGAGGCAGTAGGGGCAGAGCTTGTGCCCTTTTGAGTGCTCATGGTAGATCCAGCCATAACACTCTCTGTTTGTGTGCACCCTGTTTTCTTGCTTCATGCTATCCATTCTGGCAAAAACCGGCCTGTTCTGGGGGTCTTTGAGCAACTCAATGTCACCAAACATTAAGTCCACGTGCTCCTGTAAGGTTTGCACGTTCAAGTACTGGTGTTGTATTTCACCACCGTGGAGAGCAGGGGTACGGGGCTGTCATCTCCCAGGCACCCCGGCCTCCACATCTTCTGCTCATCAGAAAGGGAGAAGTAGAGATCGTTGCGAGAGTGGGCACCAGATATCCCAGCTTTACTCATGACCTTAAGCTTCTCCTTGAGCTTTCTGGCAGAAGAGCTGAAGGTACTGCTGGTGATGGAGAAAGCAGCACCAGCATTCTTGAGAATTTGGTCCAGGTCTTGTCAGATAACGTGGATGGACGTAGCTAGAACGTCAGATCCATCTGTCTTCTTTATGGTGATGCAGAAGTCCTTCAGGAGTTCATTGAGCTTCACTGCTGGGATCTGGAACAAGAGGAAGGAGAAAGATGTGTGAAGGAAGGAAGTGCATCACAGGTTGGGGAAGACACATTTAGGGCTCTGTCTGAAGAAACCAGCTTCCATGCTTCCCCAGAAGTTTGTTTCTGGGCAGCCTTAGAATCCTGGAAAGATTCTTGTTTATCTAAGGAAAAGAGATGCAAGAATCCCCATGGTGTAAGGATGCTTGAGCAGATCAGATCGGTTTCACCGGCTGGCACCACCATTGCTCCAGCTGTAGAAATCCAGACTCAGAAGAAAGGAGCCAGAATCCTGGCGTTTTTCGAAGTGAATGAAGGTTTCAGTCGCCCTGAGGTGTGACTGTGTGCAAATGTGTGACCTACCGCTTGGGTGTAATACTCTGTACTCTTGCAGTAACATGGTACATATGGAAACTACCCAGGCAGAGAAGAAGGAGGAGAAAGAGAAGGTGAATGAGGAGGAGGAAGAGAAGGAGGAGGAAAAGGAGCAGCAGCAGCAGCTTCTTTTTTGGCCATGAGATGTCAGTATTGCAGTCAGGCTGCTTTAGCCTGCCTGGTCTTAGAACAACCTATTAGGAGAGAAACTTAGTTATAAAAATGTGAGTGGGGTTTTTTTGTACTTTGGCCCTCAGCCACAGTCCTTATTTTGCTGTCTACACTGATTGTGCTGGGAGTTCATTCTTGGAGAAAACTCCTCAAATGCTCTGAACTGCGTTGGCTAGCTCTGGGAGCAGAAATCACGCAAAGAGGATGTCCTTAGGGTAACAGCAGGAAATCTTGTCACGTGGCAGCAGGAGGCTGCGTACATGTGTTATGTTCACGGAAATCTTTACTACCACCCTGGATTTCCAAGCTACTGGCTCAACCATGAAGGCACTAGGGTGTGAATTAGAAGAAATTACAGCTTTATAAAGAGAAACTTGGAAGGTCCCAAAGACCACAAGGACGTAAAGGAGGCTGAATTCTCACCTCTTTTCAAACATTATGATAAATTCTTTTGACCAGGGGAGCTGGCTCCCACCCCAAAATAAACAGTATTTTACTAAGTTTTCTGACCTTAGTGATATCCATGTAATCTCTGAGTCCTTTGGTCAGGCACCAGTATCTCCACATGTTGAGAGCACAGAGGGTGGCCTTGGTCACTGATACACAGGTACATGAGGTCGTCATCAAAATCAAAGACGGGAAACTTGTTGAGCTTAGCTGAATATGCTAGGAAACAAATAAAGAAAGGGGTAAAACCAGCTTGTCCTAAGTGACAAGTTGCCACCATTTCTGGCCAAGAGCAACTTGGTGTTTCTCACAAAATGGGAGGAATTTAAGAAAGATGAAACATGGCACTTCCCTGATGATCCCCCACAAGTTTGTCCACTGAAAACTCAGACGTGGCAGGAGGGGCACCAACGTGAAGTCACCCTAAGGTTTCCGCAAAGCTAAAAACGTACTGCCTCATTGAGCCAGTGGCAGAAAGGGAGTAACACAGCATCTTTTAGCTTGCTGTAGAAACAGCGGGAGGATGACAACGGCAAAGGTTTTCCCCTTGTTAGTCGACTCAGGAGCAGGGGAAAAGCTCACATACAGCCTGAATCTGTGCTGCTGGTGTGTCACACCACCACGAGTGTCTGTGCAAGCGGGACAGGGAGGATTTTCCACTTGTACCCACTTTCTACTCCCTCTTAGGCACAACAAAATCAGGCTCTGTTGCTTCAGGGGACCAAAGGCAGGTGCATCTTGATGAATACCATGAGTTAAGGGAAGACACGTGGTGTGCTTTTCTTGAAAGGTGAGCCTCAGCCACACAGACAGGAACTGAAAGTAGAGGATTGATGGAGAACCTTTTTATAGATGTTCAGACACTTAATATCTTTTATGAAAGAGTAATACATTTTTATGATACCACTATAATTTTATTATATCTACTATACTTTAAGCCTACTTTTTACAGGGCTGAAGCTAATGGATTTTGCAGCCCAATGCACGTTAGCTGTGAAAGTTTGCTCTGAACATCCACTCACTGAGCCTAGTGATCCCCACAGCGACCATCTCAGCGCGGCAGGAAAGGGGACAACGTCACACTCAAGAGGAGGGAGATGTTGGGTTTCTCCTTCTAACCTTCAATTCTGCAGCCAAAGCTGACCATTGGTGCAGTCCCGCAAGTGTAACTCCACACACGAGGAAGAGGTGATTTTAAAAAAGTGGTTTCTATTGTTGCAGATTTTGCTGCTAATATAGTATATAAAAGGTAAAGGAACTGCATAGACCCAACTGAAGAACCCACTGGGAGCAAAGCAAGCTGGAAAGCTGAACAGATGCACCATGCACAGGATAACAACGTAATAAGCATTTTCTCTGGTCCTCTGAGCTCTGGACAGTTCTATAAGAGGAGTTCTCAGTCTGTGTTCTGCAGAACCTTGACAGGCCAGGGTTCCTGAAGACTCCAAGAAAGATCGCTATCAAAAAGCACGCTACGCAGAGAGCACATCTGAAAAATGCACGTTGCTGTGCAAGCCCGTCCAGGGGCAGAGTTCTCACAAACTGCAGAGATTCTCTCTTCCTTCCATACACTGCAACAAGTCAGTGGACAAAAATAGGACTTCTTTCCATCTGAAAGGTAGGCTGCAAGTATTTTTTCTAAACTGAGCTACATTTACAAACTTTGCTCATGGCAAAGGATCCTCCTCTGTCTGTGCTGACGACTACTGCCTGTGGTGCCTGGCAGCTGCCTTGCTCCCTATCTAGCCCAGCAATGGTGCTGCAGAACGTGGGTTATGACAAAATTAAGGTGGCATGAATTTGGGTGGACATTCCTCTGGTCAGTGGTTTCACGAGCTCTGCGTGGTGAATTATTCGGCAGACGACTCTGCTAAGGAAAGTCTGGGATGCTCATGGAAATGACGAGCTGTTCAGTGGCCAACACTCTCCTCGACAAGGGTTTGCCCCCTTCTGCCCTCAGGCCTTGCTGGAACCCTCTCACAAAGACACTGTTTGCCCCCTACCAATAAGCAGATCCTAGTTCAGTTCTCTGTAAAGCCTCGCACCTCCCAGGATGTTTGTTTGCCCAGCCCATGGATTGGTGATATTCGCCCCCACACCACGTTTCCCCTCAAGCCGCTTGCTACTCTGCTTCTGAAATTGCCATCTCGTGAGCTGCCACTGGCTCACACCGCTGTCTCACCCGAGGACTACTCCTGAGAGCACCAAGAGCGCTTTGGTAAACAGTCTCCTAAAATCAAGAGCAGAACTATGCAGGGGCTTCCTAGTAGCCCTGGAAGATACAACAGCATCAGCCTCACCAAAGTTCTCAAACTGCAATTAATCCCACAGGGATTAATTAATTTTTGACAGGCCTCCGTTCGAAAATTATGGTGGCCGTTTCCTGAATCACAGCATCAGTTGAGCAATTTATTGAACCACAACAGAAGACAGAGTCTTAGATTGCTTCTGGCTTCCCAAGGCAGGGTTTGTCATGTGCTAGGAAATGAAATCATAGTTCCTGCTTTCTCCAAATGCCAGATTTTCAAAATTGGGTCATCTGGTTTGAGCAGAGCTCTGATACTTGATAGTCCTAACAGCAACAGACTGTTATTAGTGCTGCTTCGGTCCTGAACTGAGGCTGTGAGTCAAGTGCTGCACCAGAACAGGATACACAGATGGCCGTTCAGGGATGTCTCATACCTGATGCACAGTGATGTCGACTGAAGTCTACATCACTTTTTTCTTTTCTTCCCACTAAACACCTTGTCCTCACAAACTCAAAAACCACTTGAAAGCCTTTAGCCAGATGGGAAAGTGATGGCTACTGTGAGCAGCTGCAGGTCTAATACTTGCAGCAAAGGAGCCTTAGCATAAGAAAATAAAAATTAAGTAAAATGATGGCATTGTGATGCTAGGCATGTATCAGCTACCACCTGTAAGGGTGTTGTACCATCAGAAGGCTGGAACAAGAATTACCCAATTTTCCACTCCCGCAGGAAACAGATCATCCTTGCTTCTCTTCATTTTATCAGAATAAGGAATATTTGCTTTCTTTTGTCCGGGAGGAAACTGCTCATCCCTTTCATTCTCGGGCAGTGTGGAGGAGTTCTGGGGAAGGCTGAGGTCTTGGTTCAGAAACCCACCAGTGCACGGGCTTGTTTAAAGAGAAGGGTATTCCCATCCTGCCTTCATCGCTGACTTCAGCGGCTGATACCAAACCACAGAGCTCTTTGCCCGACACCGCCCGTCAGCAGCCGGATCACGCTCTAAGAGTTTTAAATGATGTCTGAACACCTCATGGTGTTGGGACGCAGCCAGGAGACACTAAGAAAACCTACACCCTTACCAAGCGTGGACAGGAACTCTCACTGGGAGCCATTGGACAAAACTTGGAAAAGCATTAAGCGTCCAGGAACACACATCCCGTTTCCAGAAGAGCCCTGCCAACACTGGAGCTCTGGGTTATAATCACATCAAACACCTGCATGTTCTGGATGAAGTCCCCAGGAGACTGCATTTTTCATGTGTGTCACTCACAGGTTGCCTGTGAAAGCAAGTCCTAACTCAGTGCTGCTGTAAGTACGGCACGAGTAAGTAACAAAGGCAGAGGAGATCTTGCACCTCAGGTCTCAGAGACCTGCTCCCTCACCCCCAACCGCCCGTTGCCTCCCTCTTCCTGAAGGTTACCTGAGGGATTATTTACAAACCACGTTTCAGGGGATGCGGGCGGGTGTGTGAACACGCAGCACTCAGGAACACCCCAGAACGATGGTTTCTTTGAAAAAGCCACCTTTGTGTTCAGTTCACCTGACACCAGAGCCGCGGCAGAAACCCTGCGGAATCACACCATCTGCACAGGCACGAGCCCTCGCGCCAAACTGCTGTCACTGCGATGATACATCGTACAGGAAAAAAACAAAACAAAACAGTTATATTTGTCATCGCTTGCCAAAAACATGTACACACCCTACACCTACGCAGACAACCGTGCTATTATCTGATGGTTTGTAGCTGCTCCGTGCCAGACCTTTTAAGTTGAAATGCACGTGGAAAACGTCTAGACGCCTAATGCTCTGCTCCCTGCCGAGGCCAGGAGTTGCGCCCTGCCTGTGTTTGGTGAGGGAAGAAGAGGATGGCTGCCAGACGAGCTAGTAAGATGCCATCAAAACTGGTGAGGTCTCAGATCTGATTGCTCTTCACATTTCTGCATTCGTGCCCTAAGGCAAAGGCAGTTCCTCGCACAGTGCCTGCTGCTGTTCAGGCTGCAAATAGCAGTCGCTGTCTCAATGGCACTATGTCAGAAAAGCTGGGGGACTGTATTCATCCTTCCTCTGTGGAAGGAAATGTGCTAATCCCCCACCCATCTACCCTAAATATAAAAAGATAAAGATCTCTGCTATATCTGGATGTTCCTAAAATCCCCAGATTCTGCTGGACCTTTACTCACTTTTGTGATAGTCACACTATCACAGGCTCCTGGCAGGTAGCACTGTTTTCCAGAAAGAGGAGGGACTTCAGATGCTGTTTAGAGGCCACCTGGCTCTCAAGGTGAGCAGGGAGATGCTCCTGTGCACTCTCGTGGCTTGCAGGCACCAGGCATCTGATGCAGCACCACCATGGCCTGGCCAATTTCTGGTCTGCTGAGCAGTTTGATGACCACATTTTACAGCCTTGTAACCAGTCCCGCTTCCAGAAGGGGTTCCAGACCCAGGAGGCTGAAGGACACAGATGATGTGGAAAAGCGACCCCCCACAGCAGATGGCATTGCAGAGGACACAGCTTAGCTGTCTGGTCTTGTAGGATGGGCAGTGCTTGTCTGCTCAACAGTTTCCCCAGGCAACCCTCAGTACACGAGAACATCTGACCGCCCTGAGCCTCCAAGAACATTTCTGACTGTCCCCCACCAAGGTCCAGACACGCAGAATCCTCCTTTCAAAGGCAGATGAATGGCATCATCTTGTATTATGGGGTTAACGGCTCCGTGGCTTGCAGCATCCTATCTCCTCAACACTCAATGCTTCTTTCTGTCTGCCCTTCCCTGGGTATTCATTCAAAGCAGCTTTTTCGCCAGTCCTGTTCTGTTTGCCACATTGCATAGAGACAAGAATAACTAGAAAAGTTGTACTTGCAAGTGCAGGAGGAGCTCTGAGGTGATTTTGTCTTCAAGCTCTTCTAGGTATTGCTTCCTCATACCTTTCAGAGGAGAAGCAATAAGTGTGTCTCATGTGTTGCCACTCTTGCGCGTGAATTCTCTCCCAGGTACCTGTAGGAATTTGGCCCTCAGAACAAAGTGTCTGTATACTAGTTGCTGTATCTTCTTACACGTAGCTTGCTTGCTTGCTTGCTTGCTTTCTCTTTCTTTCTTTCTTTCTTTCTTTCTTTCTTTCTTTCTTTCTTTCTTTCTTTCTTTCTTTCTTTCTTTCCTTCTAATCATTCTCTTTGAGAGCTAATCAATGCTATCACTAGTAAAGGTTGTAACAAAGTAAGCCATCAGGCTGTTCTAAAAAGAAATCTTGCGGATCTTTCCAGGGGTAGCTGCCAATTTCCATTTGACTTTGGTGTATATTACAAAATAAACCACCAGCAGGTCACAGATCCTGCTTTTCCATCTCCAAAGCATGTCTGAAGAGACAACGTGCCGTAGTGTCCCTGAGCAACTTCCATGTCAGCTGCACTCATGATATTCTTAAACTCATATTCTTGAGCACAATAGTTCAATATATTCAGCTGCAACCAGGAGACTTCATCACGTCTGTGAGGCCATCCCAGGGAAGCTCTCCGGATTGCCCAAGCCAATTCCTCAGCGCTGTTTGCTGACCTACCCAGAAGGCCTGGACCCTGCAAGATGGCACACAAGGTGTGCACGCTGCTGCTGGTTTCCTTGGGTATGAGAGGAGGAGGAGGAGAGGACAGGCAGGCATCCCTCAGGCTGTGGAAACATGGAGGTTCTTAAAGTGGCAATCTGAGTGAAATCAGGGGACAAAGGGAAAAGTGAAAGCAGCTGAGTTATCAGAACTTTACCAGTTAGCTTAGCTCAACCTGCATTAACCACGTTAATCACTGGCCACCACCAGCATGCTCACTTTTAGACCAAAAGAAAGCACATTAACATCAACCTCCACAAAGATAGCTTAATTTAAGCTGTAGAGTTTAATTCAACAGTTTCACTGCACATTTGCAACAGACAGCGAAAGCACCTGGTAGACCCTGTCCATCACCTGTCCATACCTCATTCCTCTGTCTCTTCATCCAAAGGCCTCTGTTTTTCCATTCCACTTGTCACTATGGCAGGATCCTCGACACGATGCCTTGTTATGTGCTGTTGTGCTGAGAAATAGCACACAGAGCCACCACTAGCACCAATTAATAAGAAGGCAATTTATTCAGCAGAAATTCCCAGGTGATGGGAACGCACTCCCAGAATACACGGTGAAAATCATATTCCTCTATCCCTCACCCAGCATCACTTTGCTCTTACTGTTCCGAACTGATGTCCTCACACCAACACAAACACATTGTTCTTCCCTAGATGGCAGTTCCCTAAGGGATTTGGTTTTTTCCTTTTTCTTATGTTGCTTTCATAGACCCTGAGATGCTCTGACCTTCTCCAACACAGTTGTCATCCCATGTGGATGACAGTGGATGCTCAGTGGAATTTTGTTTGAGCTCTCAAGGGATTTTCCACTTGAGATGTTTCTCATTCACAGTGTAGGGGCTTTATTAGCTTTAGTTTTCTGGTCTTTTAATTTTAAAACTTCTTGAACACACACAATGCAGACCCGACAAGCAACTGTCTTAAAAGATGCATATCCTTGGGAGGGCATTTAATTGTGTTCTAGACGAACATTAGAACAAAACTATGTGGAGAGCAGAACCTTTCTGCCAAAATTCCGACTGCAAAATAAATAATTCTAAGCCAAACGGCACCCTGGAATTGATGTAACCAGATCAAGTTTAGGAAGATGTCTTTAATCCAAAAAGGCTCCCCGGACGTAGGCTTTCAGTCCTGCTGAAGTGAGATTAAATGAGCACATGGTTCAAGTCAAGCTTGCCCTTAAGTACATTCCTGGGCAGGGAAGAACTTAACCAATTGTTTAAATGTTTTCCTGAAACACAACCCCAGAAATTAAAGAGGGTATGACAGCAGCTATTTCTTGGTAGGCCTATTTGCACTCTGCTAATTGAAGTGCACCACAGGTCCACAGGAACTTCCCATCTGGGCTGATACTCATACTTCATGGAATCATAGAATGGTTTGGGTTGGAAGGGACCTTTAAAGGTCATCTCATCCAACCATGGGCAGGGACATACCTGAAAAGCATGAGAGACAGCTTTTGGGTCTTTTATACAACATGCTTTGAAATGCCAAGTAAATTGTTTTCACCTGATTAACGAAAGTAGTCAACTTTGCCGAAAACAGTTTATTAAGTACAGGACATTTGGTTGCTACACCTAATTACAGACAAAACACTGTGAATAAAGCATGCACTTATCACAGACATCAATGACTATCTCGATTATTTTTCAAATGGTCTTTGATTCTGTAAGTTTAAGGCTGTACCAATACAAATTTTAAAAAACAAAAAGTGACACTACAATAGTAGCTAACATTGTACGGACAGTAAAATCAATCTCCAATGCAGCAGAACCAGACTTCTTTAAGATTATCATAAGGGAATAAAAATGGAGCTGAAGTGCAAGAAAGATCAGAGCATCTCTGGAATTTGCAGATCAGTAAAAGTGAATGTTATACTCCAATTAGTAGACAACTGAATCCGTTCTTTTCAAAAGCCTAATTATCTGACAACTGAGCAAGGGATGAAACTCTGACACCATTTAAAAAAAAAAAAAAGACCTCTCGGTTTTACTTTCTTCTTATTGAGGGCACTTTTTTACTCAAACACTAAAAGAGCATTATTCAAGGAGACATCTGACTGAAGCGTGGCAGACAGCAGGACAACACACGTTCGTTTACTCCATTCCAATTAGAGCGGAGAGTCTCACAGTATGAAAAAAAAAAGAAAACCACAGCAAAAAAACCCCCCAGTTCTCAACTGGCACAAGCGACAGACAACTTTGTTGCCCATATTGGTCTTCACCTGGGAAGGACCTTACCCTGTATGAAGTTTGCTTCTTAAAAATACGCGGCAGAAATATTGTATCCACAAGGGTCAAAACTTACCCAGCTGCCGAGTAAAAAGTTTACCAGCCCTGGAAACCCAGTTGGGGATCTGGGGCTCGAAGTAGGTTATGAAATCTTTCCTCATTTACAGCACTGAAGCCTTTTTACTCGTTTTTCTCAGGTCACTGTGCAATTCCAGAAAGAAGGTAATTTGAGGACACTGGGGTTGAACTGGTAGCTCTGAAAATGGACTGTAGTTCACCATTTCACTCAGGTTATAAGAAAATGATCCACTAATCTGTACCTTCCCCTCAGATATTATAGATTTGCAGAGTTTAATGCATTAAAATGCATCAAAATATTCCTTCTCCCTAATAAACCATTGTATCTATAATCTCCCGATTGCAGGGGCAAGAAATCTGTGTTAAGAAGGTGCCCTGTGTAGAGAAAACTGCATTTGAGTGGAAGATACGGAGCACTGCTCACGCTAAGGTATCTGCCTTAAATAGATGATTACACTTAAGGTTTGGAAAGGGGTCTAAAAAAAGCTAAGTAAGTCCCCAAATTCCACTGGGGCTTGGATGGATAATTCTCTCCTGGCTCTGCAGCACAGCCTAAGCTACAGATTTATTTTTTTTTCTAAAAATAATAATAAAAAAGCGCAGTGTAATGCACTTCAGACAAAACGCAATTACAAAAGCAATTACAGGACTGACAATGTGTACACTGAAGGGGTCACAGTGATTGAAAGGTGGTATCTGCTGTGCTGTAGGATGCATTTTTTTTGGAAGTTGGGCCAAGATACAGAAGAAGCTAGGAAGACCAGTTGGTGAGACAATTAGTGCAATTGGTGAGACCATGGAGACCCAGATTTAGCCATAAGTAGAAGAAATGCAGGAAATGAGACTGTGTATCACTGTCTTGCTTATTTAATATGAGAGCCACACAGGCAGGAGCTTTGCAGAGTCAAAACCCTTCACTCATACTAGTGGAAGCATGCGTCCGTGTGTAAATGGCTACTAGACACACAAAACAGCACTATAACTGGTCTCAGCTGGTTTCTGATCTGGCAGGAAGAGCCTGAAGAAGCCACCAATTTTTAAAAGACAATAAAAGGACCGAACATTTCTGAAGAGAGCCCTATTCCCTCCAAGAGATGGGAACCGAGGGGCTGCAAAAGGCTTCTAAGCATCCTAGTCACTTCTGAAAGGTTTAGCTCTGCAGCTGGGGTTTCTAGATTCATCAGTGTTGGGGGGACTGGCTCGCGTGGGACAATTTTCATGGTGTTCTGGGCTGCATTCTTTAACACTGCTTTTTGTAAATGTCCTGGGCATCACAAAAAAGGAGCAGCTACATCTAAAATTTTGGCATAAACTTCTTTTTTGGAAGTTATTTTTACATCTCAAGAGCTGTAAATTGTCTTGCTGGGGAACAGAGATGGCTTTAGACCAGCACCTCTCAGGATGAATTCAATGCACGCCTATTTTTCCAATCACACATCTTTTTCTGGCAACTGGGTATTCCAATTTGAAAAGTCTTCCAAGACCTGGCTTTCATCTCAGTAAAGATGGAAAACTGATAGTTAGTCTTTTATTTTTTCCATACAAAATACTATTTTAAAGACCAGCCTAGGTACAGCTGACCATGCCTGGTGGCTGGGAAATGCACTAGACAGATGAACATCTCGTATTTCCCTCCTGCCTGTTTCTGTTTTGTGATTACAGTACGGCATGATTTCAGCCTGTCAAAATCTTATCAAAAGCACGATGAATGCGTATGCGTGTGCATATTCGCTGTACTGCCAGATTCAAAGCAGAGGGTGGAAAAGGAACTGAAAACGCAATGTCAGAATTTTGATAAACAGGGCTTGTCTGCCATGAAGCACAGTCGGAAAGAACGAGACCAAAAATCTTGGGCTTGAATTTCATCCAAGTCTCATTTGGCAGCAACGTGTGGCTTCGGCGGGGGCGGAAGAGGGACTGGAATCTGCCACTTGACCAGGCTGACACTTGTTTACAAGAGCAGGCTCACAACTGTTACGAGAGCTAACAGTTTCTTACGGCAGTCAGAGGGCTGCTTTCATTAAACTGGGTTTTAGCACGCTCCCCAGTGACTGGAACAGGCTTGGCTAACCCAGGTCCGTTACCAACAGGAACATTTGGGCACTACGCGTTCCCTCCTACCCCTCACATTCACAGTTGGCAGACTTGCTGCTGCAGTAGGTGTAGCTGGGGAAGATGGCTTCTTTTCAGCTCTATTAAAGGGTTTGGTTTTTTTCCAAATGAGAATTAATGAGAAGACACTTTAAAGAAAGATGGAGAGTTCAAGATTATTATTATTATTTTTTTTACTTTTTACTTTTTTTTTTTTTTAAGCTTCAAGCTGGTAAGTGATCATCTGTGCAGAACAAGATATTAGAAGTTTGGCATCTCCCGTCTACCACAACATATTGATTCCTTCTACAGAAGGCACTAAATACTGGCTTAAAACAGAAAATGAACAGCAGAATGCAGAGTTCTACCATGACACACAAAAAAACCTGCTCACTGGCACAGCTTCATATTACAGTTTTCAGTTACCTACAACAGTGGTGGTTATAGCAGCAATGGTTATCATTTTTACAAGTACCACATAAATGTACAAATGTCAGAACATCTAGAAAACATGCAAAATTTCAACAGCAACATCACTGAATCACACAATGCATAGAAATTATTATTATTATTATTTGGCAAGACAGTGAATCTTTTTTCTTATAAAACAAAACAAAAGAGTTAACAAAATCTACTTTTTTTACAAACTGTTCTTAAAAAAGTTGAGTTGTCATTAAAGTCAGTGAGTGGAAGTTAGCCTTTGAGAGAGGTTTAACTCTGAGAATGCATCGGTCACTTAGAAGAATTCACATTGTTAGGTAGAAGTTTGGTTACCTTTAAGCAAAATATGTTTTTCAAATGCTTTTTTGGGAGAAACAGCGCTAATCTCGTCAATTTACAAATTGGGAGAAAACACATTCACATTAAAAGATTAGAAAGATTAAACATTGCATGCAGGGGAAGATAAAAGCCTTACTTTAGCTGTTTCTCCCTAGCACTGCTCACCATGAGACCAAGGGTTGTCATAGCAAAAATGCTTTTCAAAGGCAGAGCTAAAGCCAGCAGATAATTAAAACAAATGGAAAAGATTTTCTAATTCCAGTGTAAAACAAAGTAGGATATTAAAGGATAAGGATTATGCTCGCCTTCTTTAGGAAAAAAAAAAAAAGACAGAAACTTCCATTGTGTTTGCCAGGCTTTCCCACTGCCTTTCCGCTATCTTCATCACACTTAGGCATTCTGCCATTTCTTTTTCTTCCCATCTGAAAGAATTTGGTCTACCCTGATAGGTCTCAAGATGACCCTGAGACAGATGGGTCACGCGGACAAAAACAAGCACCGACAATGCAACCATGGCCAAGCCATGTCCTTTCCTGCTTCAGACCCCTTCTTTCCAGCGGGGCTAGTCGTGGCTTACATCTAAGTGCAGTCTGCGTCCCCGGCTGGGTGGAAGCAGGCGGCACAGGCATCTCCCTCCCTGCTCTGCAGAACTGGCACCAAGTCCCCTCCGGCAGCACCACCACCTGGCTCGCAGGCACTGCCATAAACGAGAGGAGAATCAGGTTCTCACCATTTCTTCCCCTGGCAGCCTTCAGACTCCGTTAAAGTTTTTCGTGTCATGTTTTGTCTGCACGTCCCCGAACGCTCTGGATGGTTCTGCCTTTCACGTCCACGCACCCAGCCTTGTGCAGACCCCGCCGGCCTCGCAAGCCGCCCACCGAGGAAGCTCCCGCAGAAGGCGAAGCTTGCGAGATCTGAACTGTTAAAGCACCGTGCGGAAAACAAAGGCCTCCCACAAAGCGACTTACACTGGGGTCATCCATCGTTCGGCGCACCTTCAGCCTCAGAGACACGAGGAGAAGATTTGTCTTCCTACACAAAAGTTACCAACATCGGTTCAAAGCCAGTGGCTATTGCCTTGCCTCCTGGATCTATACTGTGCATCCACTGTACAGCTTACAGAGGCTGAACTGCGTCTCCTGCACTGGCTTGTTTTTCAGGCTGGAGTTTGACATAGAGTAAGCATATTAAATGTGTGATAGTAGAAGGGAAGGAGCCATACGGGGCAGACCAGGGACTACTTAAGGCTACATGTGATTTAGGCCAGCTGAGAACGTGCTATAATGGTAAGGAGGACAGTCTCAGCAAGGCTACAGCTTTTGGAAAGCAGATCAAATTCTAGGCGTGAGGAATGTGAGACAGTTGTCTTTGTTGACAAAAATAACAGCTGAAGTGGCAAAGATAATAGCTGTAAAATTAATTTTAAGAGTTTAGTTTTCTAGTGTAAGAATAATGCATTATTTCTGTCCAAAACATCTTGCATTTTCTTGATTCTTTTCTTCTCATTTGGCTGCTTCGTTATTTTCCTGACACTTATGGACCATATAAAGCAACAGTAACCGCAAAGGTGGGTTCCTGAAGCACTGTGAAAAAGCTAAACACCTCTTCTCATTCCCACGGAAAGTCCGTCCCAATGAATTTCAATGATAGCACCTTCCTCACAGGTCTCTGAAACACTGTGAACCAATCTTCTATTAATTACAAAAGATCAAATCTGAAAAGGTACTATTTATTCATATACTAGTGACTGTGGTGAATGAATGCCGAGCACAAGAATAAAAGATTAGGCAAAAAAATCCTAATCCCTTTGAAACAGTAAATCCATCTCCAATGCACAGACAGCTCATTTAATGGCATTTGTGTATTAAAACAAATAGAATTTTGAGTGCATCTCCAACTAAAGTTAACCAATTCTGTCAGAAAACAGAGGAAATAAACTCCTCACTTGAGATGGAGACTCTAGAGACTATGTTAAAAACCATCAGTTCACATAACAAGCAAATTGTGTGCCAAACCAATTCTTCCCCCCATCAGATTAGGAATTGAAGCTTTAGGCATCACCACTACTTTGAACACGCTCCAGTGAATGGCTAGCGTCAATCTTCTCAACAAGGTCTCAGGCGTTTCTAAGCTGTGGGGCTTTTAGCTTTCCAGCATTTCACCGCTGTAAACGCCTCTCTGCTGCTTTCAGGAAGGGTTGAGGAGCTGGAGGACAACTTCAGCAGAGCTTCGCAAGGCCTCCGCCGGAGGCAGCGCGGTGGGGAGGAATGGGCTGGCACCTGGTTTGCACGAGCGAAGCTGGCAGCAGTGCAACCACACAACTCGCTGGGGGCTCAGAGAAACCCCATTTGTCCTCAGAAGGGCAACTCCATCGCCGGCTGAAGTCACATTGCTGTGAAGGAGGTGGAGCAGTGATGTCCCTGGTGGCCTTTAGCTTTCCAAAACCCTTGAGGAGATAGGGCACAGCCTCACGCGTCCATCATACGCTGTCCATGGGGAAAGACCGTCATTTAATTGTGCTTAGGGCCTTCCCCTTTCTTGGCTTGCAGACACCTGGCTGACAGGGGTGTCCTCAACAAGCTATCCCCAGGCTCTCGGTGTCTGGAGAGCGGTGCAGTGGCACCCGTGCTGGCTCTGCACAGAGCCAACAGATGTGCTGGGAGACACCAGCTGAAGCAGTACTGTCCCCAACCACCAAGGCACGCTCAGCACATGGGGACCATCACCAGAGAGTATAGTTCAAGTTTTTTGGCTAGGGATATAGCCATGCTTTATGCTGGAGACTGCCTTCTCTCCACACTTCTCCTCAGCACTGACAGTGCAGACTCAGCACACACATGAAAGCACAGACAGAAGATAAAATACATCCTCTCTCTTAAGAACAAGGATAGCAACTCACCTTAGGCAATGCAGCCATCTCTTCTCACTGACATTTAGCAAACAACCCTCATTAGGAAGTGCCAACCCACTTCCCACCGTGTTTTACAGTGAGCAGCCAAGTCCTTCTCTACCCTAACCCAGAGGCATGAATTGGCTCATTTCAGACAAATAAAATCACATTTGTGTGTCCTGTAAGCTCTCCTCCTTCCCACACTTTCACAACGCCTCTGGGAGCTCAGGGTGTCGGGGGTGGCCCAATGCCCTGTTGGCTGCAACACATGAGATGAACTGATTTCCATGACGGAGTGAACCCAAGAGTTAGGTACTGATGAGGACTAGTCGCCTCAGTCCTATTTTAAGGATGTCAGTGGAAGGCCAAACAGCACACGGGTGTGGGCCTGGTCCTCTACACGGGACTTAACTTCAACTCATTGCATGATGTGAATGCTGTCTCACGAAAAGCGGAGGAGAAGAGAGAGGGAGAGCGCTTCCAGCACAAGAGGTGCGAGCCTCCAGAGTGCTCGCGTCCAGTATCCCACAAACCCCGCGTACCCGACGCGAGGCGGTCCGCCCTGAGCGCGTTATCCCCAAAGCACAAGGTCACTTGATAGGCAGGGAGGGAGCCCTCCGCCAAGAGCTGCCCTGCACAAAGTGGTCCCCTTGCCCCACAGTGCAGACGCCGGGAGAGGGGAGAATTAGAGGATCGGGGACAGTGAGAGGAGCAGGGATGTCGGGGATGGGGAAGACCAGTCAGTCCATCAGTCACTTGCAGCTTATTGTCAGGAGGAATGATGAGCCCATGCACCACATGTGCTAGTCAGGTCAGTCAATGCACTTATGGGGTGTACTCAGACAGGGTGACAAGAAAGGGTAAATACGAGGTGGACAGGGAGGAAACCTAGTGCAACAGGAACCTCAGCTTCCTTTAAGGCTATTTCAGTCCTTAGGGCAGCCCAGGCTCTGCAGTGACAAAACACCTGCTCTTCCTGATCCCCATCTTCCCACCCCACATCGCTTGCGCAAACAGCAGAACAGGATTGGGTCACAAACATCTGAGACAAGCACACACAGCATAGGACACGTTGCTTGCACCTCGCTCTCTCCACAGCTCTCTAAGAGGGCAACTACGCTGTAGACTGAACACCAGCACACAGCAGCTTCTAAAAACAAAAACACAGAACAGCTTGAAAGCATCGATACTCTTCACGAAGGAGAACGTGCAACAGGGACACCGACTCCATTGTTAGATTGTCCTGTATGTCAATAGCCTGGATGCTGCTATCACAGAATTATTGCACTATGCAAATGAACAAGGCATGTGCTGTTATTTTAGATATCCCTTGTAATTTAGTCTACAATGTAGTCCATAACAGTATTTCATTCTCCTGCACTTATAAATACATTTTGTTGCATAAATACATATTTGAAAATTAAAGAGGCAGTTTGCAACACCCAGATATCAAGGATTTCCAACCGCCTGGCATGAATACGTGTACGTTGTGCAAACCCACAATATCATAAATACATGCATGAATGACTAATAAAACAGAGCTTAAGCCGCCCAAGTGCCCGCAGCTCTGCCCAGCTAAATGTGCAATCACGTGAACAGATCCAAGTGCATGTATTGTGCACAGCTGCATCCAGATCGGTCCAGTGACATCCATGTATGATCCCCATGTCGGACTCTTGGTTTGGTGTCACGAGAAGGCCACGTGGGAAAGCCTGCGCTCACGTCGGTGCAGACTCCTTCGCACTGCGTGCAGGCCCCTGCTTTGGCACTCTGCCTCTTTCTAAAGCTCACGGCCAAATTTTGCTCCTGGTAGGATTAAGCAAATCTCCCCAAAGCTGGTAGATGGTTCTGAAGGCAACCAAAATGCCTGCAAATGACTCAGAAGGGTCTGAGTCTGCCCTTTGGATGGGCTTCCAAGGCTACAGGCTAATGATTCTGTGATACTGGCAGGGGAGCTCCTTCTTCTATCTCCTCCACTGGCTTTCCACCTCAATTTGTGAGCAGATTCAGCCTGGTGATCTGGCAGAAAATTAATCTGACTCCACCTTTTTCTGCTGCATTTTCTGCTGGGCTAGTGAGTTGAAGTGACTCACTGAAGAGGTCTAACACCAGATATAAAGAAAGGTGAGTGGCAGGAAAAAACCAAAAAGGAAGGAGAAAAGTGAGCCCCCTTTCGGAGCCAGCTACCCCCATCTTACGGAAATCACAGCCTGTGTGTGGGGCTTTTACATCGGGGCACGATGAAGGCAGGAGCAGAGCCAGCCACCTGCAGTGCCTCACTGTCAGCGACCCCACACAACCACCAGCTGTGCTGGACAGGAGCATTACACTGCTTCGCCAGCTGCCCTTTTGATTTCATGGTAAGAGGTACTCGGTATCAAAAGTCATGGTAGGAGACCCCAGTCTTTTGCTTAGGCAGGGAGGAAGGCTTGTAAGGGCTTGGCACCACTAGCCCCCAGCCACATTGCCGTGTCTTGGCACCAGGGAAGCTGAACACCACTGCAGTGAGCTTACAACTTGGTGGTGGAGCACATTTGACACCTCCAGTGACAGTAGTGGGAGACAATTACAAGCAACTGAGTCGTCACCCGTCAGCTGAGCCGCAGCAACTGGCACATCTACTCTCCTGCCAGCATGAGAAAAAACCGTAAGAGTGGTTTAAATCAGAAATGTCCCTCCCACTGTGCTAACAAACCTTCCAGGGCCCTCATACAAATGGTAATTCATTAAACTGTGGTCACTCAGTTCCTCACAACTGTCCACAAATGAAGACTGGGTAATACGTTATGCTAAATGCGCTTCAACGCTAATAAATTTATTTTTGGAGTATGATACTACTTGCGTATCATATTCTGGCCATATGTGTTTAACCACTTCAACAAGTAGTCTATTTGGGGCTGCCCCGTCAGAATTTGCCAGGCAATCTGCCATCAGCGCCAACTGGAAGCTGGAGTGACTAGAGGTGCTGCAAAGCAGAACAAATCCAGCCCTGTAACATTGAGGCTAACACAATAAGCACACATATTCCTCAGCTTTTCCCCCAACCAGACAAGGAAAAGCTGCTGATGTGCCCTGCTTAGCCAAGAGTACCAGAGACGTTGCCTCACCCAGCACAAACCATCCTAATACCGTGGTAAACAACAGCTCAGAGTATGTGGAGGCAAGAAGTCAAGGGAAATGCTTTTCATGACCTCCCAGCACATAACCCTAGAGTGCCTGCATTCTCTCCTCTGGGTCACTCTGAGCATTTTTGGCTCCTCCCAACAGAGCCAAGGTCTGTGTTGGGGCTGAATTACAGCACTGATGTGAAGCAGCATTTCAGAGACCTGCTTGCACGCACGGCACATCCGCAGCCAGTGATCTGCCTCCTCGGAGACAAGAATTGTGGAATTACCACACAAAATAGCCCACTCCAAAGCAACAGGTCTAAGGCATACCCGCAGAAGATGTGAACCATTGCCAACCTCCAAGCCTGATAGTAGTGTGAGAAGCCATTTGGCTATAAGGTCTGGTTTCCTGCCTTTTGGGGCTTCAGGAGAGACACAAGACAGCTGCACCTTGGGGTGGCTTCTTTCCCCAACAAGCTCAAGGCAGCTCTTCCCTGCAAAGAAGGGAGGTTGGACAGGCTAGGAGAGGTGGGAAGCAGAGATCTTCTGCCCCACAAAGGCCAGCTGATACCCAGCCTTATGTTGCAGCACAGGAAAGGCAAGGTGGGGAAGTTGGTCAGATCCTGCAACAGCTGCCACTGTGAAGCGCTGAGATGTGTGCCAACAGGGAGAAACAGAGATCAAAGAGCTTCCGAGGGGTTGGCTCCATGTAGAGCTCTCACCTGGCACCACCAGAGAGCTCCTCGGCATGGGACCCCCCCAGCACTCCAACACATACTAAGAACAGCTGCGTGACTCCTCAGTGGGAAACAGCAAATAAATCCCACAGAGAGCAGCACCAGCCTTGCAAAACTATTTATAACTTTATCACATTAAAAGCACTGCCATGAAAAGGCAAGGCTGTGCTAACAGCAATCAGAGGGCTGGCCTCATCTGGAAGCTGGGCAGCCATCTCGCTGGCTGCACTTCAAGTCCCTTTGTGCTTCCCTCTCCTTCACCTACAAGTCAGACTTGCCATGGTGCTGAAAAGTCTTGCACTCACTTCAGTAGTGTCATGGTTTGGTCTGAAGCCCCAAAACCAAGCCACAAAAGCAGTATGAATGACCGCCTGTGCCCGCCAATCCCCTGCCTACCCTACAGCCCTGAGAGACAGCAGCCAGTAACTCAGAGGCTGTAGATTTGGTGGTTATGTTGCCAGGGCGGGCAAGACCCTGGTACAGCCAGCCCACAGGAACCCCGGACTTCGTACTAGCCTTGCCATGTGCGGAGCACAAAGAGATCGGAGCCAGGCCGTGTCACCTGCAGCAAGCTTTGTGGGAGGACAGATGTTTATTATGGTGGAAATCTCTGCTCTGAGTCCTTCCAGTGGCACATCTGCTACCTACCCCATCCCCAAAACAGACTTTCAATAAAGCTTGAGCGAGGTGCAGGCATTCTGCCCCCTCCCTCGCACACAGGAACGTTTCATCCCAGGAACATAGAAAACAGGTTTTAAATGGCACCAGGTGGGTTACTTTTACTTCGTCTACTACCTTTGTTTCACCCTTTCTTTGGAATCAGCGATGATTAAAGTCACTGCGCAGTTGCAGATCTAAAGAATATGAGGGATATGCAGGAATGTGAAGGAATAAAGACAGACAAGTATAAAGAAACACAACAAGAACAAAAAATCCCCAAAACAAAAAGGCCCCTCAGTAACAGTTTGATCCAACACCCATGGGAAATCAGCTGAGGTTGACTCGTTGACTTCAGTGGGCCTTAGATCACCCCAGTGGATTTGTCTAAAGCCTCATCATGGCCCTAGGATACCCTAGTGGAACACAAACTAAGCTGAATTACTTGGGAAGTACTGTACATCATTTTAAAGGTCAAGAATTACAATCATTCACTGAAATACTGAATTTTTTACTGTTTTCTCTTTACTTAGAGAAGAAGAACAATTACCTTGCAAAGTCAAATGTTGGAACAGTAGCACTCACTATGTCAAGGCTTCAAGGACCAAATTCTGCCTTCAGGTTCATATGCGCATTTTCCATTGTCTACAATGGAAACAGATTATGCGTAGCTGACTTAAATTTTTTTTCCAGCATTTAAAAATATCCCACTTTTTCATTTTCTGTAGTAAATATTAAATTATGATTACACTCTCTATGCTAATTTTTTTGTGGATTTCAAATGATGGCTTAAGACATCTTTGATGCATTTTAAGACATCTCAAAGACATCTTTGATGCACTTTTTTCTGTACAGTTTGTGATAAGATTGTGGAATTTCCTGCACTGTTGCATTCCCCAGAATACTGAAAGAGTGGCTCTAAGTCAGTAGATTTTACATTAAGTATACACAGTGACGAAATACTAACAACCCGTGCTTAAACAGTTAAAATTATGTGTGTGACAGTGGTTTTGCCATTATACTTTGCATATTGTTGAAAACAATACGTTTTAGTCTAAAGACCAGCAACATTTTGATCACAGAAAATCATCAACAAAAACAAATGTTAAAAATAGCCTTTAGCTGACTTCAGGATTTTTCTCCCATCTGGCATAAATGAGCCTGAGGAAACAAAATGAAAAACAGACAAAAATTGTTGTAAATGGTTTCATGAACTTACATTGATGTATCTCTTATTTCTTTGTCTTGCTGATCAAGAATAAGCCAGCAGGTAAGAAGCAGCAGCCAGTGATAAGTTTGTTTCCTCCACTCTGGGAGGCCATGTTAAAATAAGAAGTTGAAAAAATGCTTCAAAATAGAATTGCTACGTAAGACTCCCTGGGGATTTACACTCACTGATGTGTGCATGTTAAAAACGGTATTTCCAGTCTATCTGGTGTTGCCTGAGAACCATTTTTGTCCTTTTAAAATCTGCATTTATATTATAACCCATTAGTACCTTTCATTTTTGTATCAACACTATAAATACTATGTTAGTAATACTAAACTATTTCTATTGACTTATTTGTANTATTTTTATAAAGTGAATTAACACTGGAGAGAGGGCTATGGGGGAATAGTGTACAATCACAGTTGATGTGTATTATTGGGCACAAATTCAATGCTTGAAACAAAAAGGAAAAGAAAAAAGTGTTCAGGTGATACCCCTCTTTCAAGCCGTGTCAGAGGAGGAGTCATAGGATGCCGACACTATGAAGTTGCCAGTGTTGGAGTGGCTCGCCATGGACTGGGCAGCCT
>VXAK01005587.1:30559-52926 GCA_013399435.1 Arenaria interpres | reverse complement strand
AGCACCAGCTGGTTGCTCTGCGCTTCCGACAGGGTGCTACAGCTCTGGTAGACGCTGAAGTTGGTCTTCCGGCCGGGGATGTTGCCCTTCTCGCACATCGTCTTTACCATCTTGGCGAGTTTGTTTTTCCCCAGGGCTTGGCAATTGTACCAGTGAAGCGCGGCCAAATTGACGACGGGTTTGATGGACAGGTAAAAAGGCGCATCCTCGTAGCGCATGGCCGGCGGCCGCCTCTGGGCATACTCCTTGTAGTCCTGCACGGGGCAGGTCTGTGGGGAGTGCTGGGTGGCATACACCCGGGAGTCTGTCCCACCTCTCTTGCTCTTGGCGTTGACATCTCCGTTGTCCGGCCCCATCCACTCCAGGTACTCCAACCCGGTCTCCGTCACCCGCAGCCGGATGTCTCCCCACTTGAGGGTGGACCCATGGAAACCCGTGCAGTGTCCAAACGCCTTCGTGTTGTTTAGCCAGACAAGGTTCAACAGCCCTTCGGGATTGTACCTGCTCAACAAGCCTCTTTTGCGCAGGATAAGCTCGTCAGCAAAGGTGAGCTTCATGGATTTGTGTGGCTTGTTTCCTTTTCCTTTACACCTCAGCTCTATCTGCTTTTGCTTTAGAGCTTCCTGGGACCTCTTGAACTCCTTATCCCTCGTAATACTGTATCCATACCTGTGCTCTTTGAGATACCGCTCCAGCCCACACTGATAATTGGCCAGACTGTTTGGTTCATATTCAGACCCATCCTTTTGTCTGGCGTCCACAAAGAAGGAAGCAAGGTAGGCATCAAGCTCTTTGCAGGGGATGACGTAGATCTCCCGGGTTTCAGAGGGGTACTTGGAGATGAGGAACTCTCGGAAATTGCGGAGAGCCGTTTGTGTGCTGCGAATGGTCTTCTCGTTCTGCTCCCTGCTGAGCTCTGCTGCTCTCTCATCCTGGTCTGGAAGAGGGAGATGGGAAAAGACAAAAGAAAGCAGAAGCAGTGAGTTTGTGTGATGTGCTTTTCCCCAAAATATATTTCCTTAAAAAAAAAAAAAAAAAAAAAAAAGAGAAAAAAATTAAAATAAATTTCACAAAGAGCACTGGAAAACATCATTACATACCTGTCACATGACTGAAAAGCCAACTTCAGTTTCACAAATGATGTACTAGAGTATGGCACAAAACCAAAGTGAGCTCCTCATGACACTGGGGCACAATTTTGTGCATGGAGATTTGTGGAAAACATTGGGATTGGAGGGAATATGCTTTTTAGAACAAACGGAAGGTAGAAGGTTTTTGTGTTGATCCCAGTGCTGTGTGCAGGGCCCAATTTGAGCAATAAGCCCATTCTGAATTGCTTCATTTGTGAAACCAGAGGTTGTACTGGTTCCAATTATTTTTACAAAAAAATAACTAAAGCATCATATTTATGACAGCAAAAATTATCTTTAATCAGACACATTTTTTAAGAGCTAAATAAATGTAGACAGAAATGTACAGTAAAAAATAATGCAGTATATCCTAACAAAGGAGTTGGCAGGTAAAACTACCAGAGCAACAAGTAATTTACAAATGTACAAGAATAATAAAAAAAAATATGTTCACATCAGAAGATATGGAAGAAAAACATGATTATACAGCCTCTCTACATAATTAAGCTGTACCTTGACAGTGGAAGTACAATTGTGACCATTTCTTTTCATTTTGCAGAAAATCAAATTCTGGAAACAACTATATGTTTCTCTGTAAGGCTATACTCAGAGGTCATTACAATCAGTGAGGACAACCACTACGATGGCTGCTACTGACAACTGATTTTCAGGCTGATCATAAGATAAGCATTGAAAGGAAAATCTTTTTACATATAAGGGATGTAAAAAGGATGATTTAAGGACTGGTTTTGTGGCATATGCAAACTGCCATCTGTACAAGGATACATCTGACAAGCACATAGGTGGAACTGTCATTAGGAATGTGACAAACCTTGTTGGTTCTAGAAAATGAACAATGAATGCAAAGAAGGAAAAATTCAATGATTTCACTATTCTCTGTAATTGTGAATGGAACATTTTTTTTCTCTCTCTTCTGTTTAATAAACAGAAGAGGGGGGGGAAAGCAAGTTCTTTTTTGTTCTGTCTCATTGCAAAACCCGTACAATTTCATGTCTTTCAGCAATGTCATAGTAACACTTGCCAAGTGTCTCCCACCCAACATACACACCACAATGTGGTGTGAGACCAGGTGAAGTTCCCACTGTCTCTCTGTCATTCAGGCCAAGCTCCTGTCAGGCCACGTAGGAAAGCCATGCTTTGCAGCAGCGCTCAGACACTTGCTCCTGGTGCCCACTCTGCCCTGCAGGCCTGTTAACAGCGAAGGCAGCAGGAAGGTGATCCTATCTCCTTCCCTTGCCCACCTTCAACGTTTCATGCAGTGCAGAAACATCGGCACACAGCTGGGCATCTTCTCCTTCCACCCATCTACAGAGTGACTCTGAAGGGAGTTCATCCCATCACCTCCACACCACAGCTGCAGACAGAGGCGTGCGGAGTGATTTGCCCCAGCACTTGCCGGCAGGCCAGAAAGAGGGCCAAGTTTATATCCCCTGGGACCAGGTCCTGTGTCTTCACTGCCAGGCATCCACCCAGTGAAACCTAATGAGAGGTTCTCAAACGCTCTGCAAAGCAACAGAGAAGGAGGGGTCTGCAGCTGAGGCCTTTGGAGGCTTCTGCAGCCATGAAAAATGTCACAGAACACTGAGGATTGCTAGAACTGTGCTCACGGGGAAAAAGAAAAGGTCACCAGCCTGTTTCAGACACTGGTTTTAATACTGATGTCGGTATCAAAGAGCTCCTAGCAGCCTGCAGTGAAGGCTCGTGCGTTAGGAAACATATAGAAGAGATCCTTTTACTATGGCTAGATGCGGGAAGAAATAAAGAGACAACTCTGTCTGAAGCTCTGAAACAAACATTTACTCTGGTACCTCATTCGTTGCACCCACCACCACTTATTACAGCACTGTGTAAGTAATCAGTGCTTTGACTGACAGCCCACATTTCAAGTACTGTTTCAATATAAACAGCACATATAATGGCTCAGTTTTATATATGTCATCAATCACTACTTCTTAGAGGATAGCCTGTCACAACACAGCAGTGACACCCAGTCAGTCACTTATGTTATGGCATCTTTCCTTAATCTGCAAAGGAAATTGCCATATCTGCAGCTAAACGTTATAAAACCCATGATGAATTAAAGATCCCCCGAAGTTGCGCGACTGAAACAGTACTCCAGAAACACCACATTCCTGCAGTGCTGTGGTGTGTTACTCCACATGGCAGGTGGAAAACGTTAAAGAAAAGGGGTCAGCTTCTTGTGCAGCCACATCAGGAGAGCTATGTCAGTTTTGACTGAGAATCCAGCCTCCAGTGGTAGTTGATTATTCTCTTGCTGTGAGACTGCTCAAATACCAAGGATATCCCATAGCATGGGCACGAATGCAGGGAGGGAGTGAGACCCAGTGGACAGTCTGGAACAACCAGATCATCAGATGTCATCAGCTGCATATGCTCTTCACTCACAGCAAAACGCAGACTATGCAGCTGAGACTAACTTAGCTAAGACAGCTCTTTATAGCCCAGGATAGCTCAGGAAGGAGACATAATTCTTCAAACCATTAAAGTCTTACTGCATTTTACCAAGGAGACTTCATAGTGCTGAAAAAAAAACATATCATCCATCTCTAACTACCATGGAGACATAAATTGTATCCAGGCATGCTTTTAGTATGGCCAAACTTTGTGTTTTCTGATAATCTCATAATTGTATTCTCTATTATTGTGGTGGTTGACCCTGGTCAGCCTCTAGGCACCTCACAGACACTTACTCACTTCCCACCCCAGAGGGATGGGGAAGAGAATAGGAAAAGCAAAAGTGAGAACACCAGTGAGTGAAGACAGAGACAGTCCAATAACTGAAAGAAAGAGGAAAAAGAGAAACAGCCAACAAATGATGCAAAGGCATCACCCACCACCTCCCACAAGTGTATCAACATTCAGACATTCCCGCAACAATGCCCACCTCTCCCCCAAAAACCCTCCCTTCAGTTTTTATTGCTGAGCATGATAATACGATAATAGAATCATAGGATGGTTTGGGCTGATGATGTTGTAGGGCAGGGAATATCCCCTTGATTAGACTGGGTAGGCTGTTTCTGTTTACTCCCCTCCCACTTTCTTGCCTACCCTAGACCAAGCTGCTGGGGGAACAGCATGGGAAAAACAGAAAGCCTTGACACTGTGCATCAGCAGCCAAAACACTGGTGTGTCACGAACACCATTTTAGTCACAAATCTGAGACACAGCAGGGTTTAAGTGGCTATGAAGAAAGCTAACTTCATTTGAGCCAGACACAGCACAATTTACACCATTTGGATCACAGAATCATAGAATGGTTAGAGTTGGAAGGGACCTTAAAGATTATCAAGTTCCAACCCCCCTGCCATGGGCAAGGACACCTCCCACCAGACCAGGTTGCTCAAAGCCCCATCCAGCCTGGACTTGAACACCTCCAGGGATGGGGCAGCCACAGCTTTCCTGGGCAACCTGTTCCAGTGTCTCACCACCCTCACAGCAAATAATTTCTTCCTAATATCTAATCTAAATCTCCCCTCTTTCAGTCTAAAATCATTACCCCTCATCCTATTGCTACACTCCCTGATCAAGAGACCCTCTGCATCTTTCCTGTAGGCCCTTTTTAGGTACTGGATTAGCTATAAGGTCTCCCTGGAGCCTTCTCTTCTCCAGGCTGAACAACCCCAACTCTCAGCCTGTTCTCACAGGAGAGGTTCTCCAGCCCACTCATCATCTTCGTGGCCCATTCCAACAGGTCCAGGTCCTTCTTATGTTGGGGCCCCAGAGCTGGACACAGCACTCCAGGTGGGGTCTCACGAGCGCAGAGTAGAGGGGCAGAATCACCTCCCATGACCTGCTGGCCATGCTTCTTTTGATGCAGCCCAGGATGTGGTTGGCCTTCTGGGCTGCAAGAGCACATTGCCAGCTCATGTTGAGCTTCTCATCTGTGAGCACCCCAGGTCTTTCTCTTCAGGGCTGCTCTCAATTTTTTCTCTGCCCAGACTGTATTTGTGCTTGGGACTGCCCCAACCCACATGATGGACATTGCACTTGGTGTGGTTGAACTTCATGGGGTTGGCAAGGACGCATCTCTCAAGCTTGTCCAGGTCCCTCTGGATGGTATGCCTAATCATCCCTAAGATGTATCACTAATGAAATAGTGTCCAAGACCGGGTGCACCTTGTGTCCTCTCCATACAACCTTTGACAGGGCAAGGATACTACTACAGAACTTCTTTTTTGAGTGCAGTCTGTAAATTGGCCCTTGTAAAATACTTACAACAAACCCATCTATTCTACACATCTCTACTCTGCCTATAGGAAACAAGCAGAAACAGAATCAAAGAATTCATGACAGTATGGATGTTTGGCATTGATTGCTTCTGCTCTGGCCACAGGGCCTTGCGACCTTGTCAGACAAGATCGGCCTAGTGTAATGTCATTTTTTTCCTTACAAATCCACCCAGACTGACAAAGAATGGCTACATAGAAGTAATTCAATCACTAAGAACTTCAAGACTAACAGGCATCTCAACTGCTACCACAGTGAATTTTTAAAAATGTGTATGTTACGGTAAGGATGTGACAAGGTGGGAGGAATGCTGAAGTACAAGACTTAATCTCTGGGTCTGGGTATTGAAAGTGAACGTTCTTGTCCTGAGACAAAAGTTTTCCAGTATAACAGTTCCCAGATGTTTACTTGGTCTCACTCACTGCTGCATCTTGCTGAGTAGAGTCCAAAAGATCTTTTGGCCAGGGCTTTACTTTTCATTTTTTTTTAATTTTCTGTGGGCTGCTGGAAACTACTGAAAACACAGGTGGGGATCCACATTAGTCCCTTGACAACTGCAAACATAAACCTGTTTGCTCTTGGGCCTCCACTGCTCACAGTATCATCAACCCTTCAGTGTGCATGGGTTCCAAAACTGGGTGAAAGCACAGAAAAAAAATCACAAAGTGCTCCTCAATAGAAGAGAACACCTCTCAATCAGGAAGCCCTAAGCTGTAAATTGCTGGAGGATAGGAGAGTGAGGAGGTGTCATCTATGCTTGCACTTTTCTTACAGTCTTCTGTAGGTGTCTGTTGTTAGGCTCTAGGAAGACAGATACTCTCATGTTATGGTCTGATTTGTCTCAGCTAGGAAAACTGTCTGAACGAACCAATCAAGAACTATTGTCATCATTGATCTACCAAGCTAAGCCATCCTTAATGCCTTCTCCTTGTCATAACATAACCTTTGGAGTTGGTGGTGCTGTTACCCCTGTTTTACAGACTAGGAGCAGAAACACAAAAAATAAATTGACTTGGAGATGCATTTCCTGAGGTCCTGCCCCCTCAGCTGCATCTCTGCACAAACGACGCGGTTGGACCTCTCATGTTTCCTATCTGACCTCACACTGGATCTTCATTTTCAAAAAAACCAGAACGTGGCAGAAAAAGCCAGTAAAACTGTGGGATTTGGGGCAAACTCCCAACTCAGAGTTTGAAAAAGTGTTTAGATGTCCCAGTTTAAATGTAGCCAAAGAGATAAAGTGACCTGGCAGAGATTAAACAGACAACCTAGTGGGAGATGAGTGTCCCTGGCTAGCCCACAACCATGAGATGATCCCTCCCACAGAGCAACAGCTGCCTTCTGATCTTTTCATAATCTGATCTTAATGCAGCCAAGACTTAATGTTATCAGCGCAGTTATCAAACTCAGGCTTGTTTTTATTTTAGCTCGCACACATACACACACTCAGAGTCCCTGAAAAGGACATAACCCCTGCAATTATGCGTGGCAGGGGGAAAGGCACTTGCTTTCACGACAGACAGATGCAGGTTGATAATGTTCAGAGAGGTTTTGTAACATCAGTGGGAGTCATGAACCTGAGCTATTATTGCAAACAGTCTTAAACTCTGCCTAAGGCAGGCAGTGAGATTTCAGAAGAAGTATATTAAAACGCACCACCAGCCAAAGTCTTCTCTGCCCACTTTGTGTTCTGACTAGGGAAATGCTTCTGCAGCAGACCTGCTTCCACCAGAATGGTTTCATTCAGGTGAAAAAGCCTAGATAACTGTGCACAAGGCACCACATATTTCCACAGCGGAGCTAAGAGCTCGCTCTCTGCTCCCCAGCACTTTGCAGGTTGGCTCTGCAATTACTGAAAAGCAGTGATATCCAACTTACGGGCCATGGCCATATGCAGCCCACTAAAAGAGTTAATGTAAACCAGTTTGCTCCTACCTTTTTTTTCTCCTCTCCCCTCCTGTTTCAAGAAGGTATCTGCGGGCAAACGACATTCTCAAGTCAACAACTGCAGTGGGCAGAGGTCGCAAGGGAGGTATGGTCAAGTCATGGGGAGAAAAGACTGGGGGACCCCCTAGCAAATGTGCCCTCCCGGAAGCAGTGCTACAGCTCTCCTGTCAGGAGCGGCCAAATGCCATCATCCTACCACAGCATCCCCAAATATCAACCCCCTTTCTGCATGCAAAACTTATAAAGCTGTCAGCTAGTTCTCACTGCATCACAGGAATAACCAAGTGAAAGCCATTCTCCCTTCTCACCGCTGAAGGGCAAGGATGAAGGTTAAGAGCAAGAGGTCCCCCTGGCAGAAGTGCCTCTCAGCATTCACAAATACACCCTGAAATTAAGAGACAGGGAGCGCTAAACACTTGAGAATGATATTTTTGGCACTTTTACTGTCTGATACAGACTAACTTCCTTGGGGCAACTCCTACACACATGCAGTAGTCAAAGGCTTAAGCCAAAAATACGTATGTTTTAATGTAATTATTTCATATCTAACAATAACCGTTTCTTTAGGAAGTCCTAAGGCCAAATAAAGTGCGCTTCCTGTGCCGTAATAATCATACTTATTTAAGCCTAGGCTTGTGAGTCAGAGTCAAAAGACGGGTGGAAAACCCTAGGACTGCCTGCAGACTTTCATCAGGTTTTGACATCTAACAGCTTCTGAGCTCTGCAGGATCAAATGATTAACTTGTTAGCTGCAGATTACTGAAGCAGAACAAAGTGCTCCTGCCCTTTTTCTTGACTTTCTGCCCTACCCATCTGATGTTGCTACTAAATTCTGTTTAACAATTAAAGTTCCATACTTCCACTACATTAATTCAAACTCTATGTAGTCTAACATTTTCAGAAAAGGCTTTCATTAGCATGTAAAATCTGTAGATTTTATGATAGAAATGCATTAATTAAAATCCACTTACGAAAGAGATGTTTTCTGGCCAAAAAAAAATTATGTTTGCATTCAATTAACCTCCTCCCAACAAAATTATCAGTGAAATATTTTATGATTCTAAAATTAAAAAGCTTTAGATCCGTCAAATAAAAAAGGACAGCAATTCCAAGCAAATTAGCACGGGAATATTTATACATTGGTGTCTCCATTAAGTAAAAGTCACTAAAATAAACTTCAGTCAGCTGTACATTTTTTGCAAGGTACAGATTGGTCGGACAAATGGGTGCTCACTCGGACACTACAGCTGGTTTTCAGTTTGCATTCACTTTCATTACTTTCTCACCCCAACAGCCTGAAAAGATACGAGGTGCAATTTGGCTGCTGGCAAAGCCAACAATAAAATTCACATTGGTATTAACAGGACTACTGCGTGATCCTCAGATGGCAGGAAATTTGTATCTATGGCAAAGGATTAAGAATTTATGTCCTTCTATGACTGACTAGATCAACGTTTTACTCAGCAGATACTAGCAATCAGTAATGAACAGCACAAAGCAGCAGTACTGTAAGGACTTTGATTCGTACAAGGCTCCCCTTCTACCTAGCTGTATGTGACATCTGAGCTATTTCAACACAAAGGTTCTAAAAATGCATTTTCTAAATCAAAAATGTTTTAATTTCTTCCAGTATGACCTCCGCTTCATCTAGTTGTCTGGTTTTGGTTTTGGCAGGGCTAGTGAAAAAGGGAAGAGTTGCCGGTTTTACCTCACATTTCACTTCTTCCACTGAACACTTACAGCGTTATTTTTGGAGTACGAGACTGTAGAGCTTCCTATCTGCTTGGGAAGCTGTTCTGTGATGCACTGGTGTGAACTGCTGCGATGCAAAATGGGATGCATTTCCTCCGTATCCCAACAGTGGGGTTAAAAAAATCAGGTAGATTGGTGAAACTGGAGCTGCTGGAGTTGACAAGTAGCAAAACACTACCCAGAACGTGAAGCAAATGTCAGCTTTATGTTGAGCATGCACCTTTGTAATCAGCCATAATTCTAGTGATTTCCAACCAATTTACAGCTACCTCCACTTAGAAAACTCAAACTACTGATTTCAGTTTAAGGCTAAAGAGAAGACACGTTTTTTGCCAATGTTTTTCTTCAGGATAAATATTTAACTCTAGAAAACAGAATTCTTTTTAACCCAGGACTTTTTAGCAACACAATGAAATGTTGCCCTGTCAAACCATGTTATTTACTTCATGATCTGTGGCAGAGGGAATTAAAGGAGTATGTCAGTCTAACCTACACTGAGAACTGCAAGCTGGATGATGCACGGCAGAAGTGGTGCATTCATTTTCCAAGAGGACTTGGCTGGTGTGGCAGCAGTCCAGAAGCTGTTGCACATACATCCTCAGCAGAGTATCTGTTTGCCTCCCAAATAAGCTTCCAGTTTAACAAAGCATATTTTAAGTGCATTCTGGATTGGGGTCCCTATATTTAAGTATACCTGCTTCTGTAGAAATAATGATTAGAAGGTGGAAGAGGGACACAATTGAATAATATACATAAAAGATTACTCAATTCAAAAGTTGCTAAGAGAAAAAAAATCAAAATGAGGAGAGAAAAAGCTGTAAAGATCTGAGAAACACATCCTTTGTTAAATTAAGCTTATCATTTAAAAATTAACGAAGCATTAGGGGAAAGAAATATAAATTCTCATGGCAAAACCACATTTATTAAATAAAAAAACCCAAGAACCTGCATTTCTGTAAGGTTTCCACCTTTACATGTTCATATAGAGAATGCCAGATTCACATGTGTGAACAGATCAACAAGAAGGTTGGAGAGGGACTTTTTACAAGGGCATGTAGTGATGAGACGAGGGGCAGTGTCTTCAAACTGGAAGAGGGCAGATGTAAATTAGACATTAGGAAGACATTTTTCCAGTGGTGAGGCACTGGCGCAGGTTGCCCAGAGAAGCTGTGGATGCCCCATCCCTGGAGGTGTTCAAGGCCAGGCTGGATGGGGCTTTGAGCAACCTGGTCTAGTGGGAGATGTCCCTGCCCATGGCAGGGGGTTGGAACTCCATGATCTTTAAGGTCCCCTCCAACCTAAACCATTCAATGGTTCTATGATCTTGCAAGCACCAATTTCTCAGCCAGCAATTTAAATAGTGGGCTGGTTTGCATAAAATCGCATGTACAAATTTATATGGCATTTTGGAAAATTTGGCACTGTGGAATTTTGTGCCTCTCTGCAATTGCAAGCCCTATGGAAGAAGAATGAGAAACAGAACACAAACATGTATCCCCTTACCATTTAGTAGTCTCTTTACGTACCACCCTATATGACCAGACCCTTAGTGTGTTCTCAGCTACAGCCTACCACCAGTTTTAATGCCATTGCATTTAAAAACTAAGTTTCACAAGCATAGTTGAGAAAGCAATGCAAGAGGTCTTGAAGGGATGAACCAGGGCTATGAAGCTGGCCTGCTTTTGATTCACTCCAGTCAGCAACCGAGAAGGAGAGTTTGGAAATATGGGAGTGAAATAAAGACAAAGGGGAGAGAAGGGAGAATTACAACAAAGAGATGTGGAAAAAAGAACAACACTGAAGAGAGAAATTAAAAACAGATGAGGATCCTCATCGTCTGAAAACTAATTTATATAACTGTTTCAGAATGCGGCAGTCTAACTGGGGCAACAAGCAGTGAAACAAAGAAAAGAGTATGTAGTAAATATTTTATTACATTAATCATAATAAGCTGCACTTTAAGTCTTGGCCAAAGCATATTCTTAAATCAAGCTGAGAATCTGAGCCGTTTCAGGCTTAAGAGCATGAGGCCCACATGACTGTAATTAACATAATAAATCATGCTGTGGAGCTCTCTACACAGGCTGACAGCGCTTAGTTGATATATTGCTTATTAGAGACTGCAGACACTTCTCCCTCTATTTTATTAAAGTGCCATTGGTAGTGAATCAAAAGGTACCCTTTTCTGTTCTGGCTGAACTATCTACTGCAGGTGTAATAGGTAATGTGTTGGCAACTTGTGCCATTGACTTCTGAGAACACAGATGGCAGCACGTGCATCCCAAAAAACTGCATTTCAATACCTTTTCTCCCACCCTCATCTTTAATTTAGCAAAGTACTTGAATCATGTTCTTACTGAGCTTGCAGCTTTATTTCTCAAATTCTTTGTTGGTGACTTTGCCCAACCAGACCAACCTGCTTTCACCTTTCCTCACCGCGTATTCTCCAGTGTGAGTGAAGCAAGCTATGAAGGGCATGCATTCTATGAAGAGCTCCCAGTTTACAACCTTGCCTAACTAGTTTCAATGCACACTTTTAACGCACATATTTCTATTGTCTTCACTGGGTCAGAGAGCAGAACTTAAGGACCAGCTCTTTACACAATTCTCTAGAGAGGATGAAGTGCAACACTTAAAGTGAAATAGCTCCTAAGGTGGGGGTTTTAGCCTGCTTTTCTGTTTTGAGGCTGTGCTGGGAGTTCTCTCCTCCTTGCACTCCAGAAAAAATGACAACTTTGAACTTCACTTTAACCTTTTCAAACACAACTCTTACCATATTAGGGGTGGGAGCTCAAAGACGTAAAGGTCCTACAAGGTTGGGGGAGACTCAGCAGTTGGGCAGAAGGCAGAGAGATGAATACACCCCAGCATGGGGAAAGACCACAGACCCCTGGCGTTAGATGCTCTGCTAAGGCAGCTGCTCACATACCCTGACTGACCAAAGTGCACACACGTTGTTCCAGACCAGCCACAGCACGTCCGGGCATTTGCCAGGACAAGGAGTCCCAAGAGGCACAGGAGCAGCTGGAAATTCTGCACAGAGAGGAGACGAAGAGACAAGGAACACGCATGCATCAGGAACCACACACGACTTGTTTATTTCTGTCCTTGGATACAAGTTTAAACTTACTTCATCATAGCTTAATTGAATAGATGCTTAATCACATCTTGCAGCTCTACTTGAGCTACTCTCTTTAAATTTCACTGAATTTTTAGAGTTGGAAGGGACGATAAAGATCATCTAGTCCAACTCCCCTGCTGAAAGCAGGATTGCCTAGAGCTATAGCATGTTACTCAGGACTGCATCCAGGTGGGTCTTGAAAATCTCCAAAGAAGGGGACTCCACGACCTCCCTGGGCAGCCTGTTCCAGGGCTCTGGCACCCTCACTGTGAAGAACAAATTGAGGAGTTTCAAATATTTTCTGTGTATACACACGGAGAGCATCCGCGCATATGCACACCTCTTTGCTGCTCAGCATATTGTTATTATTTCTCTTCTGTAATTACGTTGTCAAAATTTTCTTGTCAGGATTGTATTGTTATTTCCATAAAAATAATTTGTTCTTTTGTACAGGATAGGAAAACCAGTTCTCCTGCTGCTGAGTGAGCTTATACCAAAACTGGCACCAATTAATTCATGTAAGAGCTGACATGGGGTACAGTTTAATGGATATAATTATGCATGTACGTTATACATATATTTATGGACTATTATTTTATTATGCACTAGCACAATAAACAGTCTGATGTATTTAATAACTGTAAAAGTGAATGCTAAATGGGACAAGTTATTTGTCAAACTACGTTTTCTGAGGGCTACCTGTAATCAGGGGAGAGGAAACAGAAGCAAAAAGACACTTCTTTATAGAGAGAGAGAAAAAAAAGTAAATCCGTGAGCAAAAAGCAAAGGATACATCAGCATACAGGCATGAGTGCTGCGCTGTAATGCCTGTTTTCCTGTCTGTTAATTTGTTTTTTTGTCTGTACTGTCAGTAAGAGGGAGCAAGTCTCAAACAACTGGCAGCACTCCATTTCCCAAGAGTCAATGACAGAAAAAAATCCCCGTAACCTGGCATATCCACATTACTGAAGGACAGAGCTCAGTACAATCAGGAGAGTATTCCAAGTTGTGGGCAAAATTAAATTATTCCCATACAAAAACATCCATGCTTCTGTGACTCATTCATACTGTTATCCTTGAGCAGCCACAGTGGTAAAGCAGAGATTAGGCAAGAGAGAAGCGAGTGTAAACAGAAAATTGAAGCAAGCTATTCAAAGATCAGAGATGAACGTCCTTATCTTTCACAGGCTTGATCTTTGGGTACAGGTATGTCCTGCTTGAAATAATTCAGTAATACTGCACATTCAGCTCTTGCACTGGGATGATGTGACCCGGGCCAGAATAGCTCAGAATCCATTTTTTCCTTCTCTGAACAAAACAGGCGGCCAGCTTTTTTCTTCCTTTTTTTTCCCCCCCCCAAGGACAAATCAGCAAACAATTAAGTATTATTAATCCATAGTCATACGGTTTCAAGTGATGTTTTCATCATGAAGACACAATTAATGAAAAGCAACACCAGACCACAGTGTTGCCACCAGTCTGAAGATATCCTGCGTTTCATCAAGAGAACACATACAGTATTTCTCTCTGTATGTGTATGCACTTACTGTTTAATTAAAGTTAATGGGAGTGACAAGCATATGTTGGAAGTAAGATGCAGCCAATGTACTTAATGGTCAATGTATAATTAAGCACAAAACATAAAACATAAAGCATCAAACTCTGCCAAGTCCTCAGTAGCACTTTTTACACGACATGCATGTGGGAAGTCCTGTTCCCGGCTCCCACCAGGAGCAGGATTCGGTGGCAGCCAGGACCTGGGAACTGCTGCCTCTAACACAATATTCCTGTGACCAGTAGCATCCCGCCATTTTCGCAGAGCAGCATTGCTTAGCTCCAGACAAATGCGGACTCATTTCCCCTTCCCCAGTGGGAAAGCGAAATACAGCTCTGCCCATCCATCCCACAGAGGTCACTAGCCACATTCAAACTGTGCAGAACAACCAGTGTTGAATACAGCTTTTGTGTGACCAGTCTGCAGAGCACCCAGAAAGATCTATCAGGGAAAGCAGGCATTTCAGATTCTTGCTCTCTCAACTTGAAATCTTGTTCTGATTTAATAGCCTGGTTCAACACTTCCTGCAAACAGCATGGTCATATGCTTCATTTAAGGATACTTTATATAAAAAGGATGATGGATTTCAGCATGTTTCAGTGCTTCCAGGATGTGGATGTTTCAGCAAGCACTGCTCTGTGCTCTGCCAGCCATAATAAAATATCTACTGCCATGCTTCTGTTTTCTTTTCTGGAAAAACCCAACCAAGAATTTCTGTATTCAAAATTCTTATCTTGCTTAGATAGACAGAAAATACATGCAGGTTCTAGGTTCACTGCAAGCACAGAAAAAAAGACAAAATGACAACGTTTCCTCATTAAGAGGGAAATCATTTAGGTATGAGGAAAATGGGAGAAATGAGAAGTCACTGTTTGCTGGCTTCACAGAACAGCTTATGCAAAAATGGTGTGCTCCCATCACGGAGACAGGTGAAAATGGTTCTTCCCAAGAAGCAGCTGCTGTCAACAACTTAGACCTTGAATACATACGTAAAGTGGTCCTTTGGTAGATATATTTACTGAAGTACCAGCCTCATCTGAAGTGGAAAAACACTCTCAGAAAGTATCCTGACCTAAACCACCAAGTGCTGTAATTCCCCTTCCATTCCAGCATCCCATCCAAAGTGCAAAAGGAAAGTGCACACCTGAGGCCTCTCCAGGGTCAGTGTATCCCTTGGCTGCATCTCCTCTGCAGATCCCAATTTGATACTGCCTTGCCTCTCTTTTCTTATTTACAAATCATAAGATGAAAATGGCTCCAAAATTAAACAGAGCAATTGCAAAAAACACACAAAGAAAACAGATCTCTGATCAAAAGCACAATCTTAAATAATTTTCTATTTCCTAAAAATAAAGTGATGTCTAGTACAGACTTGTCCAGTTTCCTTTGCTGTTTCCATATATTTTCAAGACAGCTGGAACCAGCAGAGGCCTTGTTTTCTTCCTCTATATACCAGTGTCACAGAACATAGCACTTTGCCCAGAAGAGTAGTCTGTTTAAGACACCTTTAGTGAAAGGGAGGGCATACCACCTCGATCACGTTGCAAAGATGTTTTCTACTTCTCACTTGTGCTTCGTATTTTTTGCTTTTCTGCCTTTCATGTTGGGGTAATGGGGGAGAGGATACATTTCTAAGCCTGAAATGAGCAGTGATGCTCCAGAACACAACCATACATTGAAGGGGCCAGTTTCTCCTCTGATACGTCACATCATCTTAATTAATACCATTTGTGCTATGGTACTTTGAACTAAAAATAAATATTTAAATGAAGTGTCAATAATTCTTAGTGGTGCAATTCCTCTGTTCAGAACCCCAGAGAATATTCTTGACTGTTTGGCAGCCAAACTTGGCATGCTTTACAGACTTAATCCTTAAGAACTGCTCAGGCCTGGCTGCAATACAATTTTCTGAGGGTATGGATTCAACTCCCTCTTAGCTCCAAGCAAGCAGCTTCCACAGGCTGCACAGAAACTACCTTTTCTCACCTATTACAGAGGATCAATAGGCCTTTGCAGCTTTTATTGCACGAATACAACTCAAAGCTCATCCCTAAATATCTTCCACACCAACCTACTTTCAGAATGAATACTCATGAACAATTTCCTCCGAAATATATATGTATGTATCCAGTAATGCTGCTACCAGAGGATGGCTTTGTGTGATGCAGGTAGTTCCACTTGGAGGAGGTCCATCGTGAACAGGGGAAACAAGCCCTGACAGCAAGAAAAGCAGCAGCTTTATCTCCTGTATGCATAGCTGCTTTGATAAATACTTAATATTTAGGACAGGAAGAAGATTGTCCTCTACATAACAAGTCCACTGCTGGTCTTCAAGGTTGCAAAGCGGCTGGCATGAGCCTCCTGTGTCTGGAAGGAATTTCCACCAGAAAAATACATATGGAATCCTGAAATGGTGATAAATACATTTCTTAACTTCAGTGAAAATCTAAAGATGTTGTAATACTTGATCAGTCTTCATTTCAGTGTTCTTCCTGCAAGAATTAATAACTTGATAGATGCTTCTTGTAGGAACAGCTTCATAAAACACACTATTCTATTAGAATTATTAGGACTATGGTTTATTTATTTATTTAATTGTCCTGCTGTGTACCCAGATGATAAAAGCAAACAGATGACTACTTTGCCAAGGCTGAATTTGTCCTTTTTATGATACTGTCCTGCTTTTAAACAGAACTCCCTTACAATATTGTAAAGATAAGTAATATCAGCCTCATTAGCAGAAAATCTAGAATAAAGCCCCCAAAACATTAGTTTATAATTTAACAGCATTTGGACACAGATAATTAAGGGTGAGAGTGGGCTGGCAAATCCATACTGCAAGATCAGAAGGCAGTGGCAGTGCAGAATGCTTCCTGTTTCTGATGATTAAAACTATAATGATCTAATTTTACTCTTCTAATTAAGCCAGGCCCTTGCAACTTAAAAAAAAAAAAAAAAAGTACTATGCTTTTTGTAATTACGTATCTCAGCACTTATTGTTTTTAGTTCAGCTACTAGAACAAGAATAGATATCAATTACGGGACCTAAAGAGTCACCAGTGGACTCTGGCCTCTTTAATCCAACAAGAGTTCTCTCACCCCTACGTATGTTTAATAGTTTGCTTGACCACATGCAGCAGCCAATGTCCCTGGAGGCAGGCTTCAGCAGTCACTTTAGCCAAAAGTCATCAATCTTTGTATGTAAATTACAAATACAGAGACCAATCAGCAATTATCTGAGTACTCTTAGAAGAGCTTAAGTAAAGTTTTCATAACTTTCTTTTGACATTACTATTTGCCTTCTGTTACATTCATTCTTGGCACAGTTCCACTGGACTTGGAAGAATTACAGGAGGGATTAATTTGGCCTTTCTGTATGTATGACTGATGCTTTATATACCTCTAAAAAAAAGTCATTATTTTTTCTTGTTTGCTCTTCTTTGGAATGTGCTAGCTGATGCTTTTTTTCCTTGCAGTGTAAACAGTGATTTAGGAGTTTAAGCTAAACCTCTTCAAGGCCGGCAATCCATGAGGTGTGGGGGACTTCTTTCTCCTCTAAGTCTTCTAATGTTTTGATGCTCATCTAGCAGCTCCTAATCCGTAAGTCTTCGCGACTCACACGAGCATGTCAGCTCCCACTTTATTTAAACCCACACAATTGCACAAAGAGAGAGGGGGAAAGGGAAAGGTCCCAGTTCTTTTGATTGCAGTAAAATACTTAAAAATATTCCCCCTAAAAGCTTTACATCACACATCAAACATCACACAACACCCAGATGCACTGCATTTTATAATGGTCATGTTCAGATGGAGACAGATGAACACCTGGAACTGACAGGCATGTCCACACAGGGAGCAGAGCGAGAGTCAACCCATGTTAGGTGCCGACCGTGAACGGCTGTAATCCCTGCTCACACCTTCCCGTGGTGAGACCACAGGACCAGAACTAGATCTTTGCCCACGTCACCGCGTTAAGGTGGTCACCAGGCTCTGATCTGGGATCCTGACATACCAGCTACAGAAAAGAAAAGAACGGGGAGGAGCTCAGAGTGGAGACATCAGAGTCAGCAGGGCTAATTACTGCCCAGGGCACTGCCACCGCAGCATGCATTCAACTGCTGGTACCATAACCACGGCAGAGGGACGGTGTGTGGCACACTAACTAAGAAAGCAGCAGTACTTGTGGACAACCTGTTTCCCTTCCAGACTCTGCAAAAAACCTGTATGTGTAAAACACCACCCAGCAGCCTGGCGAGCTCAGTGATGGATATGCATGATGGCACTGTGATGGTACCCACAGAATATGATGTGCCACATCTCTGACAGAAGCAACAACCCTAGTCGCTTCATTTATAGGATTTTTTATTTTGCATCTCTACTCACTACTCTTTACATTCTGCACATTTTGTACATACGGATTTGACACCTTTTTAGTATATTCTCATGGAACTCTTTGCTCCTGTATTTATAGTGTTGGACCAGAGATCTCTTGCTGCAGTCTTGTTAATTCAAAGCAGATCTTCACCCTCAGTCTTCAGGTGAAAAGTGAGGATTCTTCATAAACACTTCAGCAGTTCTGCTTACAAAGTAAGTCCTATCTCTCTGAGGATCAAAATTTGCCTTTCTACACAACAAACTCTATCCTCCTCTGAGCCACAGTCTTACTCCATATCCTGCAGTAACTAATCGTTCCACTAATTGTTCAGACATCCAAGTGCTACTAATTTCTCTAGGCTACATGTACCACAACCTAAAGCACCGTATTTTTTACTCATCTTCCATCTTCACTGATGTGACCTACGTTGCCCTCGCTGGTTCTTGGACATAAAAACCTGACGAATTATTAGCAAAAGGAAAAGATAAAATGGGCTGTTTGGGAAGTAGAAATTGGAGAAATTCCCTGCTCTCCACCATTGCAAAAATCTCTCTCCCATCAGATGTAGGGCCTCTCATTTTTTCCACAAGAAAAAAAGGACCAAATAATACCTACATACATCCTTGAAGGCTTTGCTAATAAAGTGGTAAAGAGCAATCTGAAAATCCACAGATGAGTGTCCACTAATTAGAGCTGAAGTTTAACAAAAATAATTCAGTATATTCCACAATGCTTAGATGGAGACCTGAATCCAACAGAAATCAGTGCTTAACCTCCCTTAATCTTCCTTGGGATGCCACTTCACTTTCAAGACACACAAATACTTTTGTAAAGTCTGTGCTTACGCATTCAGTTGCCACGGTTTAATTAAAGAGAGTAAAAGACAAAAAAAAAAAAAAAAAGGAATGTTTGAAAGAGAAATTAGTCCAAAAGTAGAATGTGTCTTAAACTGGCCTAAGCTAACAAGTATGATGAAGATTTTTGGTTTCATGGAGAATCTCACTCCAACTTTCATGACCTATGAGATTAACATGTATGGAAACAGCTGTGTTTGGAAAATGTATGAAAAAAGCTGTGTCTGATACTAATGTAAAGATACATGACTTACGCTAAAACTGAAAGTAATACTTCTTGCTAGTTGGATCACACCCTTTAATCATAACTTACCATTTAAGGCCTTAGTCCTGCAAAGACCTCATAAACATATGACCAGTTCTAATGGGATGAAGAGTAAGGCTTCACACATTATTTTAAAATTAAGCAACACTCTGTAGGGAACAAGGCAGAATTTAAATTCCCTGTTCACTTTCAACCAGACCTTTGTTTGTTTGTCAGGCATCCACCGAGTCTATAAACTAAAAAAAGATCTACGGTCCTTGTTATAAATATTTCCTGCCTTTTTTTTTTTTTTTTAACATAAGAATTATACTCATCCTTGTTTCTGTCTGTTTGGGACAGAAACATTTTAACATAGGATAGATTAATGTCCTCTTGTAGTTCAATATTGCTCAAATTTTATACATCATGCACCACTTTCAGTACATCACTCTTTCTTAAGAGACAACCTAACGAAATCACTGTACATGAGCAATCACCCTACTGTAGTCTCTAATCAGACCTCCACGTTTTATCTGCAAGAATCTGCTGTGCAGAACTACGCATCTGTAATAAATCCACTTGCCAACACTGCCCACTTTTCTGCAAATTGGATTTATTAATGCCAGCACTTCTTTCCCAAAGGAGCAGGCTCTACGGAAATCAGAGACTTTACTGATGTGAGTATCAAGTTTTAGTTGCATGTCAATCATTTCACCCTAAATAACACGCAGCTACCTCTGAGTACAGTAACAGCATATTACAACGCTATACCAGGCTGAGGAGAGGAACCCAGTAACACTTTTTGAGAACAACACAAGAAATTTAAGTATCGAGAACATAACTGACTGAACTGGAATTTGGACATCACATGGAGATAAGGTTGCTGTCTATGCAAGAAGCACTAGGTGGTTTTGAGGGTTGATTTAAGTGATGGGTGGAAATGCACATGCAATCCCACTTTGTCCTCACAGTGAGACACTTGACATGAACCAGCTCTGTAAACCATATAAATGTGAAAATGTGGTGCTGCATCCATTCTTGTAAGGTTTAACCCTAAGCAGTTAACAACTGCTGACCTTGTTTGCCTTCTGAGGACCTGACAAAAGCAGTTTGAAAGGGTTTGTTTTTTTTAATGAATCTTTGTAAGGTAAACCACTCTCTCAGATAACACACACTTAAATGGACAAATTCTGTATTCTGTTGTCCCAGCTTGCAAGTTTGAGACTGAGCAAGTTGCAGGGGCAGGCTGGTAGAAGCCAGTATACACAGCAGTGATACACTGTAAACTGAGGAATGTAGAATAAGTAGGTTTACCATGAAATTTTGATTGACATCAGGCATTCCGTATCTCTCATACTTAGCTGATCAGACTCAGTCCTAAACCAGATGGAGTTTTGTAAGGGAATTTCCATGAGGGATGTTACATGACAGTACTACTGCAAAGTAACATCTCAAAGACACAGCCATGCAGAAATGGGTCCCAAAGAGTAATGTGCTTTGCTGTAACTAAGATAATTATAATCCTTTCTAATTTCTAATGTTTAGTGGGGTTTTACTTAGCAAAACTGGGTATTAACTTTGCCCATGGTTTTATCTGGCAACAAAATCTGCAGGCTCTTGCCAATTAATAGATTTACTAGCACTCAATCAGTTTCAGCTGATTCAGTGTCCAAGCTGAAGTATCATCCAGACTGTAAAAGTCACTGTTTTTAGTGCTTACAGTAGCTGCTACAGGGACTACATATAGGCAATTTTTTTTCCTGCTCCACTGTTTGGCTCTGCTCTGTCTGACCAGACACTCCTAGGCTGAACCAGCAAGGGAGCAGACAGAGAAAGTTGCTCCTGCCCTCACCTCCTCCCAGGATGGCACCTCGCACCAGCTGGAAGAGGAAAGCCAGCATGGTGTGCACTCAGGTCCTGCAGGAGCTGGAGAGCCTGCTCAAGGCTTCTGCCCTTCCAGAAGACCTATGTCCAACACTGAGTTACAAACATTATTACAATCATTAGTTATTATACACTGAGTTACAATCGTTCAGCAGAAGCACGCTGTTTTAACATGCTCTTTATCTGATAATGTTGATTTCTTTGTGCTAATTCTTGGTGCTTTGGGAGCAACAGGGGATGAACAAAATGAAGGACATGGTATATGAGAACTTCCATGGGGGAGAGGGAAAAACTCATTTTTTTCTCTTGGATTAACGTTCAAGTGTTATCAATTTCATAGTTAAGGTTGTGGTTGTCCTTATCGCCTCTGCAGGCTGCTCTGATTGTGCCCTCCTTTGCCTCTGCAAGTCAAACACCACTCTTCTGACAGGGTGAGGGCAACACTGGACCCCCAACTCTAGCTCCACTGGCTGAGACCACTTCTGTCTGGTTCATTGAAAGAGTGCACAGCCGGGCTTCATGTCCTCCTCTCCTTGTGTGCACAGCGAGGTGGCTGCACGCCCTCTCCCATGCCACAACTGCACCCAAAATGGACCTATAAACCTGTCCTTAAAAAGCCCTTTCACTATTGCAGTGGTACACTTTATCATGGAGGGTGGTCCTGGCCTTTGCTCAGTTAAGGTCTTCCAAACCCTCTTCCAAGCATGGTGAGGGTTTCTCTGTTGATCAACTTATGAGTCCGTGGGACTGGGGCACCATCGCACAAAGCAGCATCTCATCCCTGGCTGTCCCCTCACCATGCTGTCCCCAGGGGGCCACCCCCAAAACACTGCCACCCCTCGACTCCCACCCAGGGTCCTACCTGGCATCGACTGTGCCGCTGCCTCGGGGGTGGCGGTGGGGATGGCGTGGGGCTGCTGCTGGCTGGAGCTGACCTCGGGCTCGGCGCTCACCGAGGGCGAGCTGGCCACCTCGCCCCCTGGGACCAGCTGTGGGGCAGGCGGGAGGTTCTCCTCAGCAGCCGGCGGCTCCTCCTGACCAGGCAGCTGCAGGGCTGAGAGGGGAATGCTGATGGGTTTCCCGGTGGCGGCAGTGGTGGCGTTGGAGCTGGTGGCTGGCACTTGGAGGGCGGTCACAGGGCCACCGCCTGCCCCTCGTGCTGGGGAGGCCAGGGGGCCACGGGGCGGCCTCTGTGTGGCCAGCCGGGGTGGTCCGGGGGGTGAGGCGGAGAGGCGC
>VXAK01005587.1:11511-30533 GCA_013399435.1 Arenaria interpres | reverse complement strand
CCCGGCCTGGGCCTGTGGCTTGGGCTTGGACATCTGCGTCAGGGCCAGGTCCGGCCCGTCAGCACCGGCTGTCAGCTCAGCGTTGGCCACGATGTAGTAGTCCTCGGGGAGCTCCTGCTTGATCTTCTTGAGGAGCACCTCACCGCCGCCCTCGTCGGCAGGCTGGGCCTGGGCAGCGGTGGGCAGGCCGGCGGCTGGCCGCTTGCGGGGGCCGGTGGGGGCCCGGTGGGGGTGCGGCTCGAAGTCGCTGTCCTCGTCGGTGACGGAGGACTCGCAGACCATGTCGAAGAGGGTGGCCTCGTCCTCGTACTCCTCCACGGGCTCGCCCAGCTCCGACGGCTCGCTGCAGTAGGAGAAGTCACAGGAGTCACGGGTGCGAGTACAGTCCAGCTTGGCCTTCCCCGGCCGGCCCGGGTAGCGCTCCAGGGGGCTGGCCTGTGCCTCCGAGGGCACCCCCAGCATGCTGGGGCTGTCCGAGTTGAAGCTGCGGCTGTCCTGGAAGCAGACACGCTCCTGGGAGCCGGCTCGGCAAGTGGCGGCCAGGGGCCAGTGGTAGGCATGGCCGGCACTACAGCCCCACATGGCCGTCAGGTTGCCGTGGGCACCCTCGGAAAGCAGGTGCTTGAGGTTGGGGATGAGGCTGCAGATGGTCCCGTGGCTGTGGGCCCAGCTCACCAGCTTGGAGAGGTTTTCGGAGGAGGTGTGAAGGCAGTCCTCCATGGTAGAGGATCAACAGGGCCTGGGCCACTGGGAAGTCAGCTGAAGACACAGTTCAGATCACAGGGTCCTGGCACTCAGGGTCGCATGTTGCCAAGCTCATGCTTGCTGCTCGCCTGCAAACAGAGAGCAAAAACCCAGCTTTTCAGCACTCCCAAAGCAAGACCATGTTTGCACGGGCAAGTGAAACATTCGTAAGCTCAGCTAAACCCATTTCACTTTCATCGTAAGCACTGCAAAGCACGTTTCTCAAAGCAGTGCCTGCTTTTAAGCAGCCTCATTCCTCATTCTGCCTCCAAAAATCCTGCCTTTCAACCCAAGAGAAGGAATATCACTGCAATATACACCTAAAATAAGATAAAACAGCTTCTCAAACAAGCCAGTTCAGTATCAGTGGCAATATGATTTGAAGCTTAAATCTCTGACAAAATTAAAACACAGCCAAAAAGATGGTGATTGTGCCTTCATACTGGGGAAATGAAAATTAAATAAAATCTTGAAACATATAATTCATCTTGAACATCAGGGCAGCAACCACAAACCAACTCAGACACTCCCTCTCCACCTGATGAGACTTTATGACATTTTATGTCATTTATGTACATTTCTCAAATGTATCAAATATCTCCTTTTCAACTGACTTTGAGAGTCATCTAAATTAAGGCCAGAAACTTTAGTTTTCAATATATGGAAAAAAAGAAACAAGTTCACCCTTCACTGTGCTATACTGACAGTCATCAATTGTCCAAAGGCTTAAGAGAAACTTAAGGGACTTGCAAGGTTTAAGTCATAATGTTACTTAAGATCTGAGTTAACCTTTTGCTTTTTTACCATATTGTCTGTTTGCCCAGATCTTAATGATGGTTCTATTCAAGACAAACACTTGACATTTTCACCAGAACTATTTAGAAATTTGCAGCACAAGGCATGGACCTCTGGGGCCAAGGCCATGAATCCTACAATATTTCAGGTCAAATATAAAAATACAAAACCTGCTGCATGTTCATCTTTTCCTGCCAGAAACTGCTTCCTGCCCACATGGTACAGACACCCTCCAGGCAAGGTCTCATCCCACACAAGATTGCAAGCCCTCAACTTCTCAGGACTTCAGCACTTGGACTTCGTAGGAGACCTTGCAGCTGTTTCTGGTCTGCCTTTAACACTATGAAAAAGACAATGAAACATGATGCAGGAGATGATGAATTCATTTAAGTGAATAAAAAAGAAGGAAAAAATAAAGTAAATTTGAACATTAACCATTCTTTCAGTAAACAAAGAAGAGCAAGGAATTGTAACATAACTCAGATAAAAATACTGAAATTGTTTACAGGTAACTTCTGTACCTTTCTTTTCCCTGAGTGGTTTACCAGAGTCTCTGGTATGAAAATTCAACAATCTGAGTAGTAAGCTTCTGGCGGTATATAAGTACGGCTACAAGGCATGTCTGGAATTACTAGCGCAGGGCTTGGTCTCTGCCTGATGAACACCAGGGCACTGCTGGGGGGGCTGGGGGCCAGGTAGCTGGGCCAGCCATTGGGCACTGGACTGACAGACCCAGGCTGAGCTGAAATGGTGCTTCTGGGCCATGGGCAGGGGGCGGGCGGGGGTCCCAGGGCAAGATGAGCAGAGCTGTTAAGGCCCATGGGTACCCTCAGAGCCCTGCCAAAATAATAAGGTTGCAGTAGGAATGCCCAGTTTGTGTGCGTCTCTTGGCCTCTAGTACCTGTTGTAAGTTATCTGTTTAAATCATCAACTATAGGAGGTTTTTAATAGGGACACTGCTGTTAATAATTATTTTTTAAGTTTTATTTTGCTTGTAATGCTCTGTATTCCACACAGTTCCAGATTTGAGCTGCAGACAATGCCCATTTTCCTGTTATCCAGGCATTTTAATACTTAACTACTGCAATAAGAGTCTTTTTTTTTCTTCTTTTTTTTTTTTTTACCACAATGAAATGAGATACAGTTAGTCAAATGTGTGTACAATCCTAGAGCAATGATCACATTGAGAAAGACAGCACAAACTAGTTTTCAAACAGATCCCACTACTGGGATACTGGAACCCTCAGTAGACTATTTCTGAGGTGGGAAATTATTACCCCCTACTGTAAAGATCCTCAAGGACCACAGCTGAAACAGATCTAAGTAAACTGTGAAGCTCTAGCTGACCTCAGCAGATCCTGGTAACTCAGACCCCAGAGGTCTGTAAGAAAGTCAGCACTTCACAGATGCACCCCAGCACATAACCCTCACCCAGAGTCCTCAGTATTATTAATACAGAACTGGACCATTTCTTTCTTTGCACTATTGTCTGTCTTCTAAAAGTGAAGGTTATTTGAGTTGCTGGAGAAGATCAGTAATAAAAGAGCTCAAACAACGTAAAATTTCATGGTTGCTGGGCACAGGCTGGGCATGTTTTGAGGTTACTGCTCAGCTAAATTAATAGAGATTAAATGTACATGTATATTTCTGTAACACTATCCATGTTTCCTATGTCACCAGCCGTTACCTGCTAGAGGTCACTTTTTCAAACAAGGGATCACATCGCAATACAATTTCAATTTGGTAAATATATATTTTAAATTATTAATCACCTAAGTGGAACCTTTTTCATTAAAGCAATGAGGGGATGCCAAAGAAACTGCAGCACTGTCAAATGACAGCAAAGTCTGAGTGTCTCTCTTCGTACACACCTGACGACAGAGTTTTCACCTCCGGTGACTTTCTCAGACAGCTAAAATTAACTGGGAACTTCTACTCATTTCTGCAGGCCTGTTTGTAGGCTCTCCCTAACCTCCTCTCTACTGTGCTTTGTGAGCGTGATCTGCAAGACTTGGAGCCCCTGGTTTTTCCCAACTCTCTTATATTCTCATGTAGGCAGAGAAGCCCTTTATATTTTTCCACGTATTCCATGCTTTCGCTCCAATGTTACACCTCATTTTGTTCCCTGTCCTCTTCTAGACAAGCATTCTTAGACGTGAAGTGACCTGCGTCATGGCTCGAAAAGACAGCTACACGGTGGCTAACTGCCCCTGGAGGATGCCTTCCCTAAAATCAACACAAATTACTACCTGCGGGCTCGCTTGCTCTTCAACGTTGCCTGCCAGCTAGCTGCAGATAACCCTGTTCGCTCTGTGCCAAGGGAGGTGAAGAGGCTGTGTCGCAGCGGTTTTGCAGCCTGTGTGTCCCTGTCCACCCGCTCTCATTCACCAGGCAAAGGGTGTGCAAGCAAAAAATGGAACCAGAATGGACAAGTACTGCCTACAGTTCTCTCCAGGAGGCTCGCCATGGGTCTTTCCTCCCTACGCAGGCACCGCGTCACACTGGTGGGATCAAGAATGGAGCCAGCATGGGAATTTCTAGATACACCGCATTGCAAACGTCTAGGTATTTTTCCAACATCTTTGAAATTCAGCATGACATGGAGGGAAGTACTAGGTAATGAACGAACAGGAAGAAGCACATCATTTGGAAACAGAGTAAAAATGAGGTAGGATTCAAGCTTGTTTCTGCAGTATCTCAAGCCAGGGTGCATGCAGAGAGAAAAACTGCTACGATAACTCAAAATCCAGCTTCTATTATTGCCCACATAAAACCCCAGCAATGGCACAGATCTCCCAGCACAACTTGCAACACAAAGCTCCTTGCATGACCACTGCCTCTGTGCAGCATAATAAATGCAGTAGGACCTCACCTCCCCTTTTCAAACATACAGCTTTTAAACATCTCAAAGTTGTTTGTTCTATTTGGTTGTTTGTTTTAAACCTTTTAAAGATACACTTGACAGGGGTCAAAGCCCTCAGTGCTTCCACATTTCTGCTGACTGGTGTATTCAAAGATATGGGCGTACAATGCAGCCCACCACAGAGGAAACACCACAAGATGGGAGGAGTAACAGCATACTCGCAGGAGGCAAAGAGGAGGAAGGGGAAAAGAGAGAGAACTATAGTCAGGGCTGTAGTTTTGCTGCAGTTGCGCAAACCCATGGGAAATCATGGAGCTGCTCAGTTGCTGCGCGACCAGGGAGGTATCTTGGGAAGACAGAAAGCCCATTTTGGCGGAACAACCATTTTCTGCACAGATAAGTGAGACTGGGTCAACCGCCACAGTCTAGATTGTTTGTGCAGAGCTGAAAATGCAAAGACATCAGTTATTCAGAAGCAATGTGTCTTCGGTTCAGCAACTGCAGTGGAAGTTGATGGTGGCACTATGGCAGGGAGGGACTCACCCTGTAGAAGCACAGCAAATCCATCATTATCTGCCTGGTTTCCTGAAGAGGGACCTTGTCAGCTCAGTCAGACAGCATGCTGCTGGCTGACAGACTGCTCTTGTTTGCTAAATCACATTTTAAAGATTATATAAGTCATTCATTCAGACTGGCAAGATTAGATAAGATGACTCATGCTTAATAACCTGCTAACATGTATACCCTGAAATCATGCAGTAGCTGGCAAAAACATACTATAGCTTCAGTGCGAATAACACTGGTATTTTAACTGCATTACAGATGGCGAAGCCTTAACCTTCCACAGCACTGTGCTGCAGTTCAGAGCCTAGCCGTACCTAATTCAGAGCGAAGCACGCCTAGATGCTGGAAATTCACTGCAGCTATCTGGACCCTAAATTAAGAATCCGATTTTATGGCTTGTTTAGCTTTTACAACCTCATTTACAACATGTCACTGTAGTGACTAATGTGCACAGAATACGTGCTATGCCAGAAAGCATTACTGTTGCAAAACCATTCCATGAGATCCATTAATGTGTTAACTGGAACATATTTTGATTTGGGAAAGGGAATATTTTCTGTATCCAGAAACAGGGTTTTGCCATAGGAGACCTACTTGGTGACCAAAGTGTAATAAAAAAAGCAACCTCTAAAGAGCATCCCTCTTCCCTGTTCTAGGATGGGACTTGGCTTGGCTAGTTTTACACAGATAAAATTATTCCTGATTTTACACACAGCAGCAGGAACTGGATATTTGTAATGACTGAGAGAAGAAGCACTGACACCAGGCAGATCCCAGAAGTAAGAGCAGTTGGTAGCTGTGGCCACCACGAACCCTTTTCTTTATCCAATGCAGAGAATGAATGAACGCCAGTGGGGAGAAAAGACTTGGATACCTCAACTACCTCTCCTCCGCCTTTCCTTTCTTGTGCATGAGGGTGTTGGGGTGGATTTTTGGTTAGGACCTCATGGGAGACTCTTCAGGACAAACAGGGGAATCTGTGATGTGTCTCTCCCAGAAATGAGCCAGAAGAGGTGAGGATGCAGTGAAGAAGCTGAATGCAAAAATAATGGGATGAAGCAGACGCATGCAGTGGGAAGCAGGAGTCCTCCAGCAGTGTCTGCACACTGGAATGTGTGTTTGGTGGACCTACAGCTCAGGGAGGGCGGCAGGTGCATTTTGTTGTAAAGAAGGCAAGAAACCTCATTGCGATCCTGTCCTCTCACAGACTTACAGGCAGTTAGCAAATGGATTTCCTTCCCAGGGTAACGTTAGACAAGTCGACACAGACTGGCTTGCATCACATAAATGTATGTTTGAAATTGCATTACCGCTAGTGAGTATTAGCCTTTTAGGAACTTCCACACTGGTTTTTGTTCAAGGAAACAGCATAGCCATGGCTAGATTAACCAACTCTTGAGACATGATCCCAAGGTTGATCCTACCGGGCTTCTAAAAGCTCACATTTTCTCAAGTGAGACAATGATGCAAAAATTACTTTTGTTAATAATAAAAAGTAGTCTTTCTAATCTCACAGCTATATAAAAACTCTAAATCTGAATCCTAAAATATTCAAAGACAGGTGTAAAAAAACCTGCATTTACTCATTTTCCATAGCATGGATTTCAAATCAATCTTGCAACAGCTGAAACGAGACTTTGAATTGTTTTTATGGAGAATTAATGTTTTATCAGCTTCTGCATTCAGAGGCCCCAGACTCTTGTCTTGGCCTCTACTTTTTCATAGTAGCAAAAGAAGCTCTGAATGTTTTAAAATCGTCTTTGTTTTCAGCTTCTCTGCCCTCGTGAAACTTACTGGGCTGTTACTTCATCACCATCCAAGGGGGGAGCACTGCTTCATTTTGGACAATCTTTGCTTTCATACTTATAAGTAAGGAAACACAATTGCTATCTAATAGATTGAGAGTGCTGTGAATTAAAGGTTTGACCACCATGGTGTAAGTATCTATCTCTTTCAAGATTTTAGCCAATGGACAATATTAGGGCTTCTTTTATTATTAGCATTTCTTAAGCCAAATGCTTAACATTGCTAAAGGGCTTAAGTCAACAACGGGAGAAGTTGAAGTGTCCGTTTATCAGAGAAGGCAGAGCAATACTGAGGTCCCCAGAAGGTCCTGCTGTGGACCCACAGACCCCACTAGCTGCCAGTCCAGGATCACAGCAGGAACAGTATTTCTCCTTCCCAAAGCTAGAGGCTGAGGCAGACTCAGCAGGAGCCACTGCCTCCCCCAAATATCACTCTCCAAATGCCAGCGGACCCGGCCATCCAACAGAACACTCAAAATGATGCCACTGCTAATTATTTTCCCTGCTATCTCCTACAAGGGGACTGCTGCTAACAGTGGAGTTAAAGCTCTGCCTGTTTGCCACAGTATTTTGATTTCTTCACTGAGAATGCTAAGGATGTCATCAACTTGTCAAAGGACTGGCACGGAGAACCACTCGTTCAAACCGTGCCAGCAAACTGGAAGGACTGTGAATGGGTCAGTTATTTTCTCTAATTATAGACTTCAGGAGTAAAAAAATTCTATGTCAGCTCAAATATTACCAAATTTACTTTCTGCTTGAAAGAAAGTCTATGAAGAAGAAGCAGAAAGGGAGAGAAACACAGTATGTATAAAATTATAACAACTTACAGGCAAGGTATGAATCAACTAGGTGTCCCACTTCACCATGGGGGAAAGGGACAGACTTCCACCTCTGACACAAAGCCATTCCTGTTCCCTTTAGTTAGGAAATCATGTTTTAAATTTAATGTCTCTCCAGGAAACAAAAGGGTATAAATTACAAGGAAAGGCTCACAAATTCTGGCAAGTTCTGCAAGCCTGTTAGATAGTTTGGCAATGTCATGTATTCTTAAATTAAAGAGTAATTCCTCCAGCTTTCCTCATTTGTCACTGTTTCCTTATCACTTTTGTACAGTCTCCAGCTGGTGTCTCCAAGGGGAAAACAACCTCACCTTTACAAAAACCACTATTTCCAAATTATGTGAGCTTATACTATTTGTTCAAGTTTTCAGCTCTGTAAAAAGTGATTTAGAAATAAATAGGGATGTACAGTAGGGACAAACCTAAACCTTCATGCTAACCTCCACAATTCTAGGCTCATCCCCAATTTATATCGATTTAATCATTTATGTGTAGCAAGTGCCTTCCCTTTCGTGTGTCTCGGAGCTTCTGGGCTTGTAGCCTGGTCTTCCTGAAGTCAGTAGGAGTTCTCCTATTGAATAAGCAGGCCGGGGTTTCACCCACAATGAACCACAACTATCATTCCTATGACCAATGAGCAGCACCAAGAACATTCTCCTGAGATGAGGGTGCAGGGGGAAATAGAGAAAAAATGAAAAAACAACCCTACACATTTTTCTGGGCAAGCAGTGCTGTTCTCCATTCAGAAAAACCTCAGGGCTGTCTGTCACGCTCACTCCACAGCTCCTCCTCAGCTGATGGTTAGTCTTCAGGGAAGATGCTCTCCTTGCCAAGGGTGGCACGCCTTCAGCTGCAGCTGTCATCGCAGCAAGACCCAGGAAAGCGGCAGAACCTGCTTGCTGGTGAAACTCCCTCAGCTGACTGAGGAAGAAAAGGATTTGGCTGGGACTGTCTGGGGGTTGCCTTGCCTTTTCTCATGGAAGGCTACCACAGGATTATGAGCCTCCCTAGAGCCTGCCTCATTCACAAAATTAAATGATCCGAGACTGAGGAACAGTCTGGTGGCTCGATCCTTAATCCAAATGTAATGCTACAAGCACCACTGCTTCTGTTTTTCTATTTTTCCCTTGGTACCCACTAAATAAGAGCTACACGAGCCTTGCTCTTGCACAGCGGGGCTGAAGGGTCACAGAAGGACCAAAACAGCACCAAAAGGAGAAGCAGGTGAAAAGAGAGCAGAACAGATAATGCCGCAAATCTTAGAGTTCTGAGCAGGATCTCGTCACCCAAGAACCTCTCTTCTCATCCAGGTGCCAGTGTCTCAATTTAGGCTCCCTCAGACCGACCTGTTCTTCACTCCATTCCCCCCAGCTCACTGCAACTCTCTTGATAACTGTTCAGACATGTTAATTCCTTATGATGAATCCTCTACCAAGCCACCCCCTGTGCTGATGTTCCCAGTTCTGAGCTTCACTCCTTAGGAATATAGGCCTGATCTGGTTGTCCTCATATGCAGCAAGTAGGATCATCAGAGAATGGTACAGAAATGCACAGGAACGGTGCTTTTTGCTGAGGAAAGATCTTCCTTCCAAGGAACAGTGAGCTTTCTACAGCTCCTCAGTGTATCTGCAAAGTTGCTGGGCACTTCCAGGTCGAGATAAGTCAAAGCACTTGGCAGTTCTATGCTTCATTTTTTTTACCTTGTGTCTTCCTTGCGTACCCCATAAAGGACATGCTCTGCCAGAAGCTCTGTAGCACTAAGGTAATCTTGTAAAATATTAACTGTCCTCACTGCTTACAGCTGAGCAGTGTACAGCTGAAACCAGAAAAGATTTTAGGATTTTGAAAGCACTGAAGAGTGTAAACATGGAAGACAGAGGAATCCTGCTTCTTCAAGTCAGTATTTAGCAATCAAATAGCTGAAACTGTCTCTCAAAGCCTCAATGAAACGTAACTCATCTTGTTAATGCAGATACTTCTCACTGTGGTCTGCAGCAAAGACCTGAGAGACGAGATGGACTCTCTGCCCTGGCTTGAGAGCTTTGTTTCTTCAGGCTGACAAATGAAAATAAAAAAAAAAACCAACAGCAGGACAAGCGATTTACCATGCTCTGGCTCCAATGACATTTGCTGAGGAATTCAGCATGAGTGGGTAACCCCACACACAGCAGTGCCTGCTCATGGGTTTTTCTCTAAAGCTCTTTCCAGAGCTTTGCAAGTCATGTGTAAATATACAAGCTGTGCTCAAACGCAGGTATGGAAAACAGCCTTTTTTTGGTGCTGTTTGGTTTCTGGTCGAGGCTCAGATTTTACCCAGGAATTCCCAACTGCTCATGAGAGCCCAAAGCCACCCCTGTAGCCCTCAGAGTGGGGCTGAAGCATGGTAAGGGGGATAAGCCTCCAGAAAATAGAATAAGACTTCTTGCTCCATTTCTTTCAATCCGGAGTCTCCTCTAAGTGCTCTTACACTCCTCACCTTCACTTCCAATGACTGCCAACTATGCTTCATACAGGAGCTGGCATCCTCACCCAGAGCAAGCTATGGGGGGGGTGACAACAGCAACACAGCTTTCCAAAGCTCTGTTTTTTACTAGCTCTGCACTCAGTAAAGGACATTTTTAAAGAAAGAACACATTTTCTGGCAAATAATTTCTGAAAAGCATACCAACAACGAGATTTTAAAGTGCTGAGTGTTCCAAAAAAAAAAAAAGCCTAGCTTTTACTTAGTTATCAGGGAGCTTATGTATCATGGCTTGGTTATTTTGTGTTTTTTATTAAAATTTGTTCCAAAATTGCATCTTTCTTCACACCATTTCTCAGGATGATCTGAATATAAAGCTGCACTGTATCAAAGACTCTAGAATTTGCCTCAGCTTGCAGTTCATAATCATTCTTTAATGGAGAAATGGCACTACAAGTTTGGAAAATCTTTAAAATGTGTAATTTCCTAAGTTTACAATGAAGTGTGTGTACCCTCTCTAATTTTAGAATTACAATGAGAAGAATGAAGCACACACAGCCTGAAGGCAAGATGTTTTTCCTCCTCTTCTTTTTCCTAGAAATTGTACAAGAGAAAGTCTGCATGTATTTACTAGAAAGAAAACAGGAATATTAACATTGACTTGCACACAAATTATGAAGACCAAACTCTCCCATCTTCTTAGTGGAAAACTAGCCTTCAGTTAGCCTTGTGATTCCTCACAAGCAAATGCAAGCAGCTTCTCTTGATGAAAGACTACACCGCGAAGACTCAGTTTGTAGCTTTTATTTGTAGGATCTCTCTCACTTCAGGGCTTTTCTAAACTAAGAGAAATTGGAATACTGCAACTGTAGCAATATTGAAAACATGCATTATTTGGCTAAATAGCACCAGTGAAACCACACTGTTAACCATCTACACAAAACAGAGGGGTTGTTTTCTGTAGAAAATTAGAGCAATCACAGCAACTCAGCATTTCTGTGTGAGGATGAAATTCCACTTTATACACTAGAATTTAGGTTTTCCCTTGTTCAGTTTTTTTAAAAAAAAAAAACCCACATGGGTTTGGATGGTTAAAGATGGTTTTGGATGTTAAATGATTTTCCAGGGACTTAATTCTCAGCAAGAAGAACATTCTGAAACTCTTTACATTTTTTCGAAGTATCAACAATTATCGTGATCATTAAACTACTGGTATCTGACTGAGGTCCTGCCCTGCATTTGCTTTTTAAGTTCTTAAAAAAAACCCCCAAACATACAAACAAACAGAAACCAAGAATAAACAAACAAAAAAATCAACCAAAACAACTTGGAGAAAAGAGCTGAAAAAAAGAACAGACTTGAAAAAAGCACAAGAAACATGAAGACAACAGATTATTCCATGAACAGGCTTGTGTCCAACTGCACATTAACAGATCACGTGTAGCTGAGTCCCTACTGAAGTTCCTAGACAAGACGTTGACGTGACGTAGAAAAAACAGTAATATAAAAGCTGCCCTACAGATAAAGCAGTAAAAGCAAGGATTTGCATTCAAAGGTGAGCCAGTCAGAAATAATGGGTAACATCCTGCAGTCAACAGCCAGTGTATAAAACAATTAGAAATGCTCCACCCAACTATGCACCAATTTTTCCGTTATCCCTGGAACCAATTCTAGATGTGTGCCTCTAGCATAATATAATTCATCAATTCAGATTATCCTAAAATTTAAACCAAGACTCGAAACACATTACATTTTAAGATTACTGAGATGGGTTCCCTGAGAGTGCCCAAAGAGATGGAAGCCTCATGATGCTGTACCTACACACTGGAGTTGGTGGCAACCCCACAGGGCGAGCAGCCTGACCTGCTGCTGCTCTTCATGGAGAAAGAGGGGAGTGGGCCACAGTGCAATGCAGAGATCTCAGGGACACAACCTGCCTCGGCCAATCTGCACAGCACTTCAGAAGCCTACATGTACGGTGGGACCGGAGCTCTAGAGGCTTCAACACATGTACATGGAAAAGGTCGCTTTGACCTTGGCTGGCTCAGTCAACCCAGGCCCCTGTTCCTAGAGGCATTTATGTGAGCAAGCAGAGTGATTCTCAGAGAATGCCACCCTTACATGCCTCTATAGGCATGTAAACACATATGAGAACGGACCCCAAGTGTCCAAAAACTTGTCAAACCTTTAGACAGGCAAACTCCAAAGCTTTGGCCAAAAGCACTAAATCTGTGTTCTCAAGCAAGCACCATTCTTATTAACATCAGTGCAAGATGTGGCGTGTACAACACAGAGATTTAGGGATGGCGCATGATTTATAAGCAGAGAGAAAGCACAGAATATTCACGTTTTACTGGTGGCTGACTCACAAAGACTTTGGAAGAAGAGATCTATCTATCATGGGGGACTCTCAAGAATCTCAAGAGCCCCCATTTATTTCTTCATGGAGACTCAAAAACAGAAATGTACCCTTTGGACAACTGGAGTTCAGAAAAATGTGCCACTTACACTGATGAATGTTTGGCAAAGCTACTAAAAATAAGACTATATATCGTGGGACCAGTAAAATGGAAAGGGGTGTATAAGAAAAAACATGAATATATTGTTGCATATATCGTTACACAGTTGCATTGCATGTCTTCACTAAATTCAGTTCTTGCTATGCTTCATTAGTACTGGATCTATTGCATCAAATAGATGAGGAAATTCCTTCCAAAATTACCCCTTTCTGCACATACTGGTTCATTTCATGATTAGAGTGAGAAGTGGCCCTAGACAAAATGCATGCCAGTAAAAATAGCTGAATAAAAGTAATTACAAGCAGGACAGCAATTTATTTTAAGGTACGCACCTCAAAAGCACACCGCTACCTTCCTTCAAGAAATGCATCCAGATAAACTTTTTAGTCTCTCCAAAGATAACAGAAAAAAAAAACTTCTAAAATATAAGTCTCCCCATCTGTGGTACTCCAGAACTTCATTTCTCTTGAAAATTAAAAGACAAACAATAAACCAAAATATTTCTTAAAATACAGTATGTTTCAAAGACACTAGAAGACACTTTACTGTATCAACTTGACAGTGTTTCCAACTAATTCTTTCTTGTGGCTGCATTTATTCCAGCCTTTGAATAGAGTCAGTAGAAAACACACAGCCATTGTTCATCCAAAAAAAGAAAAAAAGGAAGCTTTATCCCATAAGTATGAGCTGAAGCGTCATCCCCTATAGTCATCTCAGGGACATTGATATCAATATCTAATTTCTTTTAACTCTCTCCAGATACGAATAGCCTATTAGCAATTAATTACAAACACTGGAAAATATGCCAAGAATAATTGAAGATCACAGCCTAGGTAACACAGAGCTTTCCAACATATGTCATTACTAATCTAATTTCTGTAAGCATTGTCAGCAAGGACACGCACACATTAGGTACCCATTCATCCAACTGTGTCTGCACTGGAAGTCAGTCAGGTCTCCTGCAACTGTTCATGAAGATTTAGCAGGTGCCTGGACGTGTTTGCAGGAATAAAGCAGAACCTACAAGGGCTCTTTTGGAATTATACCAAGGAATTACACAAGCTCTTATTTAGAAATTAGAAACGAAACGAAAAGGAGAAAGGGTGAAAAAGGACATGCTGACATTAATGCAGGGGCTAAGTGTATTGAACTGCCCTGACCAGCTTTCTAGAACTTCTGCAGACTTTTTTCCAAAAGGACTTCTTTGGCAAGGCACATGGACAGCTTCATCCCCTCTTCTCTCAGAAAACGCAATTCCCGTCAGGGCTGCTCATTATTTACTGTTACAGTGAGTCCAAAACAACAACAAAAATCTGTACTGTGTATTCTTATGTTAACACCTTGCACCATTCCTTAGGTGCCTGCAAACATGGCTGGCTTCTTCCAATTACAAACTGTCAGCAGTGAGAGAGAGCTGGTGGGGGAGCAGTGAAAATTACTACCACCAAACTCAGCAGCAATGTTGATACCTCTCTCTGGAGAGGGAAAACGAAAGGTTGGAAGCAATTTTTGACCCAGACTTTCCTGTAGTGATAGAGAAAGAAGTGCTGCCACACGCAACAGAAGAACACAGTCTTGCAGGACAGACACGCATGTTTTTTCCTTGGATCATCCACAGTATTGACAAGTTGATCACTCCGCAGTCTTCTTTTCAAATTTAACCATTTTGCTAGCGTGGGGAAGGCAAGTGCTGAGATGCTGCCTCCGATGGGGCACGAATGCCAGCACTTCTGTAACCATGCCTGTTTGTAACCAAATTACAACAGCCAGTGCCCCTGAAAATAACCGCACTGAAACAAAGCACTCAAAGGCTTTACAAAACACAGAGGACATCTGAGAAGCTCAGGCATCCCAATTATATTTGGAAAGGGCAAGCTCCACGTTACCAGCTTCATAAAGCCCAGCAGCAGCAGGAGAGAAGGCTGAACGGCTCTGTTCCCCCTTTAAGCATCGCCTATGTCACTGCTCTTAGATCAGCTATAAAGATGAAGTACCATCTGCAGTTTGGCCCTCGGAGGTGAGGCCACCTTTGTGAAAATCAGGTTTCACTTCAAGCGGCACCAATATCACCCTACGGTCACTAAGGCGAGCAAAACGCTCAGGGGTGTCAGGGGAACTTTAACCTACTTACCGTCTGCCAGATTGAAAGAAACAGACCTAGGAATACTCCTAAAACAGATACGGACAAAAATAAAGCCTCGCAGAGCATTTTAAAAGGCTTGTGTTTATAATAGCTGTGCAGCAGGAGAATAAATCTACCACACACAAAAAAAGCAAGAAATTAAAATCTCTTGGCTGCACACTTTTTTTGAAAGATGATAGATAGGGAAAGGGCAGTCAAAAGATTTCTCTCCCTGCAGCACAGCTGTGCAAGTTAAACATTTCGTAGCTAAGAGCACTGTGTTTGGTAAATAGCCAGTAACAAAAAACAAAAGTTATTTAAAGGTAAAGCTTCTGGTTGTTCACATTCGGTCTCCAATCCAATGGACAGGGCAAGAACCGGCGAGGGGGGAGGCAGTATCTGGGACAAATACGTCATTTGGCAGTCAGCAGTGGTTCTGCACCAGCAACTAGAAGTGATACTTGGGCCAACCCTGTGAAGGTACAAGCTGTGCAGCAGAAATCCTCTCTCCCATTGCCCTCCAACCCAGCCCATGGAGGCTGTTCAGACCAGTGTTGAAGGTGGGAGAGGGAGACAGCTCCAGAGGCTTCCTCCACGCTGGCAGGCGGTGCCTAGAGCTGTATCGTTCAGGGGTCCCTGTTTTGGTGTCATTCTGTTTTTGTTAGTTTCACACCTTAAAGACAACCAGCTCACTTCTGCTACCTATGGAACATTTTTGATGCCAGTAATGTACAGTGTCTGTGACACCAGCAGCTAACATTAGGAAAAGACTGACTTAAGAAATGAATGTCAGCAAAAGGCCCCCAAAAACAAAACATAGACATATTTTAAGCAAACGTCCATGAATAACACAAGTACTAATCTAATTGCTGGACTAAACTGTTCAGTCAAACACAGCAACACTGTCACCTGCCTGTGCTTTAACAAGTACCTCCACAGGAGGTTACAGACCAACTTTAATAATTACTATTAAGAAATTCACTCTTTACCCAGCTGTCTCGCTCAAATACCCACTGCCAGTTTCAGCAACACTCATGCACTTCCTCAGAGCATCCAGCTGCCCCAAAAATGCCAGTAGTTCTACCATTAGGTATAACAGCACAGAGAAATACGTGTGACGAAGTATCTCACTAGTGGGATAATATGAGCAGCCTTGAAATGGGGGGGGCGGTTGTGGTCAGGAGCACTCTTGGTGAGCAGTGCGTGCACAGATGCTTGTAAAATTGAATTCACAATGCTTATAAATCTTCTCAAACCACCCGTACCACAGAAAATCGAGGATTGCCCTTTATGGCAGTTTCTAGACAACCTTCTCTGCTAACTGTGAAGGCGAAGCTGGCAACCAGACAGGCCACGGGTTTCATTTACAGCAGCAAAAGTTCCTGAAAAACTGCTTGCTCTCCCCAGCAGTCTGTAACTTCCCACTTGCAGCCCACTCAGTCCCCAGCATGCACTGCAGAACGCCTTGGCAAACACAAAACAAAGCAGAATAAAACAGGATTTTGTCAGAACAAACACCGTGCCTCGCCCCAGGGTACGCGCGGTCATTGCGTCTGTCTGCCCAGGTTACTCCCTGCTCCCCTAGCATAACAAGCAAAGGCATCCCCGTAAGGAAGAGCAAAAAAACTTTCCATTTCTGTCAGCAAAATGCAGGCATATTGCTTTGCAGGGGCAAGCCTGGTGGCTTGCACGCTGCAGGTGCAGTGGAGTGCCCAAGGTCCACGTGCACCACACACAGCAAGCAGCATCTCCTGATGAGCATCAGTCAGCGCCAGATACCTCTTCCATTGCCCACTTTTTGTCTTTTCACTGCCTAGCCGCAGTCCCTTTCTCCTCAGGGTACCACTGGCTATGGTATCATCCCCCAGACGACACTGTTGAATGTTGTTCCCTCCTCTTACCAGAAGAACCTATTGCTTTGACCCTGTCTATGGGGAGGGGTATTTTGTGTCTCACTTCTACCACGCTCCCAGCCCTTGCTGACGTGGGAGCCAAGAAAGCAACAGGAGCAGGCTGCTGTTCAACAGCCAGGACGGCTCACCCTCCTTTATCCTTGTTATTGCAAGTGTCCTCCACAACGCAGGGCAAGAGCATGAACCCAGTGGGGCTCAGCCTGCTCCTGACCTTGGGCATCGCCTGGAAGCCAACTGTGGTGGCTCAGACACTCATTGAGACCACAAACCACTGCTGCACCTTCGCTCTTGAGCACTTCTCCCCTCCGCCTGGAGAACTGCAGATTTCATCAGGGCTGCAGCACATGACACTCCTCAGCTGAGCCGTGCATTTACCAAAACATGCTGCTCATTATTTCTGCCCACCTCTGTAGCTGAACGAGCCTCTCGCCCGCTCATCCCCCTCAAAAGAAGTCATTTTCACATGACTTTGGAGAAGGACCTAGCTGCTTCCAGTGGTGCAGGTGGGAGGGTAGAGGCTGCTATCCCCATTTTGTGCCCCTCTGGCCTGTTAAACCACCCAACCTGCGGTCCCCATTCCTCAGGGACTGGATCACTGGTTTTGTGCTCCGGAAACAACTCTGGTTTTGGAGAGATGGGGTGGCGGTGGCAAACAAGCTGTTTTTCCTTTAATTCCAAACCTAACGCTACCGGGCTAGCTGAAAATCCAGCCACATGATTAGGAAAAAAGCATGAGAAACAGGGGTCTTGTCCTTGCATCCATCCTTGTGGAAGGTGGACTCTTCAAACACAAAACTTTCCAAACTCCGGGGCAGACACATGCGGCAGGAATTGCAGAGCTTGAACCCAGTGCTTTGATGTCCTTTCATCCCCTGGAGCTCACCCCTTTGCAGAAAAGAAGGAAAATCCCTGTAGCAGTCAGCACCCTCCGTCAGAGCAAGGCAACCCCGGCTCATCGCCCCAGAGGTGATTCTCATCTTCGGGCACAGCCAGGAGCTCAGAGGCCTCTGACTGCACGTAATGGCCTTTAGCAACAAAATCCCCTTTAGCGCAGGTCTCTCTGACTCGGTTTCTCCTTCTGTAAAATGGGAGCCACGTTTCTGTAGTGCAAAGGGTGTCACACTGTGGTCATCCTGCTTGGACCTCTTTGGGCAGCTGGATGGAGAGCAGACAGGACCAAGGCAGATCATTGCTGACCGCACCATTTTGGAGGGAACTGTAGTCTCCTGCCTAGAGGAACCGATTCAAAACTTGGTTTTCCCTTGAGAGATGTATAGCAAAATACAGTAATCTCTTTCTGAAAGCACCAGTCCTGAGTTAAGCAGGTTGTGAAGCAAACTCAAGTTTGAGAGTCCCACCTCATCTCCCACCTGAACAGTACAGAGCTGTGTAGCCACCAGATTATCTGGTGCACCAGATAGTTTCTGCCATCAGTTTATTTTTCACTTGAATGGCTGGAAAATTCCCTGCATTTTTTGTGTTGTTTTCTTCCTTCTCTCATTCTCCATCTAAAGATATCACTGACATCTGTCTCTTCAGAGCACACAGGCAAAGCACTTTTTTCAAAATTCGAGACTTTCTTCCCCTTGACCGTGTATTCTGACACTGAACTATCCCAAAACTGTCTTCCTGCAGTCTCCTACCCTCAGAGTACAGAAATACTGGTTTCTTACAATCGTTGATCATAACTGTTTTTTTCACTGTCTTGAGATAAAATACTGGGACCACTGCACACTAGCAGCCAGCTAGTAGCTGAACTTGTGCAAAGCATTTGACACTGGATGCATGGCATCCTTGTCTCTAAATTGGAGACATGAGGCTTTGATAGATGGACCACTCGCTGGATAAGGAAACTGGCTGGATGGTCACACTCAAAGGGTTGCGGTCCACAGCTCGATGTCTAAGTGGAGATCAATGACAAGTGGTGTTCCTCAGGGGTCAGTACTGGGACCAGTGCTGTTCAACGTCTTTGTCAGTGATATGGACAGTGGGATTGAGTGCACCCTCAGCAGGTTTGTAGATGATGCCAAGCAGTGTGGCACAGTCAACACACTGGAGGGAAGTGATGCCATCCAGAGGGACCAGGACAGGCTTGAGAGGTGGGCCCATGCAAACCTCATGAAGTTCAACCAAGCAAAGTGCAAGGTCCTGCACCTCAGACATGGCAATCCCAGGCACAAATACAGGTTGGGTGGAGAATGGCTGGAGAGCAGCCGTATGGAGAAGGACTTGGGAGTGCTCATGGATAAGAAGCTTGACATGAGCCAGTAATGCGAGCTGGCAGCCCAGAAAGCCAACCGCATCCTGGGCTGCATCAAAAGAAGCATGGCCAGCAGGTCATGGGAGATGATTCAGCCCCTCTACTCTGTGCTCGTGAGACCCCACCTGGAGTGC
>VXAK01005587.1:0-11439 GCA_013399435.1 Arenaria interpres | reverse complement strand
TGCTGTGAGGGTGGTGAGGCACTGGAACAGGTTGCCCAGAGAAGCTGTGGCTGCCCCATTCCTGGAGGTGTTCAAGGCCAGGCTGGATGGGGCTTTGAGCAACCTGGTCTAGTGGGAGGTGTCCCTGCCCATGGCAGGGGGGTTGGAACTCGATGATTTTTAAGGTCCCTTCCAACTCTAACCATTCTATGATTCTGCTAATGCAAATGTTGATTTTTAATGACAGAACTACAGCCTTAGCCCAGAAAAGCACTAGCAAAGTAGTTGTTTAGAAAATAAAAGCTTTTCTGAGGCAGCTCTTGTACAGAAAGTCCAGACAGCACCACCCTACTCTGTCCATATGCAGACACAGTATCTGATACCAGGCAGATGGTGGTAGTATCAGGTGTCTGCTGTACACTTATATCAGATACAATAAATAATACACAACTAATGCAAAATATCGGTTTCATTCTGTTCCTACTTACTTGAGGCTGTGCTGCATGCATTACCTTATCTCTAGCTGAATGCAACACATCTGCCCAAACCCATCACTGAAGACTGAATTAAATTTCCTTGGCAGTAATATTATTATATATGCAGCATGTTTATCTAGTGCTGTCTTTTCTATTTTCTATCTTAAGTGTCTTGAAAATGTAAAAGCAATTCAATTTGCCGCCTACTCAAATACTTTCTACCAAACAATCTAATGGGTCGAACCATGTGAAAAATGGTAATGCCGTTCTCTTTTGTCAGTCCCCTGAAACCAGCAAAAAGCCCCACGCACAACAAAAACAAGACATTGTTTCTCAAACAGCGTGTCATATCAGCAGAAATTTTAGTCTGACATCCTTCTGAATTCCTTGTAGTATAATTATAAATACAGCAAAAGTGATAGGCTTCTGTTATTTTTGAAAAAGTATCTTGCACAGGCAGAGCGCAATTAAAAGTAGTGCGGCACTTAAAACAAATGGAACCAGATTGGATCACGCTTGTGCAACAGTCAGGAGAGAAAACTGCTAGACCCCTGATGGCTGTGAGACTGTTTCAGAGCAGTCATTAAATAGAGAGGAAAGGTGAATCAAGCAGATTAAAATGACCTATACAACTTAATTTACTTGACCTTCAATAAAGCTGCAACAAGATACCTCATGCCTTAGACAGCCTGTATTAATTCACATAAAAGCAGTATGCAATGGGAAGGGTGGACCTCCCCACCATCTGACAGAGGCCTCTCGTGTCAGTCGTGGGGACCTGGGTCCAACTCACCCCGTCGCCGGCTGGCTGGGAGGAGGCTTTTACACCAGACAGCGCTGCAGGCTGTGCTTAACCCTGCCCCAGAAGCACGTTTCCTAGGACATCAGGAATGGGCAAAAATCCCGAGCAAGACTGCAGGAAACCCACTGCACCTCCAGACTGTGCAAGGTGGACAACCCACAGAAAACCCAGAGGAACACTAGGTTCATCCACACAAAAGCCCCGGTCCCTCTGCAGAGCCAGGACTCTTTGTCAGGAAGTTTAGTGACAGGACAAGGGGTAATGGTTTTAAATTGGAAGACGGGACATTTAGTTTAGATATTAGGAAGAAATTTTTACTGTGAGGGTGGTGAGGCACTGGAACAGGTTGCCCAGGGAGGTTGTGGCTGCCCCATCCCTGGAGGTGTTCAAGGCCAGGCTGGATGTTGAGCAACCTGGTCTAGTGGAGGTGTCCCTGCCCATGGCACAGGGGTTGGAACTTGATGATCTTTAAGGTCCCTTCCAACTCCGACCACTCTATGATTCTATGATTCTATGATTCTATTGCCCTCCCCAAGGCTACCAAAGGCTGCCTTCACTTTGCAGAAAGATTTGTGGAGCACCATTGAGACCACCCGGTGTGTCCTTCAAGCCTTCCTTCTGACTTCCCAAGCCAGTCCCAAAGCCCCTGTGGGGGCCAGGGCAAAACTGCAGTTGAGCGAAGGCTCCAGCTTTCTCCTCCACCCAGGACTCTCAAGAGCCACATGCAGATCCTCCTTCATCTGCTCATGGAGAGGCACAATGAAGTCTCTCCCGATGAATGACCTGGGTGGAAAAGGGAATATGCACTGGTCACCCCAATTTCTTCCAAAGAGTCACAGTCTGCCAAAAAAAAAGGAGGGGGGAAAAAAAAAAAAAAAAGACTGGCAACTCCTTTGCAACATGTCAATGAAGACAACTGTCCAGTGGCCACCAGTGGTGAAAAAAAGGGCATAAAATAAATCACTGAGCCCAAAGGGCAAGTCCTGAGATTTTTAAATCCACACACACATGCTGGTTTCACACCTCTTTTGTCTCATAAAACCTGCTGAAGTGGTTCCAGGTTTTTACTTCCCCCATCTTAATCGTCACAGTATTATCCCATGTAAATACTTCTGCACCAGTGAAATCGTCTGTAAACTAAGCTAATCAAACACAGCCAAACAGTTTAATCAGTATCTAGGAGGTCAGCAGAGGTGAAGACAGTTTTGGAGATGCCTGACTGGAAAGAGGTCGCTTAGCTTTACAGAGTTAACTACCCAACAGTAAAGTATTGAATGTTAACGCACACACAAAAAATTAAATTGCAATGGTTAATAGTGCATATCTTTGCTACATGGCTCTGAGCTGCCATCTCTCCTTGACTCCTGGCTAGACCAAAACAAATTTTTGAGCATCTTTATGAGACTGTTCAAACGCATACAGCGAACACAGAGCATTAAAGAAGATGCAGCATATTGAAGAGAGGTCAATTAAAGTGCGGAATGTTTCTTGCAAATAAAAGGGCCGGGTGAACAGCCACCCTCCATATAAATTGCCTGATGCTATATTCCAGTAATGCTTCACTATCTTGTGGAGCTGTTCCAAAATGTAACTTATTTGAGATGCTCAGTATAATGTATTCTCTTGCAGTCCAAAAGAAATTGTAAATCCAAATTTACAATTTTTTTTTTCTCTGCCAGACAGCCTTTTTTTTTTTTTCCTTTTTTCATACATGTGAATGCATTACTAAGAAAGCCTGCTGTACATTTCCATACTGAAATCAGTCTCATTATTTCAGAATAGATTATTTAACAAGACAAAAAAGCTAGCTGAAGGGGAAATACATTCACAGACAATTTGGGGAAAAAATGCAGCAAAAAAAAATGCATGCAATTTAATTATCTAGTAAAATTTGCAAGCATTAATTGACTAGCGTTTCTGTTTCTTGGAGGATCATTCACCTGTGTTTTGCTGGATTGCACTATAACATCTAGTGTTATAGGACTGAGGCTTAGACTGCTAATGGTAAGACAAAGGGGAAAAAAATCTACATCCTGTGGATATATATGGCATATATAATTTTCTGGCTTTCTTCACTCACCTCCACAATAAATATCTTCTCTCCCTCAAATCAAGATGGATTTCTAAAATCAAAATACCTGACCCAGCTGCCCCCGGCCAAAAAAATCTTCATCGGTCACCAGTATTTCAATCAAATCACCCTGTCTGTTCAGCAAACACTCTGCGCTCTGCCTGGGTTTTAGGCTGATGCCAGGCTCCAGCTCAGAAAAAGTGGGTGGAGACCTCACTTGCTTGTTTAATTCCTAATATTCAGTTCAGCGAAAATATTCCATTTATGGGGTTCTTAGCTATACCTTGCTATGAAGTGAAGCTGTGTGCAGAAAACAGGATTTAACTAAAAGAGGTTTTGGACACAAGTTATTTGCATGAGGGTTTTTTTTTTTTTTCATGTCTGCAGTTGGGGGCACAAGTTTTAAACTTGTAAGGAGAATCTACATTGAAATGTAACCTGAAATCTAGAAGATTTGGAAATTAACAACCTGCTGTTATAAAGGACACCACTTACTTTTAACTGGCTTAGTTCCACAACAGTTATGTATATTTTGGGAAATCAGAGAGGGAAATGTTAAAACCTGAATGGCTTAAAAGTAAGTCATCAACACTCATTAAGTCTGCTAAAATTGCTAGGATTCACACATCTGTCACAGACTATGCCAAGCACTTTACAGAACAGTTTCAATTGTAGTTCACTGGCTACACAATAAATGTTTGCCTCCTGGGTCTAAAAAATTTAAAGCTGAGTCTGTGAGTAAGAGCTCAGTTTTTAAAAAGGCATCCTTGATTTTATAGTTACAGATGAGAAGGTTAAAATAGGCTTTGACTAAAACAGAAAAAAAGGAAAAAAAAAAAAAAGTCAGCCAGACATGATTTTTCCCTCTAACAGAGCTAAAAAAAGACACTATGAAATCTAAATTTCAGACAGGAAACAGTCACTTTCCTAGTTAAACACACACACACAAAAAAGACTCTATAAAAAGCTTTCAGTTACAATAAAATTGGAGCAGATACTTAACCTCACAGTGTAGAGTGGCATGACCTGGTACGACTATGGACTGCTGTAGGGGGACAGCCCATCTGACGGAGAACGGAAAATGTTCCACTGAATGAGTGTACGGGCATCTTCTGTGCCAAACTGGCTCAACGGCAAGGATCAAAATCTCACAGACTGAAAAAAAAGTGTCAGCGTCTACATTTTGAGAATAGATAATTTTTCTCCCATCCTGCAATATTTTGCAAATTCTAAGCTATGACATTTGGAGTGTTACCAGCTAAAATATGCTGGCTCCTTATGGTGTGTTGCAGTGGATTTTGCAAACTATCACGGGGCGACGAGGGTTTTCTCTACAGCTTCAGGAGAACACTGAGCAGAGAAATAAATACACCCTCTCCCCGCTGTACCGAGACTGGAGGGACACCAGAAGCATAGAAATTATGGGCTGCGGCTTCAGGTGTAAGGAGAGGAAACAAACAGAAAAGTTAAGAAAACACTGTCAACAACATGCACATACCAAAACCTCATTTCTCCCTAATTTCGGCTGTCATTCTGGAAACTCCTGACTGCCGCCCAGCTAAGGTGTAAATATCGAACTCGTGTGCTGTTCAAAAACAGGAGGAGGTCTCTAACTGTTCAAGCGCGTTCCTGCACCTGGACTGCTCCCGGGGAGATATTGGTACCGTGACAAGGACAAAGCTGAAGATACGCCATTGGAAAAGTGTTTCCATTTTGCCACACCGTTTCCCTCCTCGTGCCACTGACATCCCTCCCTGCACCCCTTCACACATCACAGCAGGTCAGGCTGCTCTGCATTACCAGGTTGTGCTTTGCAGTCACTTACAACTTCAGGTAAGACGCCCTTTCTCCTCCCCCACCTCCGTTTCCTATTTAAAAAAAATACGTCTTTCTGGTTGTCTTTCTTCAGCCCTGTTGGGAACCGTCCATTATACTCCTGTTCTACAGAAAAACTTCCTACAGACTTAAGGGTTTAATCATGAAAGAAAAATCACTAAAAATTCGAGCTCCTCCTAAGCAGACACAGCTCCTCTCTCCCTCCTGGCAGATGCTCATGTAACCTGGTTGGGAGGACTTCCCATGGCCACATCCTTGCGGGTTATCCCAGAACTTCATCAGGCTTTTTCTTAGCACGTCGTGATGCCCAGCCCCGACCTTCCCTCCTACTGAAAATTACTGTTTTCTGACCCATCCACCTTGGCCATGGAGCGAAGTTACTCCCTTCCCCTTTGCAGAGCATTTTCATTTTTTTCTAAAAAAAAAAAAAAATTCCTGGCCAAAAAAATTGCTACCCAGCTTGTAATTTCAGCGTTTCCCTAACCCTACCCCAGAGCAGAACCCTGCGTTTGACACCTCATGCCTTGTCGTCTCCAGCCCAGATCTCCAACCTGTTGAGATGATTGGGAAACCTGACCCTCTGCTCCCACGCCTCGGCGGCTCCTTCCGCCCTCGTGCTCCGCGCAGGTGCAACACGGAGGGAGGTGCGTTATTCCTCCCGCTGCATCCTTCGGAAAAACACCGAGGAGGACCGGGAGCAGGAGAGATCCCAGAGGAACCACAACTCCCTCACCCCGTAAGTCAGACGCCTTCTCTGCCAGACCTTAACTTTTCTCTCTCATCTGACTACAGAATCTAATAATAATAATAATAATAATATCAATAATAAAAACAGGTATACCCTGTCAATATACTATAATGTATTAAATAATATCTAATACATGATAATATGATATAAAAATAAATTATCTACATGCAGTACAAATATTATATATGTATTTATTACATCTATATTTATAAATAAGCGTAATTTCATATTTGTATATTATTCATATTTACATGTGATACGTCTTTACATATTTATAAACTGTAACAGCCCTTGTTTTGGGTCACTACTGGGCAAACTGTTAAGTGATTTCCCAAAACAGCTTGTAAACCATGGCCCTTGACCACGTAGAAATTCACACCCACAAATTAAATGGTTGGGTTCAGCAGAGGCATCTTAGAAACGCTGCTTTTTCTGTTGGGGCTGCGTGTGCAGGGGATGACGGCATTTGTCACCAGCAACCAAAACAGCAGAAGCCAAGAACAGCTTTTGACAAGCGCAGCTCCCTTTTCCACCCAGCAGCACACCTCCATGCAGGGGAAAACGCTGCTTTAAAACAGTGCTACCTCTGAAACTAAGGAAGACGACCAGCCACCAGCAGCCTAAATACTGCGTGGTGCCTGGCTCTTTGCCACCTCACAGCTTTCCAATGGAGCTTTTCCCTTTTAAAATGGATTTCTGCCCCGCCACTTGTTCCAATTAGTTTTATTCTGCTTCTCACACCCACCAGCAACCTTCAAGGCAGGAGGGGTTAATATGCAGTGAAGTACCACAGGTCATGTAGAGGATGCGTCTGGCAGGGCTAGGAAAGAATTTCAGTGTAAACTACTAGACCATCAGTGGGTTTTTTCCTCCAGCCTTAACTCATGACAGGATGCCCACTGAAATTTCAAATTACTCAATTCAGTTGCTGCCAGCTTAACGTGTATTTTGAACAAAACTGCTACAGAAGATAATTATGTCACAGATACCTTTCTTGTCTATTTCTTTCATTAAGATGCAGCTGCTCATAGGTGAAGGGCCTAAAGAATGAAGCTTTCAAATGACACTGTTGATGATTCAAGAAAACTTCTCATTTATTCCAGTTGCCAAAGATAAGCAACACGTGCATTTGGATGTTTGCTCACTGCTATGTGTTTATGTTCCTGTTTTTAAAAAAACATTTGGTTTGGGATTTTTCTCTGATTGTCCACACTGACCAAAGACACTCACTCTACTGCAGGTCACAGAGGAAAATAATAGGGCAGGCCATATAAGAAAAAGAAGGTGGGAAAATTAATGAAATAAAAAAAGCTGGAGAGAAAAGGGGAGAGGCACCTCTTCCCTCCCCTCATCTCTTCCACTTATCTTAGGTACCATTTATAAACTGCGTATGTAAAATATTTTAGGTACAGTAACTGGTTTTGGAAAATAATTACTTTGAACCCTTGCAGTGGAAGTGAAAACTTCCAGAAGATCGTAGCGATCTCTCCGTGAATACCAGAAATCTAATCCTGTTGTGAGAAACATCGGCTCACACTTCGAATTTAAAGAGGACCAAGTCACCAAAGCAAAGATTACAATTTTATCATACAAAACAGCGCTGAATCGGGTGCACCAAAAATAGATGCAGGTGCAATCTTTCAGCTTTCAGGTATTTTATACCCTTATCCCGGCCGCCTGAGTTCCTGTCTCTCTTCTGATGGGCTGAGAAGTTGGAGCTCACGTTCTTCCCGACCGCTCGACCTATGACAGGTTTAGTTCGCACCTCTTTCCCATGTAAGGCACACACATGCCTACTCTACGAAATCATTATGCTAAACACGCCTTCGATGAGTTGATTACGCTACACGTTATTTCACAGTCTATGCTACCATCTACTTGGCAGATTTACTGTCCAAGACTGGTTTCTTTGGCCTTATCGATACTCCCCTGCCCTCTGGGTTCCTGTGTTGAAGGCCGTGTTCCAGTCTGTTTCTCTTCACCCAGATAACGCTCTGCCAACAAGGATCCTTTGACAGACCAAGGGCATTTCTGGGGATTAATTGGATACCATTTATTAGACTCTACTATCACTAAGACTCCTTTGTTAGCACAGATACACTAACAAGAATATATCAATTAGCTGAAGCAAAACTTAGCTCATTTCCCACACTGTGATTTCACACTTACAGGAAAACTTTTGTTCCTGAAATTTTTCACGGGACTAAAACCCTAAGATGCCCGGGTCCAACAGGACTCATGTGATGTTTGTGAGCTAACATAAGCCAAGTGAACAAAAGTTTGCAGATCCTGCCTGTTCCTAAACAATAAATAAGAGAAGGGAATGGAGCAATACGAAGGGAAGTAGGAAACTAGAAACTTCAGACTAGGAAATGTGGAAATCACCTGTAAATCACCCCAGATGATGCAAAATAACTTGCTGCTTTGCACACGTATCAGTCAGCCACAGAAGAGGCCCACAAAGCTCCAACTAAACCCAAGATCCAGATGGGTCCTTTTCACCATCCCCTTCTCAGAAGAAAACACAATACTGAAAGTTAGCTGCCTGCACCCCACCCGTGTAGGCACGACTGAGGCGAAGTTACAATACCTTCTCACCCTGTTAAAGGCAACTATTCCTTTATTTCGGTTTCCATTTTGACTGCTTGACTTCTGACAGTCATATGAACAAGACCTTCTATTTACTTCAAGGCCCAGAATTACCAAACCAGAAAAACACAGACAATCAGTGGCCAGCCAAGGGTCTCATTAGGGAATCTGTGCGGTGTACTGGTTACCACGGAAACGAGAGAGGGCTGGCACACTGTAATTTCAGCCTTGCAGGAGAATTCACCAACGCTGCCAGTAAATAAAGTTCATAAATCAACAAATCAGAGCCAAGGTCAAGTAACTGAAGATGAAGCAGTCGCGCTCCACGGGTCTTCTTCATTATTAATAGTACTAAGGTGTAAGTCTTTCAAATCCCTTTGAGCTTTTACACATATCCATCACAGAAATATTTGACCCAAACCAATGCTGCTTTTTGAAATATTTTTCAGAGAAAAGGAACCAGAAAAGCCGATAAAAATTTGCACTACTTTAAGTTCACTAGCCTGCACCTCACCCCGTTTTACTTCGCGGAGAGGTGTGCAGCAGCAACCTCTGAAAGCAGAGCCTTATGTCCAGCTAGTTACGCTTGAATTACCTGATGTGTAACAACCCTCAAGAGGACTATCTGCTGTGCACGTTCCTGTGAAGTGCCTTACAAACGGCAGTCAGTTTTGACACCACCTCTGCGAGCTGTGGGTGGATGGGTTACTGCTCCTCGCCTGCAGATGTGGGAAACCAGTGGCACTGTGGAAACGAGTGCCAGGGCTGGGATTAAGACCTTCAGACCACACTTAAGACCTTCAGACCTTTTTTGCCTGCGTTTTATAGCTGACAGGAAGGCATGAAGTCGGGAGGCTGAAAATACTGAACGATGGCACTGCTGAAACTCCAAGAGTCTCCAACGAGCCGGAGTGCCTGGACACCCGACAGCCCGGTCAAACCGGCACCATGGCGAGGTTGGGTGGTCACTGAAGGTACCGCTGGTGACCGACTGCCAGGTGTGAGCTGCTAATGAAGCAAACTCAGTGAGTATAAATCCATTCCCATTGCGTGAGTGAAAGAGAATTACGGCGTGCTGTTGACACTTTCTGCAAGTTCGGCTACAGGAAACCTCCTGGCGTAGTACAGAGCCTACCAGTGCATCCATGCATCAGCACAGGAGCAACATCCATGTACATTTGCTTTAAAAACAAAGCAAACCAAAACACCAGCTTGCTAAAAGTGGCTAGAGAACTACTTGAGCTGTTACAGTTTTTCCACAAGTTTTTTTTCAGGTTACCTACTGGAAACCCAGGTACGTCAGTGGGATACACAAAAGCTGTGTTACGCTCCTAAACTGAGTTACTGGCAACACCAGAAAGAGTAACTGCACTGCCAATCTCCCTCACAACAAGCTTTATACTGCACGTAAGACCAACTATCGTCCCCTAAATGCTTTTCTGTTGATACTCAGTTCACACAGTATCTTTTTGCCAATTCTTATCTCTTCCTTACACATTTGGGCGCGAGGTCTTTAAGCTATCAGGTTGGTTTGCTATTTTTACCTGTGGAGGATTTCAAAGAGCTGACAAACTTGAGCACAGGGCTCAAAAACAAGCTTTTTGCTGGAAGCCAAGGCGGGAAGAGGGGCCATGGGTGTCACTTTGCTGGGTGGCGTGCCCAGCTCTGCACAGGACCACACGACTTCCAACACGGACTTTTGCCTGGCTTTAGGAGCGGGCAAAAATAGGTCTAGCCAAGCCTGAAATGACATTTGAAAAATCAGCTGCAGGCGACTGGCAGATCCGAGCCCCAGGGCGATTTTTCTCGGCTCCTGGTAATGTCGGGTGGGTTGGAAGAGGTCTGAGCCGATGCACGCGTGCTGCTGGCAGGGGTTATTAGGTTAATTGCAGTACCACATGAGTGCAGCCCCGTCAGTCCGAGGCTCTGAATTATACGGAGGGGAACAGGAGCAGCCGGGGGAGGGTAGTGGAACAGGAACTGGTCACTCCTGACCTGAAATGACCTTTCGGGGTTACTCTGTTTAAAGAAGGAAAAAAAAAGTTAAGAAAAACAACCTCGTCCCTGGCCCGGAAAAGTTGTCATCCAGGATGTAGCACAGGGATGCAATCACTTGCTTTATGAAAATTCTCCTTGCTGCTAGCAAGCACACAAAGGGCTTGGTCCCATTTCTCTTCAAATTAACAGAAAAAAAGAAAAAAAAAGGAAAACCCTTACTGTCCCCGGCGGTTCGCAGTCAAGCTGTAGCATCTATCGCAGCTTCAGCGCTGCAGCACTACTCGCAGAGGTTGTATTATTTCTGGGAAGGATAGCTGGGGGAATGGCGGAGAAGGCAGGGAAAAGCAAACTTCGCGGATTAACAATTCAAATGTTGAAAGCCGGGCGTATGCGAGGGCTTCATTTTCACCCGGTGTATTGTTTTGTTTCTGTGACAGATCCTCGTTCGCTCCAATGGGAACAGCCTTACTCTACATCTAGTACTACTGAACAACCAGCTGCGTTCAGGGGATATTTATAACCATTAACAGGGTGGATGGAAGGTGAGTTTTAACGTGTGTGTCATAGTTATTCCTTTGGCTGGAAAGTGTCTCTGTTCCTGACAGCTGGAATTAAACTGCACAAGGCTCAATGTATCTCTGCACCGTTTTCACTCTTTTCCTTCGCGTTTAACCACCTTTTCCAAGCTTGCTTCGCAGTTTTCTGGCTTCCCTTTATCGCTCCTGCTTCGTCTGGGTGACGAGCCAAGTTTGCGAGGGGCTGCCTGCCTTTCCCAGCCCGCACCCCACCGCCTGCTCAGGCGGGGGGTCAGAGGGACCCCCCCTCATCGCTCCCCTGCCCTCCCGTGGGGCTGAACTCCCCCCGTGGGGGGGTACCCAAACCATACCGACCACGCACTGCTCCTCTCCCCCCCCAGCCAGGGTCCCCAAATCTTAGTCCA
>VXAK01005586.1:0-29070 GCA_013399435.1 Arenaria interpres | reverse complement strand
AATAATATGCTGTCTTTTATTCTTAAGTGTGTTTTTAAAATGAAATGTATCTATTTTATATGGATACAAAAGATACATATTAAGATTACTTAATGTAAGTTTTTACGTCTATTGGAGACTCTCAGAACATATATTTTTATTTTGTATTGTCTTAAGTACATGACACATCACGTCAATTAACTGGTAAAATTTTCAGATGTCTTATTAATGAAGAAGTTTCTGAGAAATTGTGTTTAAGAGAAGATGGCTAGCTCAATTTTGAGGTGGAAGAATTAATGATGACATTGAAAAAGAAGATGCCTAACAAGATCAGAGTAGTCATTTGCTTTCTTCTGTTTTCACTTTTGCCTGTAATCATCACTGCATGTGATAAGACCAAAAGGACATTTCATACAGAACTAGAAAAAATGAATAACTTAGAATAAGCAATGGCAGAAAATGTTTACCCACAAGGAAAGTATCTTTGTGACCACAAATAAATTTTTATTAATTTAAATGTTTTGTACTTTAATTATGGTTTTAGACTCACTGTTACCTTGAATTAGTAACTTTTACATGTTACATAGGTATTGAGAGAATTTTTTTTTTCTAAAATAATTACATTTAACTAAATGACTTTGGTAAATTTTCTATAATGAAAAAACCATGAATCTGAGTTTACAATTCACCTTTTGGCTTCATGGCTCTTTTACAGCAGTCCTTCTTATTTAGATCATTACAATACTGATTTTTTACATCTGGACATCTTGGGGAGTCCTCATATCTATTATTATAAAAAATTACTTAACAGGAATATAATACCTCTATCTGATGAAATAATTGAATAATATTCTGTTCTTATGCAGACAAAAATTGTTTATTTTTGGTTCTATTTATAGTCCACAGACACAGATAATTCATTTTTTCTGAAAGAACCAAATGTTCTAACCATATGGGACAATTCAGCAAATTAATCCAACTCTATAAAAAACCTACACTAAGTCTAACACACTTAAAAACCTCTGTCAGAAGTGAAGAATGGTTTCCTAGAAAAGAGTATAAGTATTAAGGCTGAATAATTTCCCTAATAACCAACTGTGCTACTTTTTGATAAGTGCCTGGGGGCTTCTCACCAAAATTTTCTAAAGAAGATTTAAAAAGTTAGGTCCACATAGACATAGTTATACCGCTAAATAAGTGTTCTGATTTTCAGTTCTTCTATTCGTGAAATGCTGAGAAGATAACAGCTTCTACTGGAATAAATTTGGATTGAGTGGCTCTTGTGTCTGTTGAGAAAGGAAAAATTTCTGCAGTTTCATAAAGCAGTAGTAGTTTTTGCCATCCTTTTTCAATACTCGCCTCATTGTAATAACTTTTCATTTATGTTCATTACATCGGTTAAGTGATGCACTAAATATGGGACTCCCACAACAAATCATGCAGTTAAGAGGGTAGAAACCAGTCTATTCACTATTTCTGACCAAATCTCCAAAACTGAAAAAGAAAAGGAGTTTTTGAAACATTTTTCTGGCTTTAGTTTTGTTCCTTTGAGGTTCTTACTGCATCTTCACAATATGATGTTGAAATAAATTGTTAATTTAACGTATTGAAATGTGGCCCTTTATAAAGTGCAAGGAATGATCCTAGAACTAGTAAAGGCTTACTCATCCCTTTGAAGACACAGGCAGTTTATATACAGAGGAAGGAGACAAATTTCTGCATCTTTGAACATTCAAGGCAGGAAAAAAATGTATCTTGATGATGACTGCTGAAATTAAAGGAAATTGTTACATCTTTTTAGCATAGCTCAAATGTACTTCTAAGTTGTAATGTGAATGTCACTGCTGCAAAAGAAGTTGCTAACGTGTTAAATTAGATGACAAGGGGGTTCTGAATCATAGTTAAGGAACTCTTACTTCTGAAGGATTGTCCTTAAAACAAGCTTTTTTAACCCTTCATATTTTTTCCCTTGCATGCAAGAAGTAGCTCCAGCTTTCCGTTTCTAGCCATATTACTCAGTATGTTCTATTCATTCATCCTTTAAAAAAATCCACCACAATAATACCAGATTTACAGTGTTACTATCAATGACTGTGCACTAATCTACGCACAGTCCAAAGAATAGTGATATATAATGGTCCTGTACAAGATTTTTTTCTTTTCTTTTTTTTTTAAATAATTTTTATAGGTGGGCATTAAACTTTGATTTATATGTGGTTTTATTCGCTACTTAGGACACACAAACCAGATGAACCATTTGGTCTGTGTGTATATATACACACATAGATATATATATATAAATAAGTGGTTTTTATTGTAGGGATGGATACAACACATTCCTTATGCTCTGCTACAACAATTGGGTGAGAAATAACATAATTCTTTTACCATACATTTCATGTAGTAAACCTTAACTTCAAGGAAATGCAAGCTATAAAATTCTATTGATGGATTTCTCAGATGTTGTACTGTTTTAATAGATACCTTTACTTTTTTCAGCATACTTTCTTTTTACTCTTTGACATACATCTTAAACAAAAATGCCTGTCAAGTGACCAGCAGGGTGCAGATGATAAACCCCGATGTATCCTTTTACTACACCTTAGATGCCATAAACTATACAGAGGGATCAACTGATATACAGCACTTACTCATATAATGGTGTAGCAGGGTACTGCTGATAGGCTTTTATAAACACAGCGCACTAAACATTTTCTCAGTGCAAAGTTCAGCAGATTAATACACTGTAGGTTTGTATTCTGTAGCTGGCATATCACAGAATCACAGAATATTCATGGTTGGAAAGGACCTTTGAGATCATCGATTCCAACCACAAAAAAAAAAAAAAAAAATTACAAACCAAAAAAAAACCACCCACCCACAACCCAAACCAACACACACACCCCCCACACCCACCCACAGACAGACAAAAACCAACCATTAGAGCATGTCCTGAAGAGCCACATCTACACATTTCTTAAATACCTCCAGGGATGGTGACTCCACCACCTCCGTGGGCAGGCAGTTCCAGTGCCTGACCACTCTCATATGATTGAAGCTTGGCTATTACTCTACTTTAAAGCTGCCAAATGATACCACAAGGTTCACAATAAAATATGATAATACAAGAAACTGAGTCTGCTGGGTAAAGAGGTTGTCATTTTGACCAATTTTGTTTTTGTTTTAATAGAAAGAAAAAAATATTAAAAAATCCCACAACCATAACTGAGACAATTTGTATCATGTAGCAACCTCACACACAGCAAATTTGGAAGTCTTTCAAATTACTTTGTTTCTTCACTTTGTCTAACCCATGTATCAACTGCTAACAAAGGAAATGGAAACCTCACACACTGCTTCATAGTAAGGCAGAAGTCTTCGGGCATGTTTGATGAAGCAAAGCATTTAGAAAGTGACATAAACAGAGAATGCCACCTCCACATGCATGGTTCACTTAGAAATCGGTGTTGTAAGTTACAAATGAACTTTTTTTTCTTCTTAACAAAACATATTCATGCGAGTTTCCCATGCAAAGAATACAGCTAAGCCTAGTCTTAAACTCAGTCAACATCTTCATAAATGCTGTTTAATATCTTTATAAATGGGATTGATGGGATTGAAAGCACCCTTACCAAGTTTGCTGATGACACTAGACTCGGTCATGAGGTGGGCATGTCAGAAGGGAGAGCCATCTAACAGAAAGATGTAGACAAGCTGGAGGAGTGGACAAGCAAGAACTGTATGAAGTTTATCAAAGATTCCCAGAAGAACTGCTAATGAGACTTTCTTAGGAGACCTATAGTAACTGTAAATTCACAATAGTCACATTCTAAGATGTCAGTGATTTGTAACTCCTGAAAACTAATTACAGCCACAACGCTATGGTTATAACTATGTAACAGCTATATCTTCAGCACTGCCTTCTACCACCCCTTTTAAACATTTCTTTTATGTTATACTTGTGCCTTAATTTAAGCCTTTGGACTACCTATATTTTTTCTAACCTTTTTCCCATAAAACTAATTATAAAATCTCCTGATTCGTTCTGTCTTCATGCAGTTATCTATACCAAAATAATAATCTTCACATCTCAAAGTCTTTAGATCTCACAAATTGAATTTGTGTGAGGAAGACATGGAGAAAAACAATCACCACCATCAATCAGATAACAAGTACCTAGAAGTGGAAGCTGTAAAAAAAAAAAGTTAAGCTGGTCTAAACATTATAAGTAAACAGGCCAAAAAACTTATATTGCAGAAAAACTGTCTGGAAAAATGCTCACTTCAGGACTGAATAAAAGATCATAACTTTGCAAGAAGCATCTTTGCAGATCCCATCAAAATTTATTATATAGGGCTGGTTACCAATATCATTTGGCAGTGAAAATCACAAATGAGATCTTTATGTAGGACAGCAATACAAGTTATCCAATTTTTCAATGTTATTTAGCTTCTGCCTTTCCTACTAAAATTTGTTAGGGCAGTGACTGCTGTGTCACTGAATTTCTTATAAGGCAAATAAAAATGTTACAATTTGAGCTACAAATCTGTCTTTTATTTTTTAGTTCTGTTTAGGAAAAAAATATTTATGCTAGAAATGTATAGACACATCATACCAGAGGGAGTGTTTTCCACCTTCTGTTATTCATGTATATGCTATACATGCCCCTATATACACAGAAACTCCAGACATACCTTAATGTCTGAATAATAATTTTTAAAGGTTTAAAAAAAAATTACTATTACACAGCTTATAATAGTATTTATAGTATAACAACTTACAATTGCATGTATACTTTTTATACAGGAAGGCATGTTTCACATTACGTAATGAAAGCATATTTACTATCATGTTGATCCAAATTGCTTGTGTGAATTTATATTGCACATAATCTACTGTAAGATATTGGATAACTGTAAATCATTGAAATAACACTAGAAAACACTTACTAAGTAGTCTAACAACAATGACACAGCATGTTTGTTTAACTCCTGGGTCTCACAGAGTACCCGCTGCTGTGGTCAAGGATCCTAAAACCTGTATCTAGAAAGAAAAACAAGGCTTATGCCAGACTTTATTTTAAAAGATCTTTTGATAACTCAAAGCAATTTCCTTCCTCAGAATCCCAGATGTATTTTATAAAGCAAAAACTAAAACTAGATTTCTTAAGTCCTAGTGTCTTGACTCAACCCCATGATCTGCTATATTTAAATCATTAAATATCCATTAATTATTTCTTTTGGTGTTGTAGCAGCATATTACTTTTAAATTGGACATTTAGACTCTTACCAAGCATCCCAGAGGTGTTGCTAATGCATGTGACTTTTGCTCTTATTATTATCATTTCAGCACTGATATTTCCTATCTTTAAAGATTTCAATATACCTTGCACAAGTGACAACTTATTGTACTCCATCACATTTATCTATACGCATAAATGTTATAGCTTATCTGTAGCTCTACTATAACTTATATGGTTTTCATACAACATATTGTAAACTCTGTTGCTGTTTAAATTAATTTGATTTTCTACAACAGTTTAAATTTTAGCAGAAGTTTAGAGCATCAAATCTCTAAAAGAAAGAAATTGTAAGTAGGAAAAAAGAAAAATGTGTGTATTTTCCAGGTTTTGCATCAGACTTTTAAGTGATTCATTCCATGCTACACGGATAATTGTTCTTTCTTCATAAGTACTCTTTTTTACTTCATGGTGTTTTAAAGACATTGAAATAAATGTAGTTATATTAGTAAGAAACTGGATTAATGATTGAGTGAATAAAAAGCAAACGTATTGAAGACAGTAAGCCCCTTAATGAAAGAATTTGTCTGTGATAGGCCAATTTATATGTGATTAGCCATAACCTAGTCACAGGTAGGGTAAAAAAGTCTACTTCCTTGCCCATTTTGAAAAAAATTTGCAAGGTTTGAAACCATGATGGTAGTCCTTTTATTCAGTTCGTTGCTATTCAAGGAAGAAAGCTCCTTCTCCTCTCCCCTCCCTGCCCCCCCGCAGTAGCTGTGGAAGATCGTTGCTACATCAGGCACAGCCTTTGTCATAATCTTTAAGGGACAGTCTATCAAAATGCTAAAGTGAATGAAACTGAAGATTGAATTCATTCCCATATATTACCACAGTAAATGGCAGGAATCGGAAGTGACAAAAGAAGATTTTAGGAGTATCTAGACAATTAATCAAGGTGATTACTTGCACACATTACAGTTCTAAACTTGCCCCAATTAAAAGCAAATAACAAATACATCTACTGTAGTCTATAGCATTAATTAAGCACACAGCTCAGTCTGGGACTTTGTCAATCCTCAAAATCCCTGAGCACTCTCTCATTTCTTGAGAAAGCTAGCTAAAAGTTTTGCTTACTGACATTACAGCTGACACATGGTTTCTTCCGTGGAATAAGGCCAATGCAGGCTATCCCTGTGAAACTGCTCTCAGTTTCTCTTGACCTTCCACTGAATGCTAGAAATTTCATCCTGTAATTATTCCTATGAACGTTTTCAAATGTAAGAGACCAGAAGATACCTGGCACGTGCTTCACTGAACATATGGGTCATTTAACGTTACCACTGAGGATCTCAGAAGAAGCATAGGTAAGAACTTTATGCACAGAGCACTTCAAGGAGAATTGAAGATCAATCTGTGGATTTACAAAGAGAGGCCACTGGCAAGAACCACAAGGACATTCAGACTTCCAGCTCCTTTGATTTCAGTAGGATTTAGGATTATAAAAACCTCTGTATATCTGAGTCAAAATTCTCCTTAGCCCATCTAATCAAGAACACAGAACTTTTAAATTGTGTTGAATCAGGTAAAGATTCCTTTGTCCTTTCAAAAAGTATCACTGTATTTTCCCTGAAATGTAGATGTACCCAGCTTGATGGTTGGTTTTATCTCTTTCTCTGATGCAGTGGACTTTATCACATATAAAATATTATGATTTTGGCACAAGGGGGAACCATACTGTTTAAGCAGCCCATATTGAATCCACAGGACAGATATCAATTACACGGTCAGAAGTCATTGCTTCATTTACAATTCATAATCATGAACACATTTATAAAACATTGGTAATATACAATACAACTGCTTGGTACTGATAAGTATTCACTAAACATTTTTGAACAAACATATATGCATATGGAGCTGTATCTCTATCTTTGTAGGCATTATGTAGAACAGAGACCTGTTGGTTATTCACAGCTCTTCCAACAACTTTTTTTATTCTTTGCTTTTTACACTTTCACCTCTTCATGGCACAATCTAGCTCTAAATAGTGTTTACTCAGTGCCTAGAACTGGAAGTTCAAATATCTAGCAAAGTCTTGGAATGACAATTGGTACTTACAATTACAACATATATTGGTTTTCATATGTTACTTATCCTTCACACTGTAACAATAGGTCTTATTCTCTGATCTGTTATTTCATATGTACTCGTAAAAAAAAACAGAGCAGCCAAAAAACAGACAGCTCCCTGAGTGTCTACTTCAAAGTTTGTCCTATTATGTACATTTAGTTTTGGACCATGGTGACCTGACAGATAATAATCTCACATTTGAATTGTAATGGTCTCATATTTACCCTCTGTTCTTGTTTTGCTTTTAACAGGGGAGAGCATGGCAAGTTTCTGCAACTCTGTGTGAAGCACATCTTAAACACGACTGTAGAGGCATACTGGTTGTGGCTGCAATAGATATATATTTTTTATATTAGCTGGCATGGTGCTGTGTCTTGGATAACGCATGGATCTTTTAATTATTGCTGAGTAGTGTTTACACAACGTCAAGGCCTTTTCTGTTGCTCATGTTGTCTCACCAACAAGTAGGCTGGGGATGCACAAGAAGTTGGGAGGGGATGCAGCTGGAACAGCTGATCACAACTGACCAAATGGATATGCCATACCATATGACATCATACTCAGCATACAAAGCTGGTGGAAGAAGAAAGGAGATGAGACTTTGGAGTTATGGCATTTGTTTTCCCAAATAACCATTGCTCCCTACCAATGGGAATTAGCAAGTGAATTCCTGATTCTGCTTTGCTTGCACACACAACTTTTTCTTTACCTATTAAACCATTTTGATCTTTACGCATGTGTTTTCTCAAGTTTTACCCTTCTGATTCTCTATCCCATCCCACTGTAGGGGTGTGAGCAGGTAATTTTGTGGGGCTAAGCTGCCCACTGGGTTTAAAACACAAGAGGGTACTTTGACAGCCTTATTTCAAACAAAATAAAATGGAAGTAAATTTTAATTTGAAAGAAGCTAAAAGAAATATCCCCCAAAACAGACTTTCTAAATCCAGAATGCTTCCAAAAACATGTTTTCATTCTTCCAGCTCCATGAAGATTAGCTCCGTGAGAGCTTGCATTTAATATGAACCATAGAATACAGCCTCTGAAATAAGTTTATTATTAAATTTACAGAAATCCTATTTATTCAAATGATTTACAAGCATAAATACCTTCAAGTATTTGATTCTACCCTTTCTATTCACATGGGCATTTGAGAACTCATTTCTTAAACCTTCATGTACAAAGGCATCCAACACAGTCAACATTACTTCCTCTCACCCCAAGAGAGATGTAATGATATTTTTGCTTCTAAGTAGGTCTCATGAGCAACAATGCAACCAAAATATTTTATTTAAACAGCAAACATTATATGTCTTTGATTAATAAGAACAGAATTGCAGTGACACGGTCAAAGCAAAATAAAACTGACATAATTTGTTGAAACTATTACTGGCAGATACTACAGCCTGAAATTTCATGAGATGGCCTCATAAGAAGTTTCAGTTTCATTGCTCAAATGGACCTGTGCCAAGTCAGTGGGGGAGAAATTCATCTCACCTAACCATAGGCATCTTGCATTTACATCTTAAATCTAACTGAGCTACTGTCCTTAGACTCCCATTTTATTCACTAGAAAGATACAGGCACCATAGGCTTTGATTTACCTATTTTGGATGTCTTTTTCATAATGAGATTAAGTCCTTAATTCTTTTCATAATTCCTAAAGTGAGACTCATAATATGTAAAGGGGATATAGACCACTAGCAAAGATATTTGTTTAAACATAAGATATCAACATTTATTCAGATAAATCCTATCCTAAGAGTGTTTTTTTTCATTGTATATTTATGCCAAGTTAGTATATTTATACATTTATCTGATATATATGAAATATCCAGAATTGTCTGGAAATCTTACAACCACGTAGTGACAAATGCAGACCAGCTTCTTCCCTGTTTATTAATCTTCCAAAATTCTGCTCTGGAATAGATTGGGTCTGTTAAGACAAAACAGTCTTTACTTGGATAACTTATTTTGTTATACATGAAACTTTCAAATACTAATCATATAATTATTTTTTTTCTGATATAATTAAAGTATTAGCTAGTGCATTGTAAGTTAACACCTTACTTCAATGTGAAGTCCTGCTTATATAAGCTCATTTATTGAGTTCCTTCTTTCATTAATTTCCCTTCCTCAGTTGTTTTCTGTGCATCTCTTGGAATGAAGAGTACATTTAGAGTAACTGGAAGACAGAGAACTCTTCTGAGAATTTGGCTTTTGCTGTCTGCAGTTATCCTAAAAGCACACAATATGTGTGTCTATACATAACATACATACATATGAGGAGAGGAGGGAAAGAAAGATAGGATATCAAAGAGGGAATGAGAGGCCATGGCATGCCTTGCTCTCATTTTTTACCATCAAAGAGAAGCAATATCTGAGAGACATGCTAGTGGGAGTATAAGGGATTCTTGGTGAGCACACGGGGACACTCTAGCAAGAACTGCTCTCTCTTGTGTTAAGTCTGTGAAGACCACCCATCCTGCTCAGTGTATGTCTATGACCTAGAAAGTAAGTAATGTGTCAGCTTATATAAGTAAGGAATAGTATGGACAATAGCACAGGAAACATTTATAAAGAGCAAATTATACACTGTAGCCACTCGAGGATATTCCACATAATATTGTCTGGTCATTCCACCTCAAAAATTACTTCAACAATTAGATAAAGAAAACTCCCATCTGAAAAGACTTGAAGATTTTTATTTTTAATTTTGGCCTAAAAAGGAAGAAGATACAATAGAATTATATAAATGATGAAAGGTATATACAGAAAGTTTGTCAGGAGTTTTCTGTGTCATGAAAGGACTGTTCACTGAAATGATAAGATTTGACTATGTCAAAGGAAGAAACTCTTCAAAGTCCACTACTACATGATTTCAGAAAGCAGGAACTTCATAGAACGTTAAGAACTAAGGAGAAAATAGACAAAAAACTGCTAAATACGAAACCTTTATTTTAAAGTAGTTGAGACTTTTTTTAAAGATTTTGAACTTTCAAGAAGATTTGCTCCGTCTACATATCATTAGCAAAGGAGTAATTTGGATCCTACTTACCTCAATTTTTACATACATTCATATTTTGCATTTCATTTTATGTAACTTGATGGCTGGAAATATTAATGTTATAATCAATAACTTTGTGTTTTGGTTTTGTTCTGAATCCTGCAGAAACTAGCACATTCAGTTAGAATAGTTCATTATAAATGCTCTTGTGTAAAACAGTAGGTGTATTCACACTGCATACAGTTTTAACTTTGGTACTATCAGACTCTCTTTCAGTTGCCTTTTAGACACAACCATAACAGATATGATTATATGACATAAGTACCATATGGTAAAGCAGTTTGTTAAAGAATGGTGCATAAGGGAAACAGAAACAGTTTAAGGGAATTGGCTGTAACACATCCCTGCCGGCAGGGGACCCTGAGGACGGAAGGAGACATCTGAATGTCAGGGTAATGAACAGCAGGGAAGAAAATTGTTAAAAGGACAAAAGGAGAATGAAGAAAGAAGGTGAACGTGTCTTTACAGACCTCACCGCATAAGAAGGTGTAAGGCTTTCTTATTTCCCCATTAATTTCCCTGTTTGTTTGTATGGTATCTAGCAAATAGGGTAACAATTTTGTCATGAATTCTTATAAATTGGTAGAGTATCAATAAATAATTATTTAAAGCCCCAAAATCCTCTCACTTCCTCTCTTTACAGTGTGAAAATTACTGAAATAATGATAAAAAGTATGTGCACTATTCAGTTAAGGAGAAAAATGTTTTTATTCTTTTCTTTCTCCCACATAGTGAAATTTGCTTCCTTTCTGAGAAAGATTCATTTAATTCATGAGCATAAATGGACAGGATAGTGCCAGACATGTTCTGTGTCACTGCAAAGCTGTTCCAGAGACTAAAAATGCAAGGTTCAAGAGAGTCACTAATCTATGTCCTCTACACAAAAGAGAGGGTGGCCTTATGAATAATAAATTGAAATTCTTTTATCTCTAATGTCAACTTAATGACTTAAACATTTCATCTTATTGCAAGAAATCCAAGTCAGTGTAATCCTATGACATGCTATGAAACAAAACCTAGTCTTTTTTGAAGATGTAAGCATTTTTTGTGAGAAGCAGGAACTTGGAGACGGTAAATATGAACAATGACCTGACATCAGCTAGTGCTTTTATTCATTTGAAACTAATGTTAAGCTTCACTTAACCATCATATTAAAAGAGTTCTTGTCGTAGTAGGAGACTTTTACTCTTCATGAACATAATGAAGTGCTCTTATCTTTGAAACATCAAAGCTTTTCTGAATGAGAATAAAAGTCCTTGCAGCACTTTCCTCTACTACCGTGACATAGAAATTTAAGGAAAAATATAACATTATCCTTTGTGGATTTTAAGACTGAATGGACAGATTGATAAATGGTGAAGATGGAACAAACCTTCATGTTCAAAATCCTGCATTAATAAGCAAAGATATTCGATGTATCATCTGGTTACATTATGAGCTAAAGAATGGTTTCAATTTAAGTGGCTCCCCTTAACGCTCAGCCAGTTTGCACTTTAAAAATTTGAGGGAATGTTCTCAGAACTGATGAATGTGAAATATTCATAGCAGGGCAAAAGCAAAACCATAACAGCCTTTGCCCTCATTTGGATCAGTTTCTGCTTCTTTGCTTGGTGACATCTGTAATCATAAAATGAACTTTTTTTATCTCTTCCTGGGTCCAGTTCCTGAGAAGAGGGCTCCAGTCCCAGTACGATTTTCATAAAATTAATTGTCATCTTTTGGCCAGGGTGACCCTGATGGCACTAATGGGTCTTCTGATCAGCCTCTCCAATGACCCTCACCCCAGTCCATGGACCCAGAGTCCTCTCCTGCCTGACCCATCCCACCTCTGTCACTGATGCAGATAGGAGGCGCAGCCAGGGGATATCACCATGCAGTTGTTCCTGTTAGGCCAACTCTGGAACCTAGGCATCCTCCATCACATCCACCCACCCTGTTCCTGTCATCCCGGGCTGCCCTTCCTGGGGAAGCAGTCTCCTCCTTCACTGCCAAGTGGAACCTTTGTGCCTTCCTGTGGGAAGTGGGTACACAAATCCTGAGGGCAACAGGTAACCCTGGGACCCTCTTGGGACTGTTTTCCCCACCACTGTCCTCAAGTGCCCCACGTGCCAGTGCTGCTTTGTATGAACAGTAGCCTGGCTGTGCTACCACCCTGACTGTGCCTACTCCCAAGAGACTTATCGAGTGTGGCAGCCCTCCTCTGCTCTGAAGCTTGCAACCCAGGAATGTAATTACATAATAGCCACACCAAATGTGACATCCCCCAGTCATATCATGTCCTCAAATGAGCACTACCTCAGCCCTGAGATGCTTCAGCTCTACCCAGCCCCACAGGCTGCAGTCCTGACCTGCCCAGGTCCCACAACAATGCCCCTGCCCCAGCCAAACAAGCCTTGCCCTAACCTATGTGAGTCCAGCAACTTTGCTGATGAATTTCAGAAAGGGGAAGAAACCCTGTTGCCCCATTGCCTGCATAACTGCCCATTGCCCTGATCCCAGGAGAGAAGGTACCCTTCAGGCACATCTGTGCCTTGTCGCATCCTAAATTTCCTGCCCTTGAGAAGTACCTCAAGAAAAGTCTGGCACTAAGGTTGACCTGGCCCTTCACCTCTCCTTCTGAGCCCCCCTATTTTTTATTAAAAAGAAGTATGGGGATCTTAGCCTGGGACAAGATTAAAGACATGCCAATGAAGAACCAGCATCCCTTGCCTCTCCTCTAGAGTTCTTTGAATGTCTTCTGGGGCTTGACAATTCACCGAGGTGGACCTGTGAAGAGCTTACAATTGGCTCTAAATCTGGCAAAGGAATGAGTGAAAAACTGCTTTCTGCACCAGGCATGGGCACAGTAGGTATCCCGTAGTGCCACTTGGTGTGCTTAAAGATCTAACCACCTTCCAGCACTTTTTATTTCACAGCAAAGCTGCCACCCTTGTGGGGAAACATCCTAGTGACTGTAGATCTGTTTGCCAAGAAAGCTCACTTCATCCTCTTCAGGAAGCACTCATGGCTCCACAGGATGCTTAACTTGTCCTACAGCATGATTCTAGATGATATGGTCTCCCAGACAAGCTCATGGGAGGTTATCTTCCAAACTCAGCCTCTGTGATTTGTGAGGACACACCTTGCTGGCAGGGGAGTTTGTTGGCAGGGCCTTGAGAACATCACCAGGACTGACAGTCCCTGCCAAGCCTCCCGGGGATCCCCCACCCCTGACCACAGCTCTGGACCCCGTTTCAGTTTAGGCCATATTATTATTCTGTTTTAACAGTTTTAGTAAGCTGTTATTGACAGTGGATGGAACAAGCACATAGGATAAGTAAAAATGCCTGGATTTTTAATGTTCATTTCCAAGATTTCATTTAATACATCCTTTCTTTTAAGACTTTTTTATGCTAGGAAATGCCATTCACTGCAATAATACTATGCCATAAACAATAATATTAAAGCTCTTGTAAACAAGTGTTGCTTCCAATAAAGTCAATGCTATATAATAGCTAACTAAAAAATGATAGTTCTCAATTTGTCAAAACAAAAAATACTGGCAACGAAGTACAAACCACAGAGAATGTCACTCATATTAAATTACCCCTTTGTACAAATTTTAAGCTGTCTTTGTAAGATTAAATATCTTTATGTCCTCCATCTATAGCTTTTCTAATTGTTTGCAGTTGAGGCTGACTTATATCAGACTGAGTAGTAATAAAGTGCCTACTTCATCACTACTAAACTCAGTCCACAAGCTGCTCTCAATTTTATGAGATCCTTTTATTTCCTGCAATATTTGGGGTGGAGGAAGGAGGGAGAGGAGGCTAGAGGGAAATTTAACATAGGGTTTTTTGTGGTTGCCAAAGAAATGTGTAATGAGCTAGACTGTGCCTTCTTGATATTTTTGTCCTGGGAGAGTACAGAGCAGCACTGCTTCCCTGCAGATGAAGCTCCAGGGAGAGATTGTAGAAATTGCCTGCAGAAACTTTCAGGAGTTGCAGTCTCTTGCACAAGGTAGACCTGTCTTGTTTTGCCGAACAAAAAGTGGGGTGAATCCTGTCCTTATCCACTCAGGTGGATTACACCCTTGACAGTGCCCTATCAACAAGTTATTGCCTAGTTATAGTTCCTGAGGGCAAAATAGTGTTGTGCAACTCATGACCACAGGATAATGAACTGTACTGGGATTATAAATATTAAAAAGGGGGCTGTCCCAGGTCAGACAAGTCATTCTTAAACTAGTTGAAGGAAAGCAGTGCAACACAGACCACACTGAGCTGTGAACTCACTTTGTACTGTGCAGAAGGGGGGTACTAGTTCAGATATGGGAGAAAGGGAAAGACTAAGTAGGAGGGAAACTGACTTCATCTGACTTCATCTAATACCTAGGTGCCTCTGATGTGTAGTATTGTAGGTGAACCACATGCTTTCCTAATGGGGCCAAACAACTCAGAATGAAGATATGCTGAAGAGAAGAGAGGACCATGAAGGAAGGTGAATGCTACCTGAAACACCTATCTTTTGTGAGACATCACAGATGAAGAAGGAGGCAGTATTTAAAAAAAGATCACTCTTCAGTATTACAGAATCACAGAATCATGGAATGATATGGGTTGGAAGGGACCTCTGGAGATCATCTAGTCCATCCCACCTGCCAAAGCAGGTCCACTTAGAGAAAGTTGCACAGGAACATGTCTAGGAGGGTTTTTGAATGTCTCCACAGACGGAGACTCCACCACCTTTCTGGGCAGTCTGTTCCAGTGTTCTGCCACCCCCAAAGTAAAGCAGTTCCTCCTCTTTTTTAGATAGAACTTCTTATGTTCAAGCTCAGTATTCCTGTTGCCTGATACAGCTATCTTAACCAGCAGCTGGGCAACCCTTTCAATGTACCTACTATGAGGTACCTAGTCTTGCTCTTGAGGTTTCCACAAATGATACCAACTTCCTTCCTTTTCCATTAGCTATTTCGTGAAGTAGCTGTATTATTACGTATTACGTAGGTATTATTACGAGCTGAAAATCTTTGTATCATAGCAAAACTTCCTACAAAAGTGTCATTTTCTGTATAAAAACTTTATTGTAACAAGATTTTGTTGTCTGCCCTGGGGGAAAAAAATACAGTAACTAGCCATATACCAACACTCAGGGGAAATAGAAGATGAGGTACAGAATATGCAGGTTTCTTTAGCATTCCAAAGCAGGGAAATATTCCACTTTCTTTTTTTTCGTGCGGGGACTTATAGTTAAGTGAGCCACCCCAAAGATCTCCAAACCCAAGGAATCCGCCAATTTGCACTCTCCGCATCTGCTTTGGTTAAAACACATGTAATGTTTTGCTGCCATGGTGATAAACATATCCATCCTGATTTCACTCTTGAGAGCATGGAGGATGAAAAAGCATTAAGTTACTATAGTTATAGGATGGCAAGTGTCACAGAGAGGGTGAAAAATTTATCCATTGTTTGGAATTATAGGTCTATTCTCAAGAAGAATGTACTTTTATTTTATAAATTGTTTGCAGACAGTTGCAGTTAGTGCCTTAAGAGAATATCAAATTCCAAACAATCTGAGGAAAAAATTAAAACTGAATATCTTCTCAATCGTTGGTTTTGATATATTTTCACTCACCAAAGAGTGATTTGGGAGATTCTGATGGGAACAAATGAAAGACTGGCAAAGTTCCTCTCCACTTTTCATAGAAAAGTAGAAATTCAGCTGGAAACCATTAAGACAAAATGGAAACAATAGCTTAAGGTGTTACATTTGTAGGTTAACATATATGTGCTTCACTGTTCAAATCAGCTGCTAATTCTGCAGATGGAAGTCAAAGCACAGGAGGGAATAAAAAACAGAGGTGAGAAAGACTAATATGCTCTCATTTAAAAGGAATACTCTTTGTCTTGAAAGATGAGACACATTAAAAGATCTTTTTTTTTAAGATCTTGATTATTATTGTATGTTTTCTTTCTGAAAATCAAGCTTCTGATGACTAAAATGCTGAATATATAAGTAGTACTGGGGGAATAGATATCTGTGTGGGATGCAATTTCATTTTTCCAACCAACTTTTAAAATGTTGCTTTTTGCAGAAGATGTAGGAACCCCACAAGGGGATGTGGCCCAATTGTAATTTAGAGGGAAAGTGCAGCCTGCTTGATAATCACCTAGGTCTTTGAAAGACCTTGATGGCACATCAAGAAATCCCATCCAATCCAGCTGAGCATTTTATTGGCCTAGATGAACATTGCCTAGCCTGAGAAATCTGCTGGGAGACAGACACAATTTAATATCATTAGAATGCAATATTACTCATATATACTATGTTAGGACTTACATATTAAAGAAGTAAAATATTTCCCAAATGGAGCACAATTGCTTACTGGAAATACTGCCGGACACTTCAGTCACTGGGAAGCAAGATAGTGCTGCTGTTTGATATGTAAACATAGACTTAAAGTTATTACTTAGAATTTATTTATTTTTTCTGTTGTGCACTGTTAGTTGATCCTTTCTGACTGTTGTATTTCTTGTATGCTTGGCAAAGCAGAGAATCTTAGCTGAGATTTTATGATAAGCAGCATCAGAGAGTGACACATGACTTTTATTTTAAGAAATTGCTCTTCAGTTTTTACTTTTGAATAAAATCATGACTCTCTGCAAAGAAAGTGGGGATTTCACTGGAAAGCTTGGCAGCTACTAACAGTCCTCTGGAAGCCAGAAGCATCTACAGAGGCAGATTCTGTTGGGTTTTGCTCTCTCAAGGCATTCATACTCTGTTGATAGCTACTACAGATATCCCTCTAGATTAGTGTGGTGGGTTGATCCCAGGCCAGTCCCCACCCTGCCACTCATTCATTTTCCTGCTGTGGGATAGTGGACAGAATCTGAAGGGCAAAAATGACCAAAAGTCCTTCATGGATCAAAATTCAGACAGGTTAATAAAAAAAGAAAAAAGAAAAAGAAAAAGAAAAGGAAAAATTTAAGGAAGAGAGAAGAGAAAAAGTAAAAGGAAAAGGAAAAGAAAAAGAAAAAAGGATTAAAAAAGAAAAAGAAAAAAAGAAAAAAAGAAAAAGAAAAAGAAAAAAAGGAAAAGGAAAAGGAAAAGGAAAAGGAAAAGGAAAAGGAAAAGGAAAAGGAAAAGGAAAAGGAAAAAGAAAAATGAAAAGGAAAAAGAAAAATGAAAAGAAAAAGGAAAAAAAAAGAAGAAAAAGGATCAAATAATGCAAAAGAAATCACTCGGCATCAACAGGCTGATGCCCAGCCAGTCTCCAAGCAACATTAACTTTGGAGAAACTTATCCTCTCACAACAATTGCTACTGCTGAGCATGACGTTATATGTGGTGGAATATCTCTTTTTTCTGTTTTAGTTTGCTGTTTCCCCTCCCAACTGTTTATGCACCCTCACTGTGAGGGCAGTGTGAGAAACAGAGAAGGCCTGTATCCGGAGCAGATACTGGTCAACAACAGATAAACCATTGCTGTGATAAAGGACTGGTTTGGCTCAAATCTAAACCTTTTTACCATACACGCCGATATGAAAAAAGTTAACTCCATCCCAAACAGACCCAGTACAGTTAGATTCAATGTTTAGGAAAGCTCCTTAGAGCTTTAGGGCTAAAATCAAGTCTGGGTGGATTCCCTGTGACTGTAGAAAGTGGAAGCACTGTCTTAGAAGCAAGCATCAATGTAGGTGGGAAGGGAGATCAGAAGGACATCTGGCCTGAGATGCTCTGGCAACCAGAGGGCTTCTCTCTTCTGAGGTTTGCCCCCCAGTGCCTGTTTGTAGTCTCATCCTCTTTAGCTATGAACCAGTAATTGCAAAGGATAAAAAATGTCCATGTGGTTCTCAGAAGAGATACTTAATGTCAATATTGCACAGATAAAACATGAATTTATTTTTTGGTCTTCCCAGTGTAAAAGTAAAACTACAAATGAGCCAGAAAACCCAAAGTCAAAACTAGAATTTTCTTTCAAGATTTCCCACTTGTGCATAGACATACCAAGTGCCATAAATAACATCAGAATGTGACTGCTTGTCATTAAGTGATGCTGAGATAGAAGATTTGTGATGAAATGTCTTCTATCCAAAAGATGGAATGTGACTGCCTTGATAATCCTTGGACTATTCAAAATAATTTATCTTTGAGAGAACTGGCTGATAATCTCAAAACAGGTTTATTATATAGCAAAAGTTTAATGTAGGGTGGAAGAAAGTAGAAAATTATTACAAGCTACTTAAAACAAATGAAAAATTGTGAACAGAAGAGAATATATCAGAATAGCTCTGTTCTTGTTTGGACTTAGGGAAAATAGAGTTTACAGAAAGATGAATGTGAACAGGATTTGACCTTGTGTCTCTGTAACATCTCATGGATAAGAATCTTCTGTTCCATATGTAAAATGTGTAACAGTATTTTATTAAATAACCTAAGCATTTTTAAGATAGCTAAAACTCAGTAATGTATTATGTCAGTGAATTATATATTATAATTCACTTATTAAAATTATATAAATTATAATTCCAGATAGTGTCCATTTGATTTTAATGTGTTTCTCCCAAACATTACATACCAAAATGTAATTACAGTAACTTCAAAAAGATGTAAAGAATAATATGTTTAAACAAATTGCAAAAAAGAAGTTTTTGTCCTGGGAGTACATGGATTTGAACAGTGGTTCACTTGTTACTAACCTGATATCACACTGAGAAAATAATATCTAACATGCATATTCTCAAATGGAGATCTGATTTATCAAACAGTGCTGAAGAATAGGGGCAGCTCCTCTCGATGCCGCTAGTTTTCTGACAACTGAACAGGTAAGAAAAGATGAAGGTATTTGCTAATGTCACTGCATGCCTGTGTAAGGAATCCCAGAAACTGCCGGTTCTTTCAGCATCTATGTAAAATAAGGAACTTAGTATTGTATCTCAGAATTTCTTGCCAATATTTCCCTAAGGTTCCCTATTCCTTGCTGCTTTAAAGGAATTTAATACCCATTCTCATCATAAGTGGCAGTTAATCCAAATTCTCCTGATATTGGTCTGAGAGTTGAATAAGGCAGAAATATTCAGAATTTTCATTTCTACTTCTGATGGCCCGGTTTTCTTTCATATATCCATTTTCTGTTTTGTACCACATGATTTTCATGTTCTGCCTGTTGTATAACTTCACAGGCCAAATTATACTGCACTTCAGTTTGCCCCCTAATTGAAACTGGGAGACAAGACTCAATTTTCATTCCCTGAATTTTGACTTCAACCTGAGTTCTCCTAAGCTCACAGTTCTTTGGTCAGCCGCAAACCATCCAAGATTTACTAATATGCATACTGAACAAACAAAAAAAACCTATCTTCCTTTACCATCATGTATTCTGAAGTCTCCAGGACATTCCTTAGGCAATGAACAAGTGGAACCTTCCAACACTCATGAGTGTATGCCTTTGTAGTCCTGGTGGAGTAATGTTTTTATCTACCTAAAGGGATCTTTTTGTATGTTTAATAATAGCAGGAACCTAGAGAGGACTTGGGAATTTCTAAATTTCACTCATGCTTCAAATCATATTACTTATTTCAGTATTTGTTTGCTAAATGTTGGGAAATTTGTTTCAAAATGTTAACTAAAAGTCTGAAACCTTTTGATCCTTTATACGTGGAGTTTCAAGAGACGCTTGTAGTAGATTCTTAAAGGGTTTTGATAGGCTCCTATAACAGCTTCAGTATTTTTAAAACTACAAAGTTAATATTCTTGATGTAATAATTAACTTAATATGGTTTAGTTTCTAGAATTTTACTAACTGTGTAAGCATTTTTTTTCTTCTTGGCAGATACCACAAAGACTTACAATACAGACTTTTTTTCTGGATTTCAATGTTCTCACATTTCAAGAAAACAGAAGATGTTTTAAATCTTGACAAAACAAAAATTTATTTTTCAAAAGAAGTGGACAGATTTAAACATATGGGACAAAAGAAAAGCAGCAGGATTCTCCCCAAAGCCACATGCAACATTGATCTGTCCAGTTTGAATATAATAAAATTTGTTAACATTGCAAAAGCTCTTCTTGAGCTGATAGAGAAATCTTGTTGCAGATGCAAGCCTAATGCTAGTGAATCCATTTGCAACTGTGAAGTCCAAATTAATGCAGAAATAAAACTAGAAGCTGAAGACCTATTACCTTTACAGCAACAGTTACACGTGCAGCAAAGATAGGAAAGAGCTGCAGCTGAAGATAATAAAATACTCAACCCATGTGCGATTGAAACTTCTTTGAGCTTTCACAGGACTCAACAATAAAGACTCCCTACTGGGAGTTTCAATGCAATACACACAACTGATAATCCTAAGAGAAAGAAGCACTACATACTTAGATCCTCCGTGTCTGCATCTATGTTGACATATAGTTGTCTAGTACAAGCTTGCTTCATCACTTACTGGAGAACATTAAATTCTGAATGCACCTATGAAATTAAAATTATCTTGCCTATGACACAGTATTTCACATCTCTCTAACACAGAGTTTTTCCAATTTCTTTTGAAACATCAATACTTCTGAAGTGGAAGAGATTAGATTAGTTATACATTAATTTTGGATGGATGTATCTTAAATTCTTTAATGGAAGTACTAGGTTTGTGAATATTTTAAATAAAAACAACAATTCAGTTTCAGCCTAAGCAATACATTTAACACACCACCTCTACTTTACCATTTCACTACTTTACCAACCATCGTTTATGTACAAGTGCTATGCTTTGTCCTCCTTAGATAACCATGATACCTACATTGCAAAGGAAGGAAGAATAAGGAGTGGATATATAGAAGAATGATTTCTTTTTTCAAAAAAGAGACAAAGGCAAGGGATTGGGAAAAAAAGGTCTGGAGTAAAAATAACAAAAGGAATCAAAAGAAAGGAGGAAGAGAAGGAATATAAAGAGCAAAAAAAGAAGACAAAGGAAGACATACTTTTTTATCTTCCGTGCTTTAAGAAAACTGACCAAAACGAAACATGTGAGAGATAATAAGTTACGGATGGGATGAGTGGAAATTATTGTTTTAAGAGAACACTTAAAACCACTATGTAAAAAAAAATCTGCACAAAAGTTTAGCTTTCACTATTAGAACACATCAGAATTATGACCCTGTGACAAGCTTAAGTTGGATTCATCTAGCTATAAATGAAACAATGTTCCAGTGGGACTTTTTTGTATCTACAGAGGATATAATAAATTTTGTTTTATGTTAGTTTATACTGCTGATGCTAGTTGTGCATTTCAAAATTAGATTTGCTGAAAGAAAACATGATAGGCATTTCAAGAAAGCAAACTACATTGAAAAGATATCAGAACAATAGCTAAATTTATTTTTATTTCTATTCTGTTTACTTGAAATGTCATTGAGTCTCTTAAGTGTCATCTTTTCTTATTTTTCTGCATGATATAATTACCTCTAACTTTTTCTGTTGACTCTACAGAGATGTAGATGAATATCTGTTCCGGCTCAATGGCATCAAATCATGGACAGAGGTCTGGCAGGTGCGAGAAGTAGGTAAATAAAATCAGGTTGGTTAAAATAGTCTAACAGGCTAGTGCCTGTTTCAGTACTGAAGGGGATCAATGAGTCTAGGAGGGGTCTCAGGAAGTCTTTAGTCCAATTCGTTGCCCAAAGCAGGGATAGCTCTGGGTTCAGACCAGGCTGCTCGTGGCCTGGTCTCTTTGGGGCTTTCTTCTCAACCCCAGTGGAGCTTCAGCTTTTCTGATACCATTCTTCTATGCCTGGACAATATTTACAGATTCCTCTTGTGCAGTCTGTCTCTGCTCCCAACCCATGTGCTGCCTTTCTGCATCAGGGCACTAGTCATTGTAGCCAGGCCAGACTCCCAATATGGATTGAGGAGAACTAATGTTTAAGACTAACTTCCTTATAGTATTTATAAGGAATAGGTTTGTCATGTCAGAGAAAAGGAAAATAAAGGGTCTATGATTCAGAAACTCTCTCAAGTTTTCTTAAAGAAGATTTCATCTATTTCCTCATCTTGACAGTGTTAGTGCAAGAAAATCCCAGCAGGATGGTGACTATTACTCGTCACTCCTTCAACCTTGACTCGCAAACTGAACCATGCAGTTATGGGAACCCAGCATTAAACCTACCTGAAGAAATCATTGACAAAGGACACAGGAGATGTAACAGATAATAAAGGACTCCTTCTACAAGATAACTCGGATGGGGTTAGTTTAATTTGAGTCTCTACACAGTACACTTTCACCACTGAGTTAGCTCCCTATTCTATATTTTTAGTCCATGACAGAAAAATAGGTCATTTGAAAGCACCATTCATTACTCCTGACGGATATCTGAAATAGAGCAGATGAATTGCTCACTAGAATACTTTTTCTTTCTATTTACTTTAGGGTCTTGGGAAGTAGCTCAGATGTGGTTTTCTGCACTCTAAATATCTAAAATATGATAAGATGAACCCCATTCTCAATGACTACCTACATTCACAGAGCTGATAGTCCTGAAAACTAAATTGCTGTTTTTCAGCCAGGATGAAATAACTACTGTACAGCCTTGAACGGGTTATTTTCCAACCCTCATTGTAAATAAAGTAATAAAATATTCTGCAGTTCAGAGGAAGAGTGATCAAGGAAAAACTTGAATTTTAGACAGATGATTGTGTCTATATGCCCTTCAGGCTGCTCACAAATCGTTAAATTAAACAGTAATTTAGATCTTAGATTTTTAGTATAGATAATTTAGATGACCACTGGAGGTTATCTGGTCAGATTTCTAGCTCAAGCTCTAGCTAGTTAGGCTACCCAGGACATTGCCCAGTTAGGTGTTGAATGTCTCCAAGGATGGAGACTCTGCAAACTCTCTGAGCATATTGTTCCAGTGCTTGCCCACCCTCACCGTGAGGACTTTTTTCCATATCGTCAACTAGAATTTTCTTTGTTAAAACATTTTTTTATTGTCTTTTGCTATACCCATCCACAAAGAGTTTGACTTTGACTTTGGCCTAAATACCTATTATCCCGTTAAAGGAAGGAATGAAGTTCCTGCTGAGACTTCTCTTGTCCAGGCTACAGAATACCAGGGCTTTCAACCACTCCTCCCATGAAAAGACAAAACTGGAAACTACAAACTAAGGTAGTTTGCATTCAAATGTCCTACTGAATATTGTACATGGAAGGCCAGACCTGTTGCCATTCTATAGTTATAGCAATAGTTATAATTAACTCTGATTCTGGAAGCATCTGTTGAAAAGCTAAACATGTTCTAAGTTAAATGTCTTTTACAAATTCACCTTGCTTTTCTTTTTTTCCTTGCCTTCTGTTGAAGTGAACTGTAATTTGTTACAGTTAACATTACCGCATATTGAGCATTAAAAATTCTTCAATTTAATGAGTCATACTAGATAATTTCATGTTAGACAATTTCTGAAGTTTAAGATATTTTAACCACACTCTTTATTTTCAGTTAGTGACAATTAACACTTGAACCATAGTATAACATTTCGTTTTGTCCAACATATACAGTTTTAGCATTTTTCTTTTGCATCCATTTTTATTTACTTCCTTTTATATTAAAGTGTTTCACACTGTATTACAAAATATTATTATTAACTATACTCACAAAGGTGTTGACACGACCAAGGATTACTTCTCATGCATCTGGAAGACCCTGACCTGTTTGTGCCTAAAATAGTCAGGAAAGGTATTCATGTCTGACACTTTTGGGGAGGTCTGGGTGATAAATAAATATATCTATATATAACTCAATAGGCTACTTTTTAAAAAACTTGCTAAGGTTTCTTGGTTGGCACTGTATTTTTTCTTCTACTGTTTTGTTTCCAGTCTACTTCAACTTATGGTGAGATATCAATCCGACCACCCAGATGCAGACAACTTCTGTATAAGAAGAAAGATTGTCCAGAAAGAATAACTAGCAAAGTTTCCTGACACACATTGCTTGTTCTTGCAGACAGAGAAGAAAGTTTTTCAAGAAAATGTATAAAGATTACTACCAAGAGAAAACTAGAATGGGAAACCTAAACTCCTTATATTCTGTTTATTTTAGAAAGAAAGACACAAATTTGTCCAGCTGGCAAGAAAATGCTACTATACAGAAAAAATAATATGCTTATTCTACTTCTTTTTTTTCCTATTTTTAATTGTTTCTACTTGCTCTATAAAGTTCAGAGCCAACAGGTCAGCATGTTCATAAGGATTCAATCTAGTTTTCTGTGCACCAGGGAGCTTACTTGCATGTTCTTTGAACTGAGATTAATAGCTTAGCTAACCCTTCCTGATCCTGCCATTTTGAAATGCTTTTAGGAATATTCACTTGAACCCATTTCCCCATAGAGGCCTCCTACATCTTCTGCTTCTTGATGACTTTCACTGTTATTTTTTATGAGTGAAAGGATATGGATCCTACTGGATCCTACTGGGTTCAGTTTTCACTGCAGCTAACCTCCGTCAATAATAGAAGGAGAAGGAGAAAGCGTGCGATACTTTTTTGCTGATGATACTGAATTGTTCCCTCTGTGAATGAGCCTTTCTTGAAGGGGAAAAAAAACCTGAATCCTAATGGCATACTTCTATATGTATATGAATATAATATGCATTTAAGCTGTCTTGTGTTGACATTAGGTTTCTTGCATAGTACAGACTCTCTAGAAGAAAATACTCCCTGATAGAGCCCAGCTCTTTTACAGAAGAACGATGTAATGCCAGTCCAAGCACCTGAAAGCTGAGTGGAGCCTTGTGTCTACATGCACAGTGTGTGAGTGAGATGGGAGAAGCCAGCCTCTCTGCTTGACATAAGAAGTCTTCACACTAGTTTTAGAACCAAGGCCTTTTGCTTCTAGATCAAGAAATACGTAGTTATGATATCTTGTAGGAGTGCTTAGAATAAACATCCTCTGCTCTTAAACCAGGAGACAAATTCATCTGATTTCTCTGCCACCTGAGCATACAAGGAGAAATCTCAGAAATTCTCAGCCTGCACTTAACTCTGTCTTAGTGGAAGACAAAGATAATTTTACAGTTAATAGTAAGAGACATCAGGAAATGTCAAATGTATTTTTAAAATACCACTCCCTTGTTTTATACCGATGGATCAAAACAAGCAGAACCAGATCCTATGCTTGGTTCACAACAACCCCATGCAATGCTACAGGCTTGGGGAAGAGTGGCTGGAAAGCTGCTTGGTAGAAAAGGACTTGGGGGTGTAGTTTGACTGCCAGCTGAATATGAGGCAGCAGCATGCCCAGGTGGCCAAGAAGACCACAGCATCCTGTCTTGTATCAGAAACAGTACGGACAGCAAGACTAGGGAAATGATTGCCCTATTGTACTCTGCATTGGTGAGGCCTCACCTTGATACTGTGTCCAGTTTTGGGCCCCTCACTGCAAAAAAGACATTGACGTGCTGGAGCATGTCCAGAGAAGGGCAACAAAGCTGGTGAGGGGTCTAGAGTGCAAGTCTTATGAGGAGAGGCTGAGGGAACTGGTGTTTTTCAGCCTGGAGAAAAGGAGGCTGAGGGGAGAAGTTCTGAAAGGAGGTCGTAGCGAGGTGGGGATCAGTCTCTTCTCCCAAGTAACAGGCAATAGGATGAGAGGAAATGATCCCAAGTTGTTCCAGAGGAGTTTAGGATGGATATAAGGAAAAATTTCTTCTCCATAAGGGTTGTCAAGAGTTGGAACAGACTGGCCAGAGAAGTGGTTGAGTCACAATCCCTGGAGGTGTTTAAAAGATGGGTAGATGTGGTGTTAGGGACATGGTTTAGTGATGGTTTTGGCAGCGTTAAGTTAATGGGCAGACTCGATGATCTGAAAGATCCCTTCCAACCTAGACAGTTCAATGATCCTATGATTCTGAAATTTCTACAGTTCAGAGCATGGACTCATTATAGGAATTTCATTTGATTCTGCTGTAAATCCAGTTGCACTGCACCAGATTTCCCCAAGCAACAGATGTTTCCCAAATTAGCAAGCTTGGCACATCTCTAGGCTCCAAAAGTCAACTACTATACATGTCACTTTACAATATACTTTTGAATATTTTAAGCTAAATGCAAATCTTGGACTTTTTGGTGCACAGTGATATAAGAAATAGCTACATTTTGATAGCACATCTGCAATCAGATATCACTAAGGAGAGATAAAACAATGTGTTTGAGGGGCAGAACTTGCCAGCAAGGATGTTAGTTGTAGTCCAAGCACAACATATGCTGTGAGGCACAGCGCAGGATAGCTGTGGAAATGGCAGTGCATTATTCAATATATTCCCATAATGCAGTTCATGAAGGGACATCTTCCTAGGCTTAGTCCATTATGACTCAAAAAAAAAAAAAAATAAAAATCATATAAGCTTCTTGTATTTGCTGTCAAATATGAACAGTGGAGATAGGATATCTCACACTGCCTATGTTGGTCTCCTGGTTGCCCTTACTGAAGTCAGTATTTACATTCACTTCAGTGGCGAATGAGTGAAGATAATGATGAACATCTCGTGGATTTTTTAATAAGGTCATGTCAATTTGCATTTCACCTTTTATCATAGTTACAATCCTTCTACTATATAAGAATAGACAAGAGACATTTTTTAAAAAATGTGTCACCTCTGACAGTCTTTTTCCTCAGTGCCACAGAGTATCAGAGTTCTGATGCATTACCATAACCTGTTACATAAAGTTTTGATTCTATACTTCATAATAACAACTTTCAGTCTGAAGGCTGATTCTTCATCTGAACAAAACCAGCATTGACTCTTAATTACAACAGAGAAATGGGAATTTACATAAGAGGAGGATCTACTCTCCAAATTCAATTTTGAATGAGTAGCAAATATACAGTTTATCAGATAATTACAGATTTGCTCCTAAAAATGTTAAAAAGCCCTCCCAGAACCTGGGGAAGAAACAGTGTTACACAAAAGTGGTAATGGTTATGAGGAAAGGCTAGTGTGAGCCCGCTCAAGGAAGAGGCATCCAGGGAAATCAACTCAGTCGGGAAGGTATAAAGCACCATCTTGAAGCAGCGTACAGTGGGGATACTAGTTACCTTTATTGTTTGCACACAGGGTCTTCGGAGCCGCTTTTCCTTCTCTGCTGGGATGACAATGCTTTTTGGGTAGAATGTTTAACAGGTTGAATTCAAGAAATGCCATATTTTAATGCTCAGAAAATTCTATCTTCAGGAAATGGCTTGGGGATAGAGGGTTAGGGATTCCCAGGGAGCCTGCAACAACTTTACTGAAAGCTAAAGATACAAAACATGAGGAAACCTATATCCAAATATGGAGAATGAGACAGACATAAGTTACTAAATTACACAAAGAAAACATGAACTTTCAAGAAAAAATTGTCATTAAATTTGGAGCATTGGTGTAAAACTGGGAAGACAAACTAAATGCAGAATTAAATTATGTTAGCCAGACTATACACAGGACATTTGCTAATCTACAGAAAAATACAACCATGCCCTTCCCACCCCCACCCTCCAAGAACAAAAGGTACCTGGTTCCTGTTCTAATTACATTAGATAAGTCACTGACTGATTGGAAAACCCTAGGAAGAAAAGTAGTCTCCTGTCTTCCAAATATCTGGAAATCCATGAAATACAGAGAAAGGGAAAGTACATCTGTGGTACAAGGCCTTCAATACAACATATTTATTATCTCTTTCAAGGATACAGCTTGCCCAGCTCCACCATCCTAAGATACCAGGGGTGGACAGAGTTCAGTTATTCAGCAAGGTAGTGTTTGAGCCTTATTCCTGCCCAAGATGATACTGTCAACTGTAATGTCCAGATCACTATTGCCAGTGGAATAACATATTGCTGCAGTTGAGTAGGAATGTTTTGCAACAGAGCTTGAGAAGTTATACACAAAAAGTCCATCTGGTAATCCTGAGAGAGAGAGAGAGAGACAGAAATCCTTCAAACACAATGTGACCATAGGCCACAAGAGAGAGGTTTTTGAGAGTCACTGCTAGCTGCCCCCAAATGACTTCAGCATATGCTTTGAAACTCCACTGCTGGCAATTGGATGTACATCAGAAAAATGAAACTAAGATGCACATTAGTGAATTTTTACTGAGAGTTGCCTTAGAGCATGGAAATACAACATCTGAGTGAGAGTTGGGTAGACAGAAAACACAGAAAGACACAGGAAACATAAAGCAAAGTAGTCATACATGACTGCAGGCTTCTGTTTGGACAATTTAAAGCTGTGCTGCTACACCATCACGCGGTCAGCAAACAAATCAAATTCCACAGTATGCTGTTCACTAATAACCCTTCTCTTCTGCTTGGAGAATATTAAGTTACGTTTTTCAGGAGTAGGAGGCTTTTCTACCACTTCTGATTGATAATGCAGCACAGTAGAATGCTTCAGCACACTGAGGAAAGTTATAGAATCATAGAATCACAGAGTCATAGAATCATATGGGGTTGGAAGGGACCTCTGGAGATCATCTAGTCCAACCCCCTCACTGGAGTGGGTCTACCTAGAGCATGTTCCACAGGAACTTGTCCAGGCGGGTTTTGAATGTCTCCATAGGAGACTCCACCACCTCTCTGGGCAGCTTGTTCCAATGTTCTACCACTCTCACAGTAAAGAAGCTCCTCCTCAGTTTTAGTCATGCCATCATAGAAAGTTATCAGGTTA
>VXAK01005585.1:204392-234833 GCA_013399435.1 Arenaria interpres | reverse complement strand
AAAAAAGAAGCCAACAAATTAGTAACATAAATCAACCGCAAAGGAATAAAGTGTTTTGCGATTAAACTGATGAAAGCACGAGCAGAACAAAGAAACGAGCCTTATGGAGGCACGTTGGACCCGTATCTGTGTTATAAAAGGGGGAATCCGGAGGGAAGGTCTTTCCCACCCGGAGCAATTATTGGGATTCAGAACTGGGAGAGCTTTCTCTCCCCCTGGAATTCTCACGCGATAGGAAGCCGTTTCCCAATCAAATATGAAGAGCAAAAAAAAAACCCCAACAAAACCCTAGGCCCAATCTCTAATGAAGGAAAACCACAAGAAAGATTCGACAAGAAAAAGAACAATCGAGCATCCATAAATATTCATCGAGAGGGGTTTAAGTATCTCATAAAGGTCACGGTGTCCCCGTTGAAAACAGACAATCCTCTCGCTTTTTATGCAAGAGAAGAGTAAGTCAGGGAAATGACACAGAATTGGGGTTGGTTTCTCACCTCCAAACTCCCCCCAACCCCGTCACCATATCAAGATCTGATAAGTTAATTTAGGAAGTGCTTCACTGTAAACCTGTGACCAGCCCCTCTCAACATCAGCACTTCAGGAACCGGCTGAGGCGTTCCGTCAGAAGTTCCGCACTACATCACAAAGCTACACAAATCAAATCAAATTAAATCAAATAATAATCAAATCAATCAAACCAAACGTGGGCTTGGGCACCCTTTTGCATAGAAAAAGGACGAGCTTATCTCCTGCCGCCTGAATGTGCTCCCCAGGAGGACTCAACCTTCCATGAGCAATTCCTTCCTTCTACGGTTCAGAGAGTCCCTCCTGCCCAAGAAAACGTCTTCAACTGGAAGGGATAAGGGCTCCTGTAGATTTATAGGGAAAGTTGTTCTTCCCTAATAACAGCTGCAATATTCTTTTCTCCCTTTTCAGAAAAGGCTTTCCTGGGCAGTGTGATGCCATCCCATTCGGGGGCCCGGGTTCCCATCCATCCCGCGCTCATTTCCCCTGCCTGATTCTGTGGGAGGAAGGACATCGACAGGAGAAAGATCAAAACCCGACCCTTTGCTTTATTTCCAGCCTCGGCTTTATAGGCGCTGATCACTGCATGGAGATACGCCGTGCGCTCGCACTGGGGACCGGGCGAAGCTGCAGAGCGTGTGATGTTGTGTGCTCTCATTAAGACTTCAAAGGCGCCCAAGAAATTTGGCGCCCAAAGGGTGGGACTAATTTCACCTCACTCTAAGCAGCCAGAAGTGGGGCGCCTGGTCTCCTTGTCTGGTTGTCTAGACTGCCTCCGGTAGTCAAGGAGAAGCAAGGTGAGTCCCTCCAGAGGTGGATTCCTCCCACCTTGCCCGAGCTGCCTATTTTCGGATGCGGTGAGTCACCGTCTGGAGATGCCTATCTCTTTCCATCAGCCATAGAGGGAGCCTCAAAGGCGAAATTAGAATCCATGGGTAGCTTGATGGCTGAAGCAGGGAGGAAGGTGCACCCAGGCCCAGCGTTTGATGAATTTTATGAGGAACATCCTTTGAAAATCCCAGCCTCGACTTCTAACGTAGAGCAGATGTAGGCTAATGAGAGGAAAAAATACATTACCAGGTTGAATTCCCTTGGACAACGTTGGCTTTAGGATACAAGGGAGCCAGGCTGGACTCATCAAATCAATTTTTCAGCATCACATGAATGGCATGGACTAGAGCTGAGACAGTCCAAGAAACCGTGGGTATAAAAATACATGTTACGACCCAAAATTACATCTATCAAATGGTGTCAGTGCAGAGAGGTTATTGCCATTGTCCTACCTGAATGCAATGAGTTTTCTACGGCTGCAGATAATTACAGAGACAGAGCACGGCTCTTTGAGACTATCGCATAAAATGTAGTTTGAGAGCTAGTTCGGATTCATCCCTGGAGGCAGCAAACGAATTAGGGAACTTCACATGTTCTCCTGATGAATTCCATTTTCAGCAGCACATTGAGGGAGAAGAATGCTGACAAAGGGAGAGATTGCAAGTTGTCAAAATGACTCATCAAACCCCTCATCAAAATATTTTCCTTTTTTGCTTCCTCAGTCCCTCCCTTCCTTTTTTTTTTTTTTTTTTTGAGTCAAAAAGATGCAACTTCTGTTTCAGAGCATCCTCCCATTTCCCTTGCCCACACCCACAATAAATAATTCCCAATTCTTGAGGATTTGTGCACCAACAGGCAAAGCACTTTTTGTGCCTTGAAAAGACCTGAAAGACACTAAATGAACGTTCTACATATATGCCTTCCCCCTGGGATTCAGGAGACAAAACAGGGATTTGGCCAACACAGAAATTTTACCCAATACCAGCTAATTTATGCCCAAAATCTCTTACCTCTCAGGAAGGCAGTAGCTCTGGTGAGGTGTTTTGGAACTGGGGCTGCTGCATCAGAGCTGGTTCACAGACATTTAATTGCCAATTCCTCCACGTCCCAGGTGTCTCCCACACCTCCGATGCGTATTATGGGGTGCAGAAAGGCAGCGGTGGCAACACCAGCCTTCAGCCTGGCTTCTGGGATGCCATTTTCCTCGTATAGAGCTCATAATAATTGCCTTTTGTGCTCGTCTTTGGGTTCAAATATGCATTTCGCCTCTCACAATTCTTTGTTTAGAACTTAAAGGGAATTTACAAGCTTTAGCTTGAAGTCTCTAATATTTTTTTCAGCTGGAACTGCCAACTGTGCTGGCAACCCAGTATGAACTGTGGGCCTAAAATACTATAAGCAAAGGTGTAATCTGAAAGTCACGCTGTAAATAGGTTGAATTATCCCATTCGTACGGGGCAAAAGTATCAGTTTACGCAACTAATTTATACCACCAGCCCCTCAAACTCACAATTACACCTTCAATTAATGGCCTCGTGAATCTCAGTGCTGCAGTCACGTCCTATGGTTTCGGTTTGCATGTCTTCTTTTTAAGAACTTAATACTAGAAGGTTTAATGTTTTACAGAGATTTAGCATTGTTTTCACGATTTGCACTGCCCAATTCCAACTCTTGGAAAACGTTTTGGGAGGGGGTTAATGAGGATGAGGGAACCGAGCTACTGGTTGTCTCCAGATTCCATCATGTTGTGTGTAGAAGATGCAGAGTCCTCCAAGAGCTGCTCCTCTTCAGTTAGGAAGGGCTGAGGGCATTTAGTTGTTGGCGCTATAATGTCTATTTTTCTCCCAAACAATTTACTCTCAAAGAGCTGAAAGAGCCCTATTGTTTTGACTTTCCAAATGTCGGTTTGGAGAAGGCCCCGAGATGGTTGGCAGATAGGTTGACTGTCTCACCTCCTCGGGCTGGTGATTAGGGGAGAGAGAGAGAGAGATTCGTCTTGCCAATGTGAGTCAAAACCATCCCTGGTGTCCAGTCTAATCTACTCATTAAGACTTCCTCTGTTGATGGAGAAAGACCAGCGCCTGCGGAGGGTGAATCACCCCAGCTGCCCTGAGCATGGACCCAGGGGCTGTTTCTCTTGGAGGTGCCTCTCCATTGAGTGTCAAGGACGTGTCTGGCAGAGCCACCGACTTCCAGCTGTCGCTTCGTGAATGAGGTGGATCTCACCAGGCTGAAATGTGCTACTGTTCCTTTTTTTGTTCCCTATAGAGACTACCTGAAGGTGAATCAGAAAGGTCTCCGGCACCCAGAAGCTCCAAGACAGCAAGGGCCAAAGATTTCACTGTGTCCAAAGGCCGTCAAGTTAGGAATTTGCAGCATTATTTAAGTGAAAATGTCGCTGGCCGCACAGAGCATGAACTGAGTAAGAAAACTGAAATTCGCCTCAGTTCCTGGGTGCAACCTGCTCTGTTTTGGTGGTGTTTCCTGTGGTAAGAGAAGGCCAGTGTGGAATGTTGCACGGGGATATTTTTTGGGAGCATTTTGAGTCCTCGCACATGAATCCAGATGCATAACTTGGTGAATTTTCTGGTTCTGTGCCTGGTGTTTCAGGCACAGAAATGATCCAATCATCACGACACAACTTCCACGGTTTTTTTTCCATTGTTGACTTTCTTTTTTTCTTTTCTTTTTTTTTTTTTTTTTTGGTTACTTTTCCGCACCCAAAACAAGCCTGGTGAGAGAAAAAAAAAGGAGAGATTGTGAAATTACCCCCGCAAAGTGCAAGTCTGCAAAACATGCCATCACACACAAAAACCCATGAGACACAAAACCCCAAACGACACACTGCAAACAAATCACAAAGAGTTTCTTCAAAAATGTTTGCTAAACTATAATTAGCGTAAGTTAGGGGAGCACTTCAAACCGTAATATATTCTAAGCCAACTTGCACACAGAGCACTTTTAGATTCCTTTTTATTTCCTCAGTAGTTAGTATTTGCCGGGCTGTTTTGCATTTTGAGGAGCATTTATTGCTGCCAGGCAAACCAAACCCTTAAGCGCTTTAAATTAAGGTCCTGATCCTATCAAGGCCAGCTTCCCAAATGTATATAAGGGGTAGCATCCCTGTGGCACTTCAGCGGGATCTCTGCTCCTCTCCTGCGGAAGAGCTTTCCCCCTTCAACTCCCACATCCCACCTTCCATTCGGCCGCGATGAGCAGGCAGGCGCCCACGGTGAGGTCCGTCCTGGGACGAAGAGGCTTCAGTTCAGCTTCGGAGATTTGTGGGCGAAGCTACGCCGCCTCCGCCTGCCCGCCCGGCCGATGCGGAGCCGGTGCCTACAGCAGCAGGAGCGTCTGCAATTTGGGTGGAAACAGGCGGATTTCCTACGTCAACGGGGTCTGCGGTACTGGATGTTTTGGGGAGTTCGGCTTCGGTGGCGTAGGCTACGGTAGCGTTGGAGGAAGGGTTGGTCTTTGTGGCCCCCGGGGATATAGCATCGTGAGGGGTTACCCCGATCGCAAGGCGGATGGCATCCAAGGGATCTGCATCGACGAGCGGCTGCTGAAGCCCCTCTGCGTTGGGGTGGACCCGCTGGAACATGAGATACGCTGCCAGGAGAAGGAACAGATCAAGACCCTCAACACCCAGTTTGCCTGTTTCATCGACAAGGTGAGTGCAAACCTGCCCCGTTCCTGCACTTCTTTCAGAAAAATCAAACACAACCAAACCCCAGTCCATGAATCCCTGAGCTGGGTCCGCGCAAGGGTCCAGGTCCCCACAGAGCCAGGTTGGTCCAGACTGGGGTCTTCGTTACTGGGGAAGGACCACATATCCCTCCTAGTGCTTGCCAGTGTTTGTATCGTGGCAACCATAGCTCTGGACTTGCAGGCGTCTCCACCTTGGACGGCTTCAGGTCAAGGCTGGATTTCTCCTTGCAACCTTGCTCTAGCCCAATTAGAAGTTAGAGCCCTGACAGGCTCATCTTTCTGCCCTGTATTAGACCATTTCCCCCCCATTTGACTTTAAATATAGTGACTGTTCCAAAAACGTTCCTGAAGGCAAAAGAGGTTAGTCTTGATTCAGGATAAGTCTGAGCTGTCACCCTCTGGAGATAAAAGAGAAACAAACAGGTTCCACCCTCTGGGGACTCAATCTCATTCTAAAATGCATCAGCTGGACCATCCAGAGGAGCTTTGTTTCTATTCATTGGTGAGAAAGGCAGATTTAGACATGTGACTTTCAGATTTCCAAATAATTTAGACGTGTGACTTCCAGATATCCAAATAATTGAGACCCATGACTTTTAGATTTCTAGATAAGGGCAGATAATTTTATGGTTGTTGTGGCATACCACCTGTCACTAAGAATCCTATTCTTAGGTGAGAGCAGTCAGTCAACCCAGGTGTCAACTCACCGCGGTCATCTCTTTTTATTGGAAAAATTGCTATTTTTTGGCCTGCAGGTGCGATTCCTGGAGCAGCAGAACAAAGTGCTGGAGACCAAGTGGGGCCTCCTGCAGCAGTACGTCCTCCCAAAGAAAGGGAAGAACCTTGAACTCTACTTCGAAAACTACATCTGCGACCTGCGGAAGCGCCTGGACTGCTTGCTCTGCGAGAAGCAGAAGCTGGGCAGCGAGGAATGTGCCACCAGCCAACTGGTGGAGGAATTCAAGTGCAAGTAAGGACCTTCAGGTCTCCTCTAGCTGTTGGCGTGCCACTTCTCCTCCGGTTCAGCTCAGGCGACGTCTCTCCCAGACGTGGGGCACAACCCCGTTGGGGATGTCACATTCTTCTGTCTCCTTTGCAAGCTCTTTGCATTGTTAATGCTGTCGCCCATGAAGAAGCTTCTGATCTTGGGATGGGCTAATGCCTGGTCTCCAGACGCTGATCTTAGAGTGCCCGATGGCAGTCTCTGGGCCAGGGAAGGGTGTCATTTATACCTGATGGTTAATGACTCTCTGTCTGGTGGCATTGCTTGCCTCAGCCTTTTTTCTTTTTTTTTTTTTTTTCTCCTTTTCCAACAGATATGAAGAGGAAATCAACAGGCGTACAACTGTGGAGAATGAGTTTGTGGCCCTCAAAAAGGTGAGCAGCTCAAAATACACGAATCATTATACCTATAATAGGTTTATTTATTCAGCTTGGCTGAAATCGTGCACTAATAGCAAATGCCTGGCAAAAAGTGCTATAATGAGCAGAAGGAGGAAGGCCTGTAAAGAGGCACAGGGTCAGAAAAAACAGGCAAATGCAAGTAGAAAGTAAAAATAGTGTATCCCCAAAGCTTACATCACCAGCACTACAGCAATCGTTTTCTTACCCCAAGCACATTCTGGAAGTGTAATGGGAGGGTGTATTTGTGGAAGGGAGACGGAGTGGGAGAGGTCACCTGCTGTCTAAGACGCTGGTTATTTTCACATCCTTTATTCTTGGACATCAGAAAAGCAGAAATCATTTGAACAATATTAAAAAACTACGCTTGAATACTCATTAGTCAATTCTGAGTTTGCAGCTAGGTCCTAAGTAATAAATAAACTAATCCCTGTAAGTCAGGTTGGCATGGTTTTATTTTCCTTCGGGAGACACCAGGGCATCTTGACTCACCCTCTCACACCTTTTGTGCTCTGGAGATCTTGTTGAAACACGTTTCTGTTTTATTGGCTCTGTCTTGTGCGAGTTTCTCCAGTGTTTCGGCGGGATGGGGCTGGAGCGTGTCTCCTCTCTTTCAGGACGCAGACTGCATCTTTTTGAACAAGGAAGAGCTGGAGGTGAAGGTGGATCTGTTAAGAAGGCAGCTGGAGTTGTTGAAATGCGTGTTTGAGGAGGTGAGTGTCTCTGGTCCGTCCCAGGAGTCTGGGAGTGCTGTCTCATCCTTCAGGTGCTTGAAATCCCTCTTGGACATCTCTCAGCCCAAGCCCTGAACACTTGAAAGTAGGGAACTACAAGGTTGATAGAATATTAGCATGATTATGCTGGAAATAGGGTGGTTCCCCCTTTCTTAATGCAGCTCCAGGTATGAATTGGCTGTGTCCTAAATCTACCCCTGAGAAAAGAGATGCGTCTGGCTCGTTACTCCGGATTGCAGTTGCCTGATTAGAGCTAAAGAAACTCCTAGCTTAACCCTGTCATTAACATCAGCAAAGCAGCTGAAGATGACAGGATACCAAGGGTTAAGTCACTCCAATTCCTTGCCCTTGATGTGGACAGAATTGCTGCAGGTCAGCATGTAGGTCAGCAGCCGACATGCGGCAACTCATCCAGCAGGGAGGATTTTCTGCTGAGCCAACCCCAGGGGCATTTCTTGACTTGTTAGAGCCACCAGCTGAGCCATGCTGGCTCTTTGGCCCGGTCCTACAAAGCCTGAGAGTTGCTGAGAGCTGACTCAGCCATTCCCCAACCTGCAGGAACGAGCTCAGGTAGATCGCCAGCTATGCGACACCTCCGTCATCGTGAAAATGGACAACAACCGAGACCTGGACATGGAAAGCATCATCAAGAACGTTGAGTGCTGGTACCAAGAAATAGCTCAGAAGAGCAAAGAAGAAGTCGATGCTTTCTATCAAACCAGGGTGAGTAAGAAGCCACCTGGGGGTCTGCCTGGCACCTTAGCAGGCTGCAGGACAAAAAATGACGATTCTCTTATCTCTTGGTTCCAGTTTCAGGAGCTTCAGGACAAGAGGGGCAAGTACTGTGATGACCTGCAAAGCAACAAGTGTGAGATCTCAGAGCTAACCCGGATGATACAGAAGCTGCAGTGTGAACTGGAGAACGTGAAGAAGCAGGTAGGAGAGGCCCAGAGGCGATGTTTCCAGAAAGGGCAATGTCTTGGAGGACAGCTCAGATACGGGAGAAGATGACGCATTGGCTTTTAGCAGACTTAAACCTGCTCTAGGCTGTAGCTGGAAAGTGTGTAGTTGAGAAGTGGATAGAGAGAAGGGAAGCCGGTGGTTTTTTCCTTTGTTTGCAATTGGAAGAGCGGATTAACCCCAAACCAGAAAGCCCAGGAATTAGGAAACAAAGCCTTGAAGACACCTGCACTGTTCTCCTCCCTTCTTACAGGTCTCCTGCCTGCAAACCTCCATTTGTGATGTCGAGCAACGCGGGGATTGTGCCCTGAAAGATGCCCGAGAGAAGCACATTGAGCTGCAGAACGCCCTCCAGAAGGCCAAGGACGAGCTGGCTTGCATGCTGAGGGACTACCAGGAGCTGCTGAACGTCAAGCTGGCCCTGGATATCGAGATTGCGACCTATAAGACTCTACTGGAGGGTGAAGAGAGCAGGTGGGTGACAGAGACCTTCTCCCTTTTCTCCTGTCTATCAGAGGCCAGAACAATTCCAGCTCCCAAGTGAATTTTACCACTCCAGGATCCTCCCAGGCTCACAGAAACTGGGGTTGGAGAGATGGCTGGGGGCCACCCAGACCACCCTTGGGCCAGCAAAAACAGTTCCTGTCCTGGGGATAGTCGGACATGTCACAACAAGGGAATAAGTGGGCTGGGTGAACGGCTGGAAGTTATGAGTAACGTCAGGTTTCTAGATGTGCCTGCCACTGGTTAATAGGATAACGTGTATTTCTCTTCTCTCCCCAAACAGGATATGTGTGGGGAACCCCGTGAGCGTGTGTAAGTAACCTCAAGATTTTCAGCCATGAGGGTTTTTCATTTTAGGAAAGGCAGTTTATGGAGAATCCCTCTACCCAAGCTCCCTCTGCCTCCCTTTTCCACTTCAGCCCAGGCTGATGTTGAATGTTTAGTCCCAGACATCTCAAATATCTCTGAATTTCAAAAAGATCAGCTTTTGGATGGAGGGGGGAAGGTCAAATTCAGGACCCTTCACTCTTGGAGGCAATATCGAGCCATCCTGGTGAACCCACCAGGCAATGCCCCCACGTACACTGACCCTGGGGAAGAATTTGCCACCAGCCAGATGAGCAACGTGGGAACTGGGAGGATCTGTGAGGGGATGTGCTGGGACACGGGGGAGGAGTTGGAAGGAGCAGGGGCTCCGATACGTTGGACAAATCTGGAGGAAATCAGGTTGGGTCGGTTCTGCCACACGTGAAACAACTTGCCTGCTGAGAGTCTCCCAGTTTTCCCTCTCTCAATAATTAATCCTGTGGGCTGTCTTGCAGCTGTGGTCAGCAGCGGCTACAACATCCCCGACGACTGCGGGATGCTGGCAGCAAACGGGGCTGCCTGTGGCTACGGCTCCCTGGGGAGACGGTCCGGACGACACAGCTCCCAGAACGGAGGATTCAGCTCCCGGAGCGCCGGGATCCACCCCAAGAGGGTCATTAGCTCGGTGGCCAAGCAGTGTGTCCCAGAGGTGTTTTGCCAAGCCGGAGGGGTCAACTGCAAAAATGGGGGGTTCAGCTCCCGGAGTGGGGGGTACCCAGCCCGCACCGTCATCAGCACGGGAAACGGGGGCTTGAATGCTAGGATGGGGGCTTGCCAAGCCGGAGGGGTGGTCAGCTTTGGAAACCAAGGCTGCGTCATCAGGCAGCTGGGGGGCAACCCCGTCGTGGTTGCCAACAGCCCTGAAGTGGTGGGGTGCAACAACGGCGTGGTGGGGAACTTCGGGGTTGTCAGAGACCCCTGCGTTGTCCCATAGGGCCACCAAAGGCGGAGAGCAAGGCTTGGACAGGTCCCTCCACCGAGACAACGCAGGATAGTTTCTCTGCCCACCAGCAGCAACATTTGTCGCCCTGCCCATTCCCACATTTATTAGCATCCGATATAGACCCCACCAAGTGATGTTTTGAGAGTCCCCAACACTAAAGACACTTCCAACAAGCTTCTCCAGCAGGTGCTCACCAGTGTTACTCCCCTGAGTTTATATTTTCTAGATTATTGCAGCTTCAAGGGTTTCCTGGTTGCGCTGCCTTCTCTCTCCCTGGCTTTTCCCATAACGAGCAGATCCATTAATCATGTTCTTCCTCACAAGACACCTCTTTTTTCCCCCCAGCTCCTCCCAAAGCATTTCAGAAAAGAGAGTGATGATTTAACTTTCCCAGGAGGCACCGCAAAGAGCATGCTCCCCCCCACCTTTTTTTTTTTTTTTTTGGTCAAAGAAGAAACCCTGAGCTGCAAACTGGAGCTTAAATTTTAAGCGAGGCAATTTCAGCTTCCAAGGCACCTGCTCGTTACTCCGCAGCCATAGGCTTTCTGTGAAATTTGCTTACAGATGAACACGTAGTTACTTCCATTTGCTTCTGCATGTTAGGGGTGGCTAGTTCAAAGCGCGCTGATTTTTAGAAGAGCTCACCCCCCCCCATTCCCATCCCCACCCCCAAAATACCGAGGGAAGATACTGGTGCATAAACCTGAGTTTGACACCTTGTGCTCACAAGATCGGAGCTTCCTTCATCGACTGCTCCCACTTCCCAGCTTTTCACTGCGCCTTCAATAAACTGCATTGAAAGTATGTGGTTCATCTCTGAATTTTTTCCGTGGATGTTATTTAAAGAAATCACAAAATGGGTGAAAAAGGGCTCTTTCACAGGCTAGGCGGGGGGAAGAAAGGACCAAACAGAATTTCTGATTCTCTTTGGGCAGTTTGGAGCATGGTGGGACCCAGATGCCAGGGAACTCCAGTGGTGTTTATTCTGCTTTATTTATCTCCCATCATTGATATTTTATAGCCCAAGTACCAACTGATGACAAAGATGGCCCGAAACTCCCCAAAATAGTTCTGAGCACTGTAAGATGTCCTCTACGACAACTTTGCCCACCTGTAGCTTCGCTCAGTGCTGCAACTTCAGAAGAACCTTTGTTTGATCCTTCCATCTCACAGCAGTTGAATGTAGATGCCAACATTGACCTCCTGCTGCTTGTGAGCAGAGCTGTGCTCTGCCAGAGTCACATCATATTCATATATTGTATTTCAGACATAAAAACCTTCACTTCAGTGGCATCAGGGCTGACAAAGCGTGACATTTACCCTCTACGACTTAAAAGGCAATGGGATAAGTTATGAGGTTTCTTGGCCATAACGGGGTGGAATCGACTTTGTCTATTTTATTTGTCAATTTTGAAGTCTCCCAGGTAGAGCTGGGGGCTCATTTCATGGAAAAAACCCAACATTTCCATGGGGTGATGCATCGGACCAAACACAGGCACCCAATTTAGCCCGAAATGCATCAAGCTCTAGACTCTACTGGCTCCATCAATTAGATCACTCCTGGCTCAGGGGCATTAGTTCATAAGGAGACATCCTTGTGCGAGACGCCGGCGTGCACTCAGAGGAGTACACCCTGCCCATCATCCCCTGCCTTTGCAGACACTATTATCACAGTGAAGTCCTCCCTGTCTCCAGCGCACAAAGAATTACAGGTCACACGGCACCTCTCATCTCCCCGCTCTCACAGGGCGAAATTCTAATTGCAACCTTAAAAAAAATAAAATTGAATATTAAAGACTGACGCAAGGAAGAAGAAGATAAGCACCTTTGGGGAAGAGCATGGGATGTTATTTCCATGCTAAGAGTAGAAACTGTCTCATCTACCTCTGACCATCTGCGTGTCAGGCTCCGGTTAGGCAAGGGAGAGAGTCCTCCACCCGAGCCCCTCTGCCAAAGGAGGAAACCCAGTTAATCTGCCTTTTAAGTGGCTCCAATTAGATGCGATGGAGCCCACCTTGGCAGATAATTTTGCATCTGAGCTTAATGCATTTGCTACTTGCAAATGGGATTTGGGAAGAAGACAAGCCCAGTGCTTAGCGTCCCTGCTGGGTCATTAGGCAGCTCCAGTTAATTGCCTGAAAGTCACCAATTCCCCAGATGTCACTGTGGGCCACAGCCACGCGGTGTGCACAGGACAACTGTCCAGGAACCACGGTGGCTACAAGTTTGGGTCTTCCTCGTGGCTACGAGGAGGCATGGCCATGTCTTCACAACCCATAGCCAGAACGACTTGGCTTGGCTTTTTTTTTCAGAGGCCACCTTTCGTTGGGTTTTGCTGCTCCTAAAAATGACAGTTGCTTGAGAAAGAGGAGGTGGAAAAAGCCACAGTGTTGGGACCTGAGGTGAGTCCTCACCAGCTGCTGCTGGTTGACTTGACCAGCTGGTCTTGCCCTTCCTCGCTCTCCCTCCGTGGCCCAGCCAAACAGGAACTGGTTTTGCATGATGTTCCCAGCCTCGAAGGGCTGAAAGCCCAGCAGGCCCTGGGTTTTACAGAGCTTTCCCCTCCTGACCATTAAAGTCGGGACACCAAGGTGTCCCCAGATAAGAGAGGACATCGGCCTGGGCTGTCGCCTGCAGAGCCTCATTCTCTTGCTTCAGGGGTGAACTGCAGACAGAAGGTAGAAGAACCCTCCTACCATTACCAAGGGTGACTTCTCCTATCCCAACCAAGGAAGCAGGAGGCGACTGCCTAATTTCGGCGGGAGAATAATTATCTTTTAGTGGACTGAATAATAGTGAGAAGAAAGGAAGATGGTATTACCTCTTCCAAAAGAAGGGCAGCTCCTTTCCTCCTCATGCTTGAGCCAACACCCAAATATTCTCAGCTGTAATTTTAGCAAACCAAAGGGGAAAATGAAGGCTGCATTTTTTTTTTCTCTATGGGTACAGCTGAACGGGCTCTTCAGATTTTGTCACAGTAGTAAAAGGAAAAGGTTCATCTCAAATGATTTTCTAACTATTCATTAGCACTTCTATTACAAGCTCAGGAACTTTTCCTGGTAAATGATTGCTATTTTTCCTTCTCACTTTTTTTTTTTTTAAATAAAAAGTCTTGAGGATTGAGTAATTTTTTTGCTCTTCTTTCTAATAGCAATTATCTTAAACACGCAATCATTTTAAGTTGGGGAACTGGATTTTCTGTCAGTTGAAAATAGCCAGAGAAAACCCTTTGATAATTGAGAAATGTTTCCATTTGGTTCTTTTTGTAAAGAATATGAATAATTTAAGAATAACACTCCAGTAATTTTATTCTATGAAATGTTTTGGTTCTGGTGTTTTGGCTGACCCATACAAGCACTCCAAGCTAAGGCTACCATGGTCAAGGAGCTGAAGAAGAAAGGGGGAGGAAGCAAAGCCATCTAGACCAAGAGCATAGCCCAGGTCTTCTCCATCATCCGTGGAGATAGGTGGGCAACTGGGAGGGTGCTCCCAAAACCCAAGGATGTTTTGGGTGCATTGCAAAAAGAGTAGTATGAAGACAGGGGTGACTCTGCTCCTGTGTTGGGTGACTTCCTTCAAAGATGTCACCACCCTTTATAACCAGCATATTCCATTTCCTCCTGTCCAGGGTGCAACGCTTCTGCCATAAATTAATCTTAAAAAAAGAGAGCTGTATCACAGTGACCCACTCACCCTGAGCCTAATTTATAGACTAGAAAAGGTGACTCACCTTCCCCTAAAGCATCTCCTTTGCGCTAAATACACCAAGAGAAGAACGCTGGAAGAGGAGGAAGAGGCGGGACTCTTGCAGGAACAAAGAGAAAGTCATCTCCAAAAGAGTCATCTCCAAGAAAGTCATCTCCAAGAAAGCCATCTCCACAGCGTGTCCCTGCGGTGCAAGGCAGAAGAGAGGGCACAACCACAGCAATCAGCTGAAAAGACCACACTTGGCAGTAAATATTTGAACTGGTAATTAACCCGAGTGGAATACATTAAACAAGGAAATGTTCTCCGAGCCAAGGTAGTCATTTAAGCTTTTTCACTTGCTCATTATTCTCTGTATGCGTGATATCTACTATCACATTTTTTTCATGTCAAAAGCAGATATCATTTACCACAAGCCAAACAAACCCACACGGACTCAAAGGAGATTTATCTCATCCAACTGTGCCCAGCACAAGGGATAGTCTCAAAGTCTGCCACTAGACGGGCTCCTTCCCTTTCTCCTCTGTCCCCTTCTTCTCTCCCCTGGAATGAGCTAAAGATGCCAGACTTCGATGGTGTAGCATTGGATGATGGGTTTTCGAAGACTTTTTAGCTCAGAAGCAGCAGAAAAGGCAAAACCAAACTCATCCGGTCTTTGAATCAGCAGCAACAGTGAGAAATTTGAATGGCTTTGCTGGAACAAGAACCCTCTCTGGTCTCTGGGCCTAGTGGGGACCTTGGTGGTTGACTGGTAGACCACACACGGGCTGTGGTGTGAAGGTGGCAGTAGGTGTGGAAATACCTACCTTAATTTTGGCGTTAAAAATCTGGGAGGTCGCAGAGATCCAGGTGAGGGCAGAAAGTCTGGAGTTTTAGAGCAGCAGAGGAGCTTGCGGGATGGATCGTGGTGGTGGTGACCCCGGTCCCACTCATCCTACAAGAGTGAAAACAGCATCAGAGAGATGAAAGCTCCGGCTCCAGGGCTGAATCATCTGGGACTATGAAACACAGAGATAAAGAAATCGCAGGAGCAAATCTACCTCCTTTGCTGATAAGGCAGGAGCAGGAAATTCACTTTATTCCAAGGTGAATTCCTTAGGGAGGCAAACTGTGAAGTCCCCAGCCACATCAGAAAGATATGGTTTGGAATATCCCACATAAAAACTTAAATAAAATCAACTCGTGTCATTTCAGCTTTTTACCCTAGATGTTAAAAAACAACAACAAAAAAAAGAAGTTTAAAATAGCTCAGAATTTCCTGAAGGACAGAAGTCACATTTTTGTGGCGTGACAAAGCGGATATATGTAGATTTATTGCATTTTTTCCCATTACTTAGGGAATCATTATCAGGGATCATTTGCATTTTGTTTTTTTCTTTTTTTCCAATTTTCAAGCTATATATCCCCCTCCCAGAAAGCACAGTGGGTTTATTACCCCTTTCTGCCCCCTGGACCAAATGAGATGGTCTAGCTCTCCTCCTGATACGTTGCCTTCTATTCTTTAATGAAGACATCACTTACTATAATTATTCCTCTATTATTATTACCCCTATCACACAGGGGCGGCCGCCAAGTGGGGTGTCCTGTGGCTGCGCAGACGGGAAATCCGAGGCCGTATTTTCAGCCCGAGGAAGCGGATTGACACTTTTTAGGGCAGGTGGGAACCAGTGATACCCCAGGAGCCTGCCCACAAAGCAGATTGTGGATAAATACAGGTAAGAAATTAGCCAGTAATTAGTTCCTGCTGTGAACTTGCTCATTCCTTGCAGCCAGACGGCTCCACAATCCACATCATATTCAAAAGCAAGTTGTTCCTTGTGATGTGGTTGATATTAGTAACGGGAGGGAGGGGGCAGGTTTTAGTCAGAGATCTCATTTGAAAAGGGATGGAGCAGAGTAGGAGCAAGATATTCCGGGCTTGTGGTCCAGGCTCAGCATGTGGGTGGAAGATTCTCCACCTCCCTGGGTACAGGCAATATAGGTTCATGCTGGATCTTTCTTGCCTCTGTTTAACACAACTTGTTTCCTTTTAAGCTGATTTTAATGGAAAATCCAATTTTCTTTGGACGCTTCAACTTACCTGCGCTAGAACATGGTCAATGGTGGACCTTTCTGTTTGGTGGCCAAACCAAACATCTGGGTAAATTCTGACCCCAAAGTATTTTGTGGGGGTGTTCAAGGTTTCTCTTCTACATCAACAAAACCTCTTCAGGAGCTCTGCTCTTCTCAGAACTTAACTTTCCTTCTCCACTTTTTCTAGGCTCGTGTCATTGAGGTGGCTCGAGGGAGCTCCTGACCACAGCCAAGAGGACCAGCAAGTCTGCTCAGAAAAAATGACGGGAGCCCAACCCCAGAGCAGCCCCACAAACCAACTGGCCGGTTGGGTGTCAACTGGCCGGTGGCTGGTCCTCCTGTGTTGGTGCCCGCCGTGTCACCATGGAGCTGCAGGGCAGGGCGGGTTTGTGGAGGCAGGAGTTGGAATTGCTGAGATGTGTGTTTGAAGAGGTAGCAATTCCTTCCTTTCTGTCCGCAGGGAAATGCAGGTTGTGGGGTGATTTTTTTTTTTCTTTTTCCTGGAAACACCCTCATCCTTAGCAGGGCCCAGTTTAGCGTAGACAGAGTTGGGTTTCGGAGCTGGACCTTCTCCTTTTCCACCATATTCACTAACAGGGCTTATGTTCTAGTTTCATGTGGCAACTACAATCCCGCTGATATTCTTCAGGGTTCAGGTGTGACCTACACAGGGAATCCTCTGTCAATACCCAACGCTCGTTGGCCACGGTCCAGCTCAGTAGGTGGATTTACCCTTTTTCAGGATGAAAGGAGGTTTGGCATATTCCTCAGCGATGAGTCACGCTGGGGCAGATTGTAGCTGGAGGATGAAGACTCACATTACACAATTAGTTCTGCATTTCCCCAAAAAGTGATGCAAATGAGGGGGAATCGCGCCGGACTGCAGCTTTTTTGCAACCTTTAGGCGCAAGCTTTGCAATGCCTCCCTCACTGTGAAAATGGACAAGAGATGGGAGATCACAGAATCATAGAATGGTTTGGGTTGGAAGGAACATTAAAGATTATCTCACTCAACCCCCCTGCCCTGGGAAGGGACACTTCCCACCAGACCAGGTTGCTCCAAGCCCCCTCCAACCTGGCCTTGAACCCCTCCAGGGATGGGGCAGCCACAGCTTCTCTGGCCAACCTGGGCCAGGCTCTCACCACCCTCACACCAAAGAACTTCTTCCCCAGATCTCAGCTCAATCTCCCCTCTTTCAGGGTCAAACCCTTCCCCCTTGTCCCATCATTCCCCGCCCTGATCAAGAGTCCCCCCTCAGCTTTTCTGGAGCCCCTTTAGGGACTGGAAGGGGCTCTGAGGTCTCCCCGGAGCCTTCTCTTCTCCAGGCTGAACCCCCTAACTCTCTCAGCCTGATGGGCACCATCAGAAACCCCATCACTGAGCAGAGCTCAGAGCAGAGCAGACATGAAGGCTTTGTACCATAAATGAAGGACCCAACAGCTCCTGAATACCGTTGACAAGAGCAAGTACCAGCTCTGGAGGAGCCCAGATGTTGACCCAGGATGGTGTATTAAACAGGACCTCTGCCAGCTTTCCTGAAATGGGCTACTTTTGTACAACAGAAATCAAATTAACAACGTCATTACGTGAAGAAAGCAGGCAGGTGGATGAGTAAAGCATAAAAACCTGGAGCACTTTAAGGTGCTCTTTCAATTCTGGGGTGAAGGAGAGAGGATTCAGTGTCACCGAGAAACAGGGTCTGAACACTCCGCACCCGAGACCTTGGAGATGGGACCGGGAGCTTGCCCCGCAGCCCCGCTTCTGACAGTGATGAAGGGTTTGGGTGGGAAGGAGGTGCTAAACCCCTGCCGAGCAACAGGCAATTATGGCCAAACCCAGTAGCAATCTCACAAGCAACTGGTTCCCTTTATCACACGCTCTTGGAGCGACTTGAAAGAAGCCACTCAAAAGGGGGGAATGACGCTTTGGGGACAGTGCGCCTGGGGTGTTTGTCAGTCCTTAATGGAAACCAGGACAACGAAGCCACGGTTGTCACGCTCAGTAATTAAAGGGAAAGTAAAGCCACCCCTCGGCCCTTTGACAGGTCGCTTGTCTGCAGACGGGTATTTGCGATGCTGAGCAGCGCGGTGACGGCGCTTGCCAAAAAAAAAAACGCCCAGGAGAAAAAAAACACACAAAATGCTCCCCACGTTAAGGCGAGGAGGAGCTGGAAGGCCAGGTGCGCAATTATTAGGCTGTCTTGAACACCAAGCCGGCTTTTGGTCATTGAGATTTCCACATGCAAGCCTTTTTTCTGGATGGAGAACAAGAGAGGCAGGTGCTGAGCACTCCCTAGTATCACACGCAGCGCCCGGCAGGTGGATTACCCCATAGGATGCTCAGGGAGAAAAAGCAACCGCAGAATAACAAGAACAAAGAGAATAACAAGGCAAAACACCCATGCGTGGATGACGCTTCAAGAAATGACACCGGAGTTCCCCAGATGAATCTCCTCGGCTCAGCGGGGGAGGACATGGGTGCCTGATTCACTCGGGATCCCCTGAGTGCAGAGTTAAGAGCAGCTCTTAAAATCATGGATTTCCAAGATCCTGCTCTGTGCAGTTTCTTCTGAAAGCTGCAGATTTGCCTAACAACATTTTCCCTTTCATCCTCCAGCAGAGCATGGCCAGGGAGTCCTGTTGGCACAGCGATGAAAAGCCCATGATTCACAGGAAAATTTCCTCTTTTCCATCTCTCTGCCCTATTTCTGGCTTCCTTTTCCAGCCGCTGGGTTTTCTTGCAGCGCAGGTTCCCACGCCCGGTGGGACGGACGGTGGCCCAGTCACGATTTCAAGCTCAGGATGGGCACATCTCCGGCCATGGAAGAAGGAGCTTCCCTAAAACAGGAGATTTAGGTCAAGAAGTGAAATCAGTGAAACCAAAGCGTGACTTTGCCTCCCTGAAAGCCCCGCGATGCCGCACGCTGGGGGACGCCGCAGCATTTGTCCATGGGAGGAGGGATTAAACCCTACCATTGCTTGCCTTTATCTCCCTGAACAGGTGGTTTCTTGGCAATTCCGGGAGCTGATCTCTGGAAACAGAGGTTACAACCCCGTGGGCTTCTTGAGCTGGGGAAATAATGGCAATAACGACCATGGTGCCCCAGGGCACAGAGAACCAGGGCTTCAGGGAGCTTCCGAGCAGGACTTTCTGAGCATTAGGGCTGTGATGAGTAGAAGTCAGTTGCAAATTCCTCCAGGATAAACACAGTCTCCCCGTCTTGACAACCATAATCCAGAGCTGATGCACCAAGCTGCCACCTCTGGAGTGACACATCGCCCGTTTTTCGCGTGTTGGTGGCAAAATGAATCACAAAAGTGACTCCAACCATAATAACTACATCCTCCAGAAGCTATACCTTCTGTAATCTCCTTAATCTGGGTGTCCATCTGAAAGCTTAATGAATAGGTGCTCATAAGCGCAGCATTGTTATTTCTCCTGCTTCATATTTGACCTTTTATTTTGCTGGGGTGAGGTATTTTCTTTAGCTGCATGGAGATACCACCTCCGCTCTTGGATCATGCCCCTGTGACCCCATGAAGCATGACTCCTCACCTCCAGGTTCTCCTGCGCTGGTGGCTTTCGAAAACAACCTGGGTGACACCAAGCTCTCCCAGTGACTATTCATGGAGCCCATGGCTTCAACTCGGTGACTAGTTTTTGGGGAGCTAAGCCCAGGTAAGAGGACTCCCACGCTAGAAGTGATATCATCTCCCCTGCCAAGTCATTTTTACAAGGCCAGTGGTAGGGTTTGCCCTCTGCTGAACCTCTCTCCTTTGTCCCTCTCTGCAGAGCCATGATTTTGACTCAACGCGGCACCCAGAGATCGTACAGCTGATAAAAGCTCCGTGTTCTCTGCTCTGCTGCCAACAAACTGCACGCAATGTTTGTGCACCCTCTCTAATTCCCCTTCCTTTTTCCTTTCCTTTCTTTAAGAACCCTCTTTGTAAGTTTGCAAAATTAACTCTATTACACTAACCACACACCGAACAGCTACTTCCCATGGTCATTATGATATATACTCATGTGCCCTCACAAACACGGAGGTACAGATCGATGGGAACTAGTTGAAATTCAGTGGCTGGATTTCCCTCCTCCCACACTCTCCCCGTTGGCTCGGCTGCTGGAGGGCATCGCTGCAGTCCCTGCTTGGCTCCGTGCATGAAGGAACACGCTTCCTGGGGAAAAAAAACCCAAACCTGTAGCACACAAGAGACAACTGTCCCGTGACAGGGTACAGCAGAACTTCCAACCCCCAAATCTGGCGTGGGTTCCCACGGCTGGTTTTCACAAGGATTTCCCACCTTTCCCCAGAAAGACACGTTCAGAGCAAACCTCGTGGCCGGTGGTTGCCCTCCCTCGGCCGTGGTAATCCCCAACGCTGTTGTGCTTTCATCACACGGATTCCACCCCATTACTCAGAGCCCTAATAGTCCATCGGGCCCTGAGTGTTCGCACCAAGCTGGTCAGATGATGCAAAAATGGCCTTACAAAGCCCTATGCAAAACAGGAACCTGACGAAGGAAGGGGGTGGACACCCCATCTCTTGCAAAAGAAGGTGGTAAATAAGAACTATGAGAGTTTCTCGGCTGAGATCAGCTGGTAACGCCACCAAAATTGAGGTTTTTATAAACCCAAAGAGGCTTGTGCTGCTGCTGGCACCCGCCTGCTGCATTCAACATCCAGGAGTCACAGAAGCTCTGTCTGAAAGTCACCTGCAGCTCTGCATCCAACGCCCAGGTTTTCCATCACACTAATGAAGAACTGCCCAGAATATGACAAAGTTGCCCTGAACAAAGCACCTGGACCTGCTGTCAGGGCACCAAGCATGGCCAGAGTGTCCCAGTGGACACAGGCAGGGAGGACACCCAGCTCCGGTTGGTTGGTGGCTCTTCATGTTCCTTGCATGAGACAGGGCCTTTGGGGGCAATTCTCTCTTCTGCTTGGCTTACTGCCACGATATCCCAATGTCTTCTCACCAGTACTGGTGTCGTGCCTGGCACTGGTCACCCACATTTTACTACTGTCCAGAAGAAAGACTGCAGAAGGAAGGAAAAGGTTTGAGCAAGGTCTTGTCTGACCCCACTGCAGACGGTGCGTATCGGCAGTGACCACCAATTCTCCATGAACAGCCTGGAAGGAACCTCGGGAAATATCTTGTCCATCTTTTTACCCCAAATCAGCATAAGTGGCCAGGGACAAGCCAGGCTGAAGGTGAACAGCTGCTGTGGCACAAGGTCACTGGGAGGAAAGCAAGGTGCCCAGTGGCGATGGAAGGAGCCGAGATCACGTCCACCCCGGTCCCCACAAATCCACCGTCCCCTTCGATGCGGCAGCAGAATCGAGCTGCAGTTAAAGAGGCTGGGAACAGCCACCTTTGGAGGGCTGGACCCGTGAAACCAGAGGGAGATGTCCCAAGCGGCCTCGTTAGCCAGTTTAATGGGGACTTGGCCGGTCCCTTTCGCAAGGAGCCACAAAAATTGCCCAGCCTGCAGGGAGGGAGGGAGAGCACCAGCACTGCCCAGCCCTGCCCACCCCCTTTTCTCACAAGAGGGTCTTAAAAAAGTGGCTTTTCACTTGGAGAAAGCAGACTTGGACACCAGAATCGTATCAGGAGGCTGGAATCCCCCCCAGGCTCTCCCTCTCCGCACGGATGGTTTAACAGGTCCCAATTTAGTAAGGTGTTTAAGCAGAATTAATTTATCCTAATGGATCTGGGTACATGTAAATCTCAAAGGCGTAAGTCCTGTGGAAGCCACCACAGTTCAAGGCATATTTAGAGCCAAGGACCTCAGGGGTTTCGCCGCTCAATCTGGGTGGAAGCTGCTGCTTTAAAGCCTTGCTGGATCCCGTCAGCCTGAAAACAGCAGTTTTATCTCTTCCTTTCAAAGAGGAAGGTCCTTTTCTACAGCTCTTCAAGCACTATCTAACCTGCAATCAGCCACGATATAGTATGGAGACATGAAGAAGGTCTCCATGGAGAAGGAAGTCGTGTCTGACTTGAGCCTGAGCTCAATAAAAGCCATGGCAATGCTTCTCTCCAGGAGACCGGATCACATCAGAGTGCTTCCTCCTTTGAAGATGCTGTAACCAGCGCTCAGGGCTTCCACCACGTGATGGGGAACCGGCTTTGTGAGAGCTCAGCAGATGGAAACCACAAGCGCTGCCCTGAACCGTCTCCCTCTGAAGTACAAGGTTGGGCACCCAGGAGAAGCCACTTCTTAGGGCTGCGAGGAGGAGCTGGAGGTTGAAGCGCAGGTTTGGTGCTTTCGATCCACGCGGAAACAGCCCGGCAACACGTCGTACAGAGGAAGGGATGTCAGGGCTCGCAGCCGGTGGAGGAACGTGGATGGTTGTCCCACCAGCAGCATTTTCCCCGCTTTTCAACAGGACTGGGGGCTTGGAGGGTCTACAGCCCTTCAATGGTGCGTGTATCACCCACGTGGCACAAGGCACTCCACGGTGGGTGGCTGAGCAGAGATATGGATAATAGCAGGGACCGATCCCAACCAGATCCAGAGCTCTTACAGCTGGAAAAACCAGCAAGCCACCACCCTCAAGGATGAAGGGACACGTCTTTCTTGCCATGGAAAGGAGCTGGAGTCTCTCTCTGTGCTCCTGTTGGGTAGCAGAGCTTGGAGAGCGGCTGATCCTTGCCCGTGGTTATGCCCACCCAAAAGAACTCATGAAAGTCACCTTGTATGGACCTACCTAAAGGCTAAATGACTTTTCAGCCCATCCATCAATGTCCTATTCCCAGGCAGTGCTCCAGGCTTTCTGCAGACCACACACCCAGCTGTTTCCTCAATGCTTGCACCAACACTCCAGCACAAAATAAAAGAAATTTCCATAATATTTCCCCCTTTCGCTTACTAGCAAGAGGTCCCGGTGCTTGTTTGACCTCGGGCAGAGAGACACCACGGGCTCAGTGCCCAAAAGCTCCTCTGCTTTCTCCAACGATCTCAATCTCACTCGTGAAATTACCTCTCATTGCAAGTCGTGCATCCTAATGTGTTCTGACCAAGGCAGCCACAAGGGAACTCCCGCACCATTATCATCGCATATAGCATTTTCTAGATCATTTTGACCCATCAGGAGACCTGTAGGAAAAAAAGAAAAAAAGAAAAAAGGAAGATCTTTACCTGAAGAGACTCCACAAATATTCTAAAACGTTCTAATTCCTTTGCATTATTTTTGATTCAAGGCAACCTATTTCATGTTTACAATAGCATTGACTAGGAATCCTCCCAGAACCAGTTAATTTTGCCCCAGCAAAGACGCAGAGACTTCTTAGGGCAAGCTATGAAATCACTTGTGATTCTGTGATTAGACCCCTTTGTTAAGGCAGAAAAGGAACTTTATTTGTTTCCAAGCAAATTCAAAAAAAAATCTTTTAAAGAATTTTTAATTAAGACGGTGTGGTACCTTCTCATTAGCAGATATTACTAGAAGAATAATTTCATGGCAAACAGGTGTGTCACAGGAATAGGAGGAAAAAAGTTCACTCCGGCTAACATTTCCCAACCTGTTTGTAACACGTCGCTTCACTCCTTTGTTGCGTCTCCAGCTATCGCTCGCGCAAACCCGCCGCTCACATCACACCCAGGTACTACACACAATTAGCACCTTCCCCCGGCACAAAATTCGGCAATAAATCGCTTTATCGCCCTAATAAAACTGGCTAAAAGCTTCCCAGAAATGCCCTGTCTTCCATCCCACGCATCCTAAGGGGGGCAGCTGGACCAACGCCTCGACTCCATGTGTGTCGATTCCAAATGTGCCCCTGGGACCGAATCCATCCTCGGCTCCGTCGCGCCCCGTTGATGCTCCATCCACAGGGAACCCCCCCGGCCCCCATCCTGCCCCTTCCCAACCAGATCGCCCGAGCCATACCCAGGAGAGGAGGGAATGGGAAGGCTCCCGAGGACGCCAGCGCTTCCAGGGCTGCGCCTTCCCTCCCGTCCCCCGTGGCCACCGGCCATTGCTCCAGAGCCAGCCCCGGGGCCGGCCGGGGACCCTGGAAGAGGCGGCATCACCACGACGTTCAGCAGGAGGTCCTGAGACATAATTAAACGCTGTGGTGAAACCGAACCGTAAACAAGCCATGAATAAAAACCCCTTGAATTATTTCGCTAAACTATAATTACACAATAAGGAAGCAGATTAATTAAGTAAAATATAAGTCCTGAAACTGAAGCTTGCAAGCAAAGCAGTTTATTTTAATTTCCACATTATTTCGTATGAGATAGAAGTGTTTGCTGTGGGTTTGAAATGTTGGAAGCCATTCCTTGCTGCCAGGCAGACCAAACCCAGTGGATAAATTAAATTTTTGCATCTCAGGCACCTCCTGGAATGTATATAAGGAGAAGGGCTCTGCCTGGGAGAAGCTAAAGGAGATCTCCTTCTTCCACTCCCTGCTCCTCTCTCGCTCGCCTGCTTTGCCGGTCCTTCTCCCCCCAACGTTGCCCCCCCAGCCACCATGAGTCGACAGTGCTACACCTCCAGCTCCATCCTGGGGAGACGGGGCTTCTCCTCGGCATCGGCCGTCTGCGGGCTGGGCAGGGGCAACAGCAGCTCAGCCTCGGTCTGCCAGCCAGTGGGACGGAGATGCGGCATGGGGGGCTTCAGCAGCCGGAGCGTCTGCGACCTGGGGCGAGGGCAGAGGATTTCCTTCGGCGGGAGCTGCCGCGGCGGGGTCTACGGCGGCGCCGGCGTGGGACGCTGCGGCGTGGCGTACGGCGGTGGCCGCTTTGGCATGGGCACGGTGGTGGGGTTCGGTAACTGCGGAAGCTACGGGGGCCTGGGCAGCTACAGAGGTCTTGGGGACGGCATGGCCATGGGAGGCTACGGCGGCGGCATGGGCATCGGCCTGGGAGGAGGGAGATCCGAAGGGATTCGGGGCGTCAGCATCCACCCGGAGCTCCTCAAGCCCCTCTGCGTGGGGGTGGACCCCGAGGAGTGCCAAGTGCGGACCCACGAGAAGGAGCAGATCAAGAACCTCAACAACCAGTTCGCCTGCTTCATCGACAAGGTGAGACCCTGCTTCCCCCCCGGCACGGGCTGTCACCCCATGGCTCTGGGGGACGGAGAGTCTCCAAAGAGACGCCACCAGGAGCTTCTTCTCCTGGCACCCTGATATTCTAAACACTTCTGATAGACCACGGTGGTCCTGACCTGGAGACCCTTTGGATTGAAGCCTTGCAGCGAGGCAACCGCATTTTACCTTTTGGTGGTCACCAATCTGCTAAATAGCTAAATCGGGATATATTGCTAAATAACAAATATCAGGCCAAATATCCTGTGTTTGGCTCCAGGGACCCAGGAAACCAAAACCAGTGAGAGAAGGGATGGAGACATGGAAATGGAAAAAGGCAAAATAGGAAGTTTTATAATGAATGTCTAATCGGACATCGCTCTTACACCCCTATAAACTCCGAAGGACTTCTGCATTTTGAGAACAGTTTGGGTGCTTTGTCAAGGAGATGTAGAAAGAGAGATTCTAGCTAAAAATGAGATTAATAATTTCTACCTGGTCTGGTGGTGGTGGTGGGGGTCCCTGCCCAGGGCAGGGGGTTGGAACAAGATGATCTTTAAGGTCCCTTCCAACCCAAACCATTCTATGATTCTATGAATCTCTCTGTCCCTCCACCATGAAATGATTCATCAGAATGAAATGATTCGGTGATTGATATCATTTATCCTTGTTTTCTGAGCTAAGCCCGAGGGTTTTCATTGCTGGTTAGAGATGTGTTATAGGAAATGATTTTTTCAAATGGCAGAAAAAACTTTGCTCTGTCTGGTCTTGATTTTCCTTGTGACTTGTTCCCCAGCTGGAAAAACCAAACCCACACAAGAGGAGGCTCGGCTTCCTCCCATTTGGAAAATGACTTATTCATGACCCATAAAGTTCTCAAGTACCAGAGAGCTCTTTAATCTAGAAGTGAAAGGCCTGATAACTAAATTAGAAACATGCAAACGAGATCCTGGATGGAGCTTTGAGTGCCGCGAAAGACTCATTATCGTAATTAGCCCATCAGGGGAGGCAGTGGCTCCTCCACCAGGCAGTTGTGGTGGGGGCAGAGCTGGTGTTGGGTTGAGCTGTTCTTGGGTCAAACCCATGATTGGTTTCAACACAGAGCAAACACCCCCATTTCAGCCCAAAATACGAGTCCTGGGTGGGCGGGGATTAGCTCAGAGAAGATGCTGTTCTCCCTGAGAAATCAGCACTTCACCACTTACATTTCTGACCTTATTTTTATTTTTCCCTTTTGGAAGTGGAGGAACCCAAAGCCTGGGACAACAGGGGGGGTTGCATGACTCTTGTATCTCTTCCTTCCCCAGGTCCGGCTGCTGGAGCAGCAGAACAAGGTGTTGACCACCAAGTGGGAGCTGCTGCAGCAGTATGTCCTGCCAGCTTCCCGGAGAAACCTGGAGCCCGTGTTCGAGAACTTCATCTGCAACCTGAGGAAGCAGCTGGAGTGTGTGCTGGGGGAGCGGGAGAGGCTGGAAAATGAGGAGCGGTGCCTCCGGGACCTGGTTCAAGAGTACAAGTGCAAGTAAGTAGGACGTGGGGAGAAGGTGCAGACCAGGGGGCCAGGGTTCTTGCTGGCCTGGAGTGACTTTTCTGAGCATGAAGCACTGGATGGGTCCAAAAACTGGGGTACAGGGAGAGGAGCAGGGCAGGGAACACCAATACTGGGCTGGTTTCCTGTGCTGGGGTCCTACTGCTACACCTCAGATGCTGGTGATGGACTGGGAGAAGCCTTCAACCACAACATTTCCTTTGGGAGAGGGACAGGGAACCACTTTTCCTCTCTCTAACGCTCCTGCACACCACCGTGGTTTTCCCTATCACATCTCCCACACCATCTGTGCCTGTGGCTCCCCCCAGATCTCCTGTCCCCGGTGTCACCCGTTCCCACAAAACCCTCAGCCTATTTGTTTTCACCCCACGCTTTATCCCCAGCGTCTCCCTTGGGGTTCATTCTCTCTTCCCAGAGGGAATTGGTTTTTTTTTAATCTAAGCTGTAGATATTCCTTGATAGCTCCCCGTGTGCTCTACTAAGCCACGAACCAGGACACTTGGTGGCTGGTGGCACACAGCACAGGAGAAAAGAGCAGTCCTTTCTCCAGAGATCTTACAGTCAAACATCTCAGCTGTTGTTTTTTTTTTCTCTCGTGGAGCCACCACCAAGAAGTTCAGACTCATCTTGGGAAAGTTCTCCTGGGCCCCAATTACTTGGTCATTACACATGGGCTTTCATTCCCTTTGCACCTGGGAGTTTCAAAGGTTGCTCAAGCTCCTGACCTCCCTTGAGGCGTTTTGGCCACACTCTCCCCATAAAGACTCCGGGCAGAGTCCTGGATGCTTCAGAAAAAAAACCTCCCATGAAGCAGCAGGGCCAGAAGAAGCAGTCCAAGCCTTCGGCTGAGCGACACGGTTTTGCATTTCTAGTGGTTTGGCCCGATTTACTGCCGTCTCGCCCCAGCCACCGATACTGCTGGCGTGGACTATTTAAACCTGCTGAACAAAGCCCAGCGGGGAGGAAAGAAATAGCAACAAAGCAAAAATCGCACAGGAGGTACAAAGCCGACAGGGAGAGGCTCTGGTTTTACTCATGCTCCCCATGCTCTGCACTGGCCCCGTGGGTGGTGGGGACAGGACCCCCGGGGCTCAGCATCCCACCCCTCTCCTTTCCTCCCGCAGGTATGAAGATGAGATCAACAAGCGCACGGCTGCGGAGAATGAGTTTGTGGTCCTCAAGAAGGTGAGTCGGGATGAGATGGGCTGAGAGTGGGGCGTTTTGCCTGGGCAAACCCCAGGTGTGGGGCCAGGGAGAGAAACGGGGTGTCCTGGCACCACGATGCTGCCTGAGCCCTCATCAGGTAGCCCCAAAATAGAGGTGACCCAATGAGTTTGGAGAACCCCCATCAGGCTGTAAGATCATACAACACAAACCCAAGTGGTCATAAGGGTTGGAAATGGTGGGGTTTCCTCCAAATCCAACATCAGACATGGGCTTTGCCGCACTCCTTGTTTTTTCGCCTTTTTTCACCCAAATACATGGTGTCTCTCCAGGATGTGGACTGTCTCTATCTGACCAAGGAGGAGCTGGAGGTGAGAGTGGGCCTCCTGCGGCAGCAGCTGGAGTTCCTCAAGTGCATCTATGCCGAGGTAAGAGCCCCCAGCTCCCCGTCTGCTGCCTCCCCGAGCCCTCACACCAAAACTAAAGGCAGGGAAAGGTGGCTTTTCAGAAAAATCCTGAAATTGCATCCCCAAAATCTGTATTTCTTCCGTAACAACACTTGGGGAAGGCAAAGGGCGTTCTTGGTCGTGTCCCATATTATTGGCTGCAAAGGGAGGGTCTTTTGCATGAAAAAGCCCTTTTAATTCCCACCCAAACCATCCCCGGGAACTACTGAAACATCTCGCTCTCCAGAACACAAATATTTTTAGCACTTCCCCTTTTCAGCTACATTGGTCAAAATATTTTGGCGAAAGTAACACTTTCGTCAAAAATGTAGCAAGTTCTTTACAAAACACACACCTTTTCTAACCAAACACCACCTGGAGGCAATGGGGGCCAAAGCACTCACCCCCGAGGGCTTCACAGCCCCAAAAATCGCTGACGCAGCCAGAAACGCTGAGTTGCACCCAAGCGAGTTGCTCCACCAGCATTCCCCACCCTTCCTTAGGGAACTGCAGGCAGCAATCCCATATTGTGCCACCAAAACAGGTCCCAGCAGCCAGCTTTTGCTGGAAACCAGTCACCCACCTGGAGAACTCCTTGCTCTAGTTGGGTGTTAATGGGAAAACCTCCCCCAAACCTCCACCTTCTCAGCAGACCCCCCTTTCGTCTGGGGTCCCTCCATGCCTGGGCTTGGGCTGGTTGAGGGAAGGGGACTGACACATGGTGAACCTTGCAGGAGAGAGCTCAGCTGGATTGTCAGCTGTGTGACACCTCCGTCATCGTGCAAATGGACAACAGCCGGGACCTGGACATGGAGGGCATCATCAAAAGCGTTGAGTGCTGCTACGAGGAGATTGCCCAGAAGAGCAAGGCTGAAGTGGAGGCTTTCTACCAAACCAGAGTGAGTATTCACAGCACAGACGGCAATGAAATCCCTTGGCCAACAAAACTCTGGGGACTATTTCTCTCCTCTGTGACGCAACTTTAACCCACCCCACAGTCTGCATGCACTGTCTTGCTAAGGAAAGTCATGCCACAAAGAACAACCCACCCAAACAACCCTTAAAACTGTGTTTTAAGACTTTTCTGTAAAAATCAGAGTTGCTTCAGAGGTCTCCTCTGTGCACACCCATCAGGAACAGCATCCCCTTCCCAAAGGGCAAATGCTTGGGACCTACCTGGGACTGTTGTCGTGTCCAGGCTGAGGTCACAGCTGGGTGCTTCCCCAGGAGCACCCACGTTGGTGCTGCTCCGGAGAGTCACCACCTTCCCTGGAAGGGGCGATTGGGGCGTGTTAACGTCACCTTCTTCCCTTGCGATAGCTGGAGGAGCTCCACAGCAGCAGGGGCAAGTTCTGCGACGACCTGAGGAACAACCAGAGCGAGATAGCCGAGCTCAACCGGATGATCCAGAAGCTGCAGTGCGAGTCGGACAATGTGAAGAAACAGGTAGGACGAAGGGTTGAAGGGGGGCACGCCAAGGGCTTCCTCCTCACCAGCTCCCACCCTGCTGAGATGCAAAGAACCCCCCAGACCCCAGCCTGAGCCTGTATTTGCAGTGTCTCATCTGCTGTTGACACACAGAGAAGCAGATTTATTTCTCATTTGGCAAATAACCAGAAGCTGGTTGGTTTGTCTACAACAGGAACAGTGTTTGCTGTATCCTACCTGGGTGCTGCCAAGAGGTCCCCTCCTCTTCACCCCTCCTCTTCACCCCATAACAGCTTGGCCATCATGTGTCCAGCCTAAATCCAGGCTCTCAGGCAGTTCCTAGCTGAGAAACAAGGGGGTGCATGAGGAACCCTGTAGAGATGCCTCTTAAGATGACCACTGGCCACCTTCTCACCCGTTCCTGCCCGCAGATCGCAGCTCTGCAGACGGCCATCTGCGACGCTGAGCAGCGGGGTGACTGCGCCCTCAAAGATGCCCGGCAGAAGCTGATCGACCTGCAGACTGCGCTGCAGCAGGCCAAGGACAAGATGGCGTGTCTGCTGAGGGACTACCAGGAGCTGCTGAACGTCAAGCTGGCCCTGGACATCGAGATTGCCACTTATAGGACACTGCTGGAAGGAGAGGAGAGCAGGTAGGAGCAGCCCTGGCTGCACCTTGTCGCCAAAGCTGGGAAAAGCCAACAGGAGGGGAGAGAGGCAGGGAGACAGATCCCCATGGGTGCAGAGGGGAGTATTGTCCCTTTTGGGTGCAGGGGGGAGTATTGTCCCTTTTCTCCCCCCATGGGCGCAGAAGGGAGCATCATCCCTTTTCTCCCTGTGGGTGCAGAGGGGACCATTGTCCCTTTATCTTCCCATGGGTTCAGAGGTGAGCATCATCCCTTTCCTTCCACCCATGGACGCAGAGAGGAGCATCACCCCTTTTTCTCCCCATGGGTGCAGAGGGGAGCATTGTCCCTTTTTCTCCCCATGGGTGCAGAGGGGAGCATTGTTCCTTTTTCTCCCCATGGGTGCAGAGGGGAGCATTGTCCCTTTTTCTCCCCATGGGTGCA
>VXAK01005585.1:128642-204153 GCA_013399435.1 Arenaria interpres | reverse complement strand
ACCCATCATATTTTAAAATAATCAGCATTTCTGCAATAAAACAGTATTCCCCTTCCTTCTGACAGCTACAGGGATCACACAACCATGCACTGTCCATGCCCACACGATTAGGCACGTCGCTCTGCCCAAAACTCTTTGCATGATCAAAACCCACCTTCTCATCCCGCTCCTTCTTGGGGATACGGTCCTTCCTGGGGACACNCCTCAAAGATGCCCGGCAGAAGCTGATCGACCTGCAGACTGCGCTGCAGCAGGCCAAGGACAAGATGGCGTGTCTGCTGAGGGACTACCAGGAGCTGCTGAACGTCAAGCTGGCCCTGGACATCGAGATTGCCACTTATAGGACACTGCTGGAAGGAGAGGAGAGCAGGTAGGAGCAGCCCTGGCTGCACCTTGTCGCCAAAGCTGGGAAAAGCCAACAGGAGGGGAGAGAGGCAGGGAGACAGATCCCCATGGGTGCAGAGGGGAGTATTGTCCCTTTTGGGTGCAGAGGGGACCATCATCCCTTTTCTCCCTTTTGGGTGCAGGGGGGAGTATTGTCCCTTTTCTCCCCCCATGGGCGCAGAAGGGAGCATCATCCCTTTTCTCCCTGTGGGTGCAGAGGGGACCATTGTCCCTTTATCTTCCCATGGGTTCAGAGGTGAGCATCATCCCTTTCCTTCCACCCATGGACGCAGAGAGGAGCATCACCCCTTTTTCTCCCCATGGGTGCAGAGGGGAGTATTGTCCCTTTTCTCCCCCCATGGGCGCAGAAGGGAGCATCGTCCCTTTTCTCCCCGTGGGTGCAGAGGGGAGCATCGTCCCTTTCTCTCCCCATGGGTGCAGAGGGGAGCATTGTCCCTTTTTCTCCCCATGGGTGCATCTCTGAGACACTTCTTTTCTTTACAGGATATGCACCGGCAACCCTGTGAGCGTAGGTAAGCTAATGAAGCATCCCCTTAATTTCCTTACAAGTCTTTTAAGCTTTTAAGTTTCCTTTCGAGCTGGTTTTTAGCTGCTCTGGGAGTGACGGAGCCTGTTTTTCTCCCACAGCTGTGGTCAGCGGCGGTGGCACCGTCGGGGAGTGCCGATCCCTATCTGGAATGGGAGGCAAATGCACCGTCAAGACCGGAGGGGCCGGCGGGGGCTTGGGGGTGGTCTCCTCCTTCGGGGTCGGCGGCGCCGGCTTTAGCACCCGCAGTATGGATTGTCTCCCCAGGGTGGGGGGCGGCTTCGGGGCCAGGAGCGCCGTCAGCTGCGTGGGGCGAGAAGTCATCCCCGGGGCCGAGGGGGTCCAGTGCGCCCCCGGGATGGGCAACATGGGCAACCTGGGCAACGTGGTGTGTGCTGGCGTGGAGCAGTGCAGCCCGGGGGCTGTCATCATCCCCGGGGCTGGGGTCTGCAGCGCCGGGAGCCGGTACAGCACAGCCGTGCGGGTGGTCNGTCCTTCTTGGGGACACGGTCATTCTTGGGGACACGGTCCTTCTTGAAGACATGGTCTTTCTTGGGGACATAGTCCTTCTTGGGGACATGGTCCCTCTTAAGGATGTGGTCCCTCTTGAGGACACGGTCCTTCTTGGGGTCCCAAGAAGGGACCCCAGGGTCTCAGCCTTTGGGTTTCATTTCAGACAGACCATACCTGCCTTCACACAGCGTCACCTCGGCTCTTAACTCAGTCTTCTCTCCTTGACCCCTTTTCAGCAGGGATTATTCTCTCCTTTGCAAAAGGGTGAGAAATTTGGTCACCCCAACTTCAGAGAGAGAAGCCGCGTTTCAGTTGTGGCTGCAGCTATGATTTAACTTCTTTAATGACACCCCAAAAAAAAATAATCCCATTTTTCCTGTTTACGAGAGGGTTGGTAATGCTTATGTAAATGGGTCCAAGTTGCTACACCGGGTCTGGTAGAGCAGATTTTAATTACACACCGACGAGCACCTTATATTTCTGTAGTTAAATGCATGCGTTGTTTTTCCTGTGTGTGTACCAGGTAGACGGATTTAATGCTTTGAATGTGTAAGTGAACAGAGTTGATTACCCTTCGCTTACTCCAAACTCGCAGCTGTACCTTCAATAAACTACATGCATAATTCAGGCTCTGCTCCACGGGTTTAATTTCCCTCCTGAGATTACAAAAGCCAAGGTATTTTTTCAGACATCTCAAACACGAAGCTCCAAACGGGCGGGGGTGGGATTTTGTGAGAAGCAGGGTTTTAACCAAGTTTTTTTTTGTTGTTTTGAGACTTTGTCTTCCTGCTGGGCTTTTGCATACCTTTATTCCATCCAGAGATGAGTGCGGCCACAAGGAAGTCTGGAAATGCAGCGAAAAGCAGGATATTTCGCCCCTCGTGGGACGTGCAGCTCCCTGGGGATCCCTCGCGCCGTCTGGGGTGTCTGGAGGCAGAACAAAAAAAAAAAAAGAAAAAGATTTGTTTAAAGAAATCAGTGCAACAGAAAGGAAAAAAAAAATAATATCCCCCATCCCACCCTCTCACAAGAGTCAGGCAGTTTTTAAAGGAAGCAAGAGAAAAGTACTTTAGCAAAATCAGAGCTTTTCTTCCTCGAACACCCCCTGCCTCAAAACGTGGGAACCTGCACAAAGAGCAGTGGCTGCGCCCGGGTCCCCCCACTCCCCCCAGCATCCCTTTGCCGGGAGGGGAAGCCCCTCTCCCACCAGTTTAGGGGACTGGGATTGGGGGAAGATCAGGTCGCCCCCTCCCTTTCCTCCAGGAGGGTCCCCTCTTCCCAGGAGAGGGTGACCCACTGCAAGGTCTCCATGGTGTGGTTGGGAAGGGCTGGCCAGGGTGGTGCTCATCACAGCTGGAGGCACAGCTGGACACTGGGAAAACCAGCCGGCCATCCCCATCCTCTCCCACGGCTCATCGGGGAGCAGCCAAAAGCCCCTGAGACAACTGGGCTCTGAATTGCCCCTTGGAGAAACCCATCTCTAGAAGCTGCCCAGGGTGTGGGCAGGTGGAGTCACCTCGTGAAAGCTCGGCCGAGGACCGGGTGCTGTAATTTATTCCCCGACGTCCCGCTCTGCTTCCTAGACTTTGCTGCTGACTCAGAGCTTGTCTGCCCCAACCTCTCCAGGGCTGGAGAATGAGCTCAACCATCCTGCTGGGCTTGGACTGGCCACGTCGGTGTGATGGGGAGACCTTCGAGCTCCTTCCAGTCTCTAAAGGGGCTCCAGGAAAGCTGGGGGGGGACTCTTGATCAGGGAGGGGAGCCATAGGATGAGGGGGAAGGGTTTGACACTGAAAGAGGGGAGATGGAGCTGAGATGTGGGGAAGAACTTCTTTGGTGTGAGGGTGGTGAGAGCCTGGCCCAGGTTGGCCAGAGAAGCTGTGGCTGCCCCATCCCTGGAGGGGTTCAAGGCCAGGTTGGAGGGGGCTTGGAGCAACCTGGGCTGGTGGGAGGTGTCCCTGCCCAGGGCAGGCGGTTGGAACTGGATGATCTTTAAGGTCCCTTCCAACCCAAACCATTCGGTGATTCTACAGTGATGAACCCACCACTGGTTCACACTCGTTGAACATCTGCTTCTCTTCCAGCAGAGACCATGGTGGGTTCAGGCTCCCCATGTCCATGGTGCTTTTCTGGTGGAAAACAAGATGCTTTAGTGGATGTGATCAGCAGGTAGCAGTTCACTAATTAATTTTTAATAAATGGCATGCCTTAGACACACTGCCTGGGCTGGGGCTGGGGTGGGGAAAGCCAAATGGAGCAGCCCTTGTTGAGAAGGCAAAACCCACCCACCTCAAGAGGATGTTTTTCGGAATGGTTATCTTCATCTTTTCTGCCTCAACCCATAGGACTCGGACTTCACCTCATTTGTATGTAAATAACCAGCAGAAACACCCAAACAAGAAGCTTTCAGTGCCCCAACAGCTCATAATAATTTATGTTGATCACCTCATGCCTGCACACCAAACCCCGCCGCCTCCCCAGGGTACCAAAGCAGCCCAGCAGCTCTTGCATTTCTGGGAGAACACCTTTAATCATCCCTGCCCTTCTCAACCCCCCAGTATTGCAAAACCCATGTTTTCTGCTGCCTGCTTGAAGATGTTAATGTAGAACAAGCTATTATGGAAAGAAAAAAGGCCAAGAGTATGTTTTTTGGGGGCAATTTAGAGGGCAAACCCTGCTCGGCGTCACTCAGGACGTGCCCCTTGGTAGATGGACAGAGTTTAGAAGAGTTGATCCAAACTGAGAGATTCAAAACGCCACATCTCCCTCTGGGTATGGAGCCCAGAGACCTCAGCACCTCCACACAACAGACCAGCCCGGTAAAGAAACGGTGTATTTTTCACCCAGCCTTCGCATCGCTCGCATACCTTGTGGACAGTGGGCTGAAGGGAGAAGAGTGTGGGAGCCACAAATGACAATTCCCTCTTTCTTGTTGGCAGCCCCGCCTTTAATCCCATTATATTCATTCAGTTCTAATATGTGTTCCGAACCCGTTTGTCAGCTTCAGGACAATCTGCCTTTTCTGGGGTCAAGAAAGCATGAAGACAATCTCATTTTCCCATCGCGCCCGGGCTTTGAATTTCATGCAAATAATCAAGGCAATAGATGTTCATGAATTTCAAGTGACATCCCCAGCAGATTCAGACCAAGAGTTTTTCCAAGGAGAAGCGAGCCAACCTGCACCAACTGGGAATTTCTCGCTGCGATGGGAAATTCTATCCGAGTGACCCAACTCTCCCGGTTTGAGCCTGCCCGGCAGCATTTCTCCAAGGGTAATCAGATATTTGGTCTTCTTGTATTCGTGTAGAACACGAAGCACCTGCTTAATTTTATTTCCAGAGATGCCAGTGGGATTTTAGCTCGTACTTAATGGTTTTGCAGCACATGAACGTGTTTTGCAGGGCATGTGGAGTCCCGTCCTGCAAATTATGTTTAAGTTCCAGTCATGCGCAGAGCACGGGTAGTGCCACCAGGGCAGCAACATGCTGAAAATCAACTGAGCTCTTCAATATGAAGAATAAAACACCCTAAAACTTGCAGTTCCACAAAGTCCGAAATGCCAGAAAATGTCACCACACCCTACCGAATCTGCTCTTTTTCCCCAAGGACTCCCGGAATCAGAATAAGGAGAATTTGTGGGAGTATTTTTTCACGCTGGTTAAATCTTTGCTTTTGGCAATATTTTGAACAGACAGACTCAAAAGGTCTTTAAAAGAAATCACGGCTGTAAAGAGCTAGAATCTCAAGACTGATTACATCTTAATGTTAACACGCAAATAATACCGTTCCACAAAGCTGGGCAAGGTGTTTTTCAGAAAATCTGCCTCTTTCATTGAAATGCTTTTTAGGTCAAGAGGAAAATGCATCAATCCCATCCCCAGTTGGCTGGAGACATTGTAAGAGCAGCCTCTGGGTGGGACGGGGTTGTCCTCTGGAGATGTCAATAGAGAGGAAGCCGAGGAAACCTGCCACAGACCAAGTATCCAATACTCAATGGCCAAAATTTGAGGTGACATTTAAATATAGCGTCTCATAGGAAATTCATGGACCATGACCTCTTTGAGCTCATCACTGCAGAAAGACAGTGGATAAATTAGAGCCCTGAAAGAGATGTCAGGCCTCATGAACATCACACCTGCACTCTGCCTTCAGGCGAAGAAGCCCCGTGAAGTATTTTTGCTCAGATTTAGCCATTTTATTCTCACTGCCTTTCACTCAAGTCAATTGAGAAGACTCTCTACTAAGCTCTACTCCGACCTACCACAACTTATAAGTAGCATGAGGGTATCAGGTAGCTATTTTTCACTTTTCACCCTTTCTAATCTCTTTTTCTTTTTTTTCGGTTCGCAGCTAGGAAATAAAATAATACATCTCTGCCAGCATACAGAGGGTTTGCAGCTCTCCCTGCCAAAACCCAGGGAGTTAGATAACTCTTCTAGCTGAGCAGATTCGCACCAGCTCCAGTAGGTGTGTTTGGGAGCAATCAGTGTTTAACGAGTTTCAATAAGACAGCTGGCTGCCTGGCACGTCAAAACCATGAAGGCACTAAATTGATCACTGGACTTCCACGCAACCAAGCCCAGATCCCCAGGGGGATAAAAAGGGCACCCCGCACCCCCTTCCAGAGAGCTGCACTCTCCCAGTTTGCTGTTTCTCGCCAGCGCTGGCTTGTTTTCTCCTGCTGCCATGAACCGGCAAACGTACAGCATGAGAGCGGGAGGTGGAGGCAGGTCTTACAGCACTGCCTCAGCCGTTCTTCCAAGCAGCAACAGGGCTGGCTTCAGCTCCATGTCCGTGGCACGATCTGGAGGAGGTGGAGGTGGTTTTGGAAGGCTCATGGGAGGAGGAGGTGGTGCTCTTGGCAGTGGTTTCGGCAGCAGGAGCCTCTACAACCTTGGTGGTAGCAAGAGGATATCCATCGGTGTTGGAAGCAGCTTCCGAGCCGCTTTTGGGAGTGGAGCTGGTGGTGGTGGCTCTGGCCTGGGAGGTGGCGGTGGTGGCTGTGGACTTGGTGGTGGCGGAGCTGGTGGTGGTCTTGGTCTTGGTCTTGGCAGTGGGTATGGCTTTGGTGGAGGTGCTGGTGGGCTTGGCTTTGGTGGTGGACCGGGAGGTGGTGGAGGGTATGGCTTTGGTGGAGTAGGGGGCCCAGGAGGATTCGGTGGAGGGCTGGGTGGTGGCAGGAGCTCAGTGGCATTTGTTGGTGGCCCACCTGGAGTCGGTACAATCCAAGAAGTGACTGTCAACCAGAGCCTCCTGGCACCACTGAACCTGGAAATAGATCCAAACATTCACCAGGTGCGAAAAGATGAGAAGGAGCAAATCAAGACCCTCAACAACAAGTTCGCTTCGTTCATCGACAAGGTGAGACCTCGCCAAGGGCTGTGGAATCGTGATGGAGAGGGAGCAAGACAGTCTTGTAGCTACAAAAATACGACTTCATAGATCTATAGCCTACTGTATGGTTCCTATTTGCATGTCTTCTAAAATAATCAAAAAAGAACATTCTTCTAAGCGGTTATGAGGCAGAAAACTAGACTAGAAGCTAGTAATAAGAGGGTTAGATCCAGGTTTTGTGCCTGGGAAATAAGATGTATTTGCCCAAATGGAGAAAACCTGTTCCAGGTCCAGACCTCGCTGCTTGACCCGGCTCTCTGCGGAGAATCTCAGCAGACGCGTTAGTCCTTATTGCTTTCTTGCCTGGCAGCTAAAGCCCTTTCTATATTGACTCAACTTAAGTCCTTCCCTGGCTTTTCCTTGGGTAAATACGCAGTATATATGAGCAAAAGGAAAGGCAATTAAGTACTCGTCTTTTAACCTGTAGTGCTCAGATCTTAGCTTTAATGAAGGAAGATAAATATCTCTTACAAAGGAAGAAAAACCAAAGGATGTTAAGGAAAGCAAGTAATGAAAGAGCTGAACCCACATTTTCTGATGATTGCTCATTGGCTTGCTAAATTAAAATTGTCTCTAATGAGAACTGTCCACTAAGGGCAGATTTGCTTGGCTACTGGATGGGCTAACATAGCCCTAGATAATCCGGAGGAGATTCACAGCTGGATTTAATGCTCTTGGGTTGGGGTTTCCAAACATCAGGCCCAGTTACCGGCCACCAGCACGTTCGCAGGTATCTTCTGCTAAGCCTCTTCTGCTCCCCAATGTCCAGGTTCGCTTCCTGGAGCAGCAGAACAAGGTGCTTGAGACAAAATGGACCCTCCTGCAGGACCAGGGTCAAAAAACCAACTCAGGCAAAAGCAACCTGGACCCCCTCTTTGAGGCTTACATCAACAACCTGAAGCGGCAGCTGGCCAACCTGCTCAACGAGAGAGGACGCATGGACGGGGAGCTGAAGAACATGCAAGACCTCGTTGAGGATTTCAAGAACAAGTGAGTGCCTGTTGGCGGCACATCCTGGCACCCTGGGGTGAAACGGGATGCAAATGGTTCAGCCTAGCATTAGGCAGTAGCATGAATCTCACAAATTTAGCTTTCTGCAAGTCAAACACCTTCCCTTTTCTACAGGAAAGGTGAAAAAAAAGTATCTCCAATTTGTGCTCTGGCCCATAACATAGTACCTAACTAATCCCTCTCTAATATCCCACTCCTCTCCATGAAGAACCCCTGCCTTCCTGCACAGCAGCAGAAGAAACATCTATCAATATTTTTCCAACTGGAAAACGCAGGTTCAGCCAAGACATAACAACTTATGATGACACTTGTGAAGGAAAAATCATCTAAACCAGCTTTACCTTCCTTGTTCCACCTGTGTTATGTCAAAATGTCATTTCAACCCTTGGAGAAATGGGATTCCTGGCAAGACTCTCCAGGAGGCTGATTTGGAAGTGCCTCCTGGAGCCCAAATAACCTCATAGTCTTACCTGTGCAGCTCTGCTGCTTACCCGGGTACGATCCAGCACGTCTTTCCCTTTATCCCTGCAGATATGAGGAGGAAATCAACCGCCGAACGGCAGCGGAGAATGAATTTGTGGTGCTGAAGAAGGTGGGTGAGACAGGAGGTATTAGGGATGCTGAGCTAACCCTGGGACTGGGGGTTCCCTGGGATGGGCTGGGAATGCCCCAAAGGATGGGAGATCTCATGGATCTGTATCCTCATCCTTTAAAAGCTGCCATTTGGACTGTGGTTTTGGGGGAAAGGAATGGAGGGGCTTAAGGGATGGAAGTGAATTCTTGTCCCACTCCTGTCCCAACACCCATGCTGGGCACAAATGGCCTGAACCCCCTTCCTTATCCACTAACGATGTTAAACACAGCACTTCTTGTGGCCAAGAGGTGTCCTCTTGGTGCTCTTCCAGGGGAACGTGCCCAGCAGCTCCTCCAGCCAGGCAGCACCACTGCAGCAGACTCATCTCCAGGCTTGGCCAGCTCTTGACTGAGCTCAAGAAGAAGTACCCGGGGCTGCAGATGTCCCCATGGTCACTCTTTTCCAGGACGTGGATGCTGCTTACATGAACAAGGTGGAGCTGGAGGCCAAGGTGGATGCCCTGACCGATGAACTCAGTTTCCTCCGAGCCCTCTATGATGCGGTACAGATGCCCTCCTCCCCTGACTGTCCTGTGGTCACCCCCTGGACGATGACTGCTACCGTTGATGGCATTTGGGAAGGTAAGTGCAAGCTGGTTGGGATCCTCTGTGCTTCCTCACAGGAGCTGGCTCAGCTCAGTGCACAAGTGTCCGACACCGCTGTCATTCTGTCCATGGACAATAATCGGGACCTGGACCTCAGCAGCATCATAGCTGAGGTCAAAGCTCAGTACGAGGACATCGCCAACAGGAGCCGGGCTGAGGCCGAGGCTTGGTACCAAACCAAGGTGAACAGACCCACGGGTGCATTTCTGGGGAAAGTCACTGCTGTCCCTATATAAGGCTGTCCCTATATAAGGCTCTTGTCCACCTGGACATCTCAGAGGGTTTACTCTTCCTTCTGAACTGCAGTTCGAGGAGCTGCAGGCCACAGCTGGGAAGCATGGGGACGACCTGCGCAACACGAAGGGGGAAATCTCGGAGCTCAATCGGCTGATCCAGAGGATCCGGGCAGAGATTGAGAACACGAGGAACCAGGTAGGAATGGCAAAAGGAGCCCATAGAGGCCCATTGTGTGGTCCTTTAGCACCACAGCTCTGCCATCTGCCACTGCTTTGCTGGTTGGGGACTTTAGCAGCCCCATTGTATGTCGTACCTCATTAAATGTACTGAATTCCTTCCTGAAAAGGGTATGATGCTCTAACTGGTCAACACAAGGCTGGATGCGGCTTTGAGCAACCTGGACTGGTGGGAGGTGTCTCTGCCCAGGGCAGGGGTTGGGACTGGATCTTTAAGGTCCCTTCCAACCCAAACCAGTCTATGATTCTATGAACATGTATTAAATCACTCTCGACAGGCTGGCATTTCAACGCCAGCAATGTTAGCAATGGGTGAAAGACCTCAGTCACACCTTTTGTCATTAACACCCCAACCAGAACGGTTTTCTTCCTTGGGTGGCTCTTACCCAGAAAGAAATGCAGCATTTAGGAGTCCCAATGCCTCCTCTTGCAGTGTGCCACCCTCCAGACAGCCATCGGAGATGCCGAGGAGCGTGGAGAGCTGGCCCTCAAAGACGCCAAGGCAAAGATGATTGACCTGGAAGACGCCCTGCAGAAAGCCAAAGCTGACATGGCCCGGCAGCTCCGCGAGTACCAGGAGCTGATGAACGTCAAGTTGGCCCTGGACATTGAGATCGCGACCTACAGGAAGCTGCTGGAGGGCGAGGAGAGCAGGTGGGGGCAAAACCCCTGCAGGAATAATAGTGACTATCACTTTGCCCCTGCCGGCAGTTGGACCCTCTGCCTGTGTCCTTTCTTTTGTTCTAACCTCCCCTTTCTCTGCCCTCCAACAGGCTGAGCGGAGAGGGACTCAACCCCATCAGCTACTGTAAGTACCGCAGTCCTTGTCTTGCTTTGGGCCGATGGGAGCAGAGGCTGTGGACAACCTTGGGAAAAGGGAGGTTTTGCCCAATAAGGCATTCCGCGCCCTCCAACAGCTTTGGTGGCTTGCACAGGGGACAGAAGTTGGGTTCAAGTCCTGTAGGTCAAGGTCCTGGTGATGGTGCCTTCTGGAACTGGGTGGCTATCAAGGAGATCTCCAACCCTCTGGTTGCTTTTTCTTTCAGCTGTCATCAGCTCCAGCTCTGGGGTGGCCGGTGGAGCTGGGTTAGGAGGAGGATTTGGTGGACTGAGCCTAAGCGGAGGAGGCGGCGGAGGTGGTTTTGGTCTTGGAGGAGGCGGCGGAGGTGGTTTTGGTCTTGGAGGAGGCGGTGGAAGCGGTTTTGGTCTTGGAGGAGGCGGTGGAAGCGGTTTTGGTCTTGGAGGAGGTGGCGGAGGTGGAGGCTACAGCTTTGGAAGTGGAGGACTTGGACTTGGTGGTGGTGGTGGCCTTGGAGGTGGATTTGGAGGTGGCAGCGGGCTCAGCATTGCAAGTGGTCCTGGCTACGGAGTGGGTGGCGGCAGCAGCCTGAGCACCAGCGGAGGGAATTTCAGCTCTGGAAGTGCAAAAGGCACCAACCCAGGTGTGAAAATCGTCTCCAAAACCTCCTCCAGCAAAAAGAGCATCAAAAGCCAAAGCCTGAAGAACGCTACGCAGCCCGAGTAAAACCACCACCAGACCCTCCCCAAAGCCACGGCTCCTGCCTTGCTCCTGAATCGCTCCCACACATCACCATCCCCTCCACCCACCTCTGCCCCGGCTCCTCACTCCGTACCTCTGCCGCATCTGGATCACCATTGAAGGAGAGCAGCGGAGCACGCGTTAACCAGATCTCTCAAAGTACCTGAAACAGGATTAAAAAAAAAGAAAACACGGGCCTAAGTGATTTTCTGAATGGGGAATTATTTTTTTGTTTGGTTGTTTGCTTTTAATGAGGCTGAGCAGCTCATTCGTAATTGTGGCCAGCTGATGGCCATCAGCCCACACAGATCAAATAGCAGGGGAGATGCAATAACTTGGGTCTTTAGCTCAATTCTGGCCCACGGGAGCCCAGGGATGGGCTGGGAACTTGGCTTCTGTTCAGCCTGATTTGCCGTCACCACAGGGACCAACCAAACTCACTCCTTCAAGTGAAGCAACTCACCTCGGTCAGAGATGCGGGTTATTCTTCTGCTGTGTAGAAATACCCCAGGAGGTTGCTGAAAGGCCCCAGGGCAGTGGTTTGCAAGAACAGGGCTCCTTTTAAAATATCCCTTATTATGGGAGGACAGAGCCTGTCAGGAGTCACTCAGGTGCGATGGAAAAATCCCTCTTTTCCCCATTCAGAGCTTCGGAAAGACATGTTCCTTCCAGCTGCACCGAGCATCGCGGCCGGGTGAAGTCAGGCACACGAGCCCGTGGCTCCGAGCGTAGTGTTAGGAAAGGAACCTGAGATCCCTCCATCTAGAAAGTGCCCCCCAGGGGGATGTGGAGGCATCGAGCATCACTTGCAAGGAGCTTATCCAAAAGGCAACCCCAAATTCCTCTCCCGTTCCTCTCCTTTCCCTTCTTAAGTGAAAGTTTGCCCGTTGCGGTGCCTTGAACGTAACCTCATGGGTGTATTTTGTCAGAGGAACCACCAGTGACTGACCCACAGCACAGGGAAAAAGGGCTCATTTCCTAAATTGTAGGATTTTCCAATTCTAAATAATAACCGGGGCAGAGAGTTCCTCAAAAGCCAGACGGGTGTCGGCAGTTACATGGGGGTCCCTGCCCTGTCTCACGCTTGGTTTTGTTGGAATGGCTTAAAAAATGCCCAAATCATCCAACAATCGCAGACTTCGCCCACTCTCTTGGTAACAGAAGCTGAGGTCAAAGTCTGAGATTTTGGGACCGTTTAGTTGGAGGAAGAGGAGGCCGAGGAGAGACCTTATCACTCTCTACAAGTACTTGAAAGGACATTGTAGAGAGGTTGGTGCTGGTCTCTTCTCACAGGTAATTAGGGGTAGAAGGAGAAGGAATGGCTTCAAGCTGCAACAGGGTAGGTTTAGACTGGACATTAGGAAAAAATTCTTCGCAGAAAGAGTGGTCAGACCCTGGGACAGGCTGCCCAGGGAGGTGGTTGAGTCACCATCCCTGAATTTGTTTCAGAGTCATTTAGATGCGGTGGTGGGGGATATGGGGTAGGGGAGGACTTTGTAGAGTGGGGTTGATGGTTGGACTCGATGATCCCAAGGGTCTTTTCCAACCTGAAGGATTCTAGGATTCTATGAAATGGTGAAAATTACACTTAAAAAACTGCCTGAAAGGGCCCTGTCCACACCTGTTCCTGGGGATGTTCCAGCATCTCCACAAGGTGGGGGTTTCTCTGCCAAAAGACAGATATTTGGTCAACTGAAAAGCGCCACCAGGTTTCAGCCCAGCACGTGGGGAACAGGGCAACCGGGAGCAGGAGCCCAAAGGCCCAAAGTGCCCCAAAATCTACTTTCCCCTTTCTGATGGAATTTACCCCTCTGGCCTTCCACCACGTCTTTTTATTTTTGTGACCAAGGGTTTAAAAAAGAAAAAACGCAGCTTTTTATACTTCAATGACAGTGATACGACGCTGCATTTTCCTTCCTCTCTCTTTTTTTTTTTTTTGGAACCTGTTGAATAAAACCAGATTGTAATTTATTTGTTCCTACATCTTTTTATTCTAAACCAGAACCAGCGGCATGAAACATTCCCAACCTTCAGCAGGGGGGGTGGCTTTTGCTTTACTTTGGGGGAAAAGTTTCAAAATTCTGATAAAATTATAATGAAAAGCCAAAACAAATTGAAGAATCAGAGAAAAGCGGAGGAGGAGGGTGGGGGTTTATGCATAAAGTGACAAAAAAATTAATCACCGTTCATTTCTTAATATATGATTGAGGTTAATTGAAAAGCCTTTTTTTCCACGGACGGGAGGGAGTTGCACAGTTCTGCTAGTTAGGGCAAAATCCCCCGAATTTAATTTAATTTCTTAAAAAGATGTAGCCAACCCAGAGCTCTGGGGGAGGATTTTATCAGGATAATCTAGACCGAGGCTGGGTTTCGGCGCAACTCACCCAGGGATTTTGGTCAGCCGTGATTGCAAAAGGAGAATAAATTAAAAAAAAGGGGGGGGGAACCCAACCCAGACAAACACTCACACCTTATTGCATTTCAAAGAGGAAAACGATTCTGCTCCCCGTGACGTCCCAGCTGGGAACCCGAGGCACCGAGAGACTGGAGCATCCGACACCCCTACTTTGGCCGGGAAAATAATCAGAGGACCGAAGTCTGGGGACAAACCCCTCATTCCCCGGTTGTCCCGGAGGATGCTGCAGAGAAAGAGAGAGAGAGAGGCCAAAAATGATTGAAGGCTAAAAAAATAAACCCCGAGTCACCTCCATTTCTGCACCCGCCTGTGCGAACACCGAGTTACCCAGCTGGGGTGCGAGGAGTTAATGTAGCTAATGACGACCTAAGTGTAACTAACCTTAAAGGTTTGAATGTCTTGGGGGAAAAAAGAAAAAAAGAAGCCAAAAAGCCCAGCATCGGTGCTCCTGGGCAACCAACAGCCCTTCCCCCAGCACCCTTGGCCCCCCCACTAAACCCTACCTCCCAAATGCTGTCCCCCCCATCATCCGAGGGGGCAGACGCAACCCTGAGCAGTGACAGGAGCCAAGGGAAATGTGTGGGGCTGAGAGATTCTGCACCAATTTTCCCTGTTTTGGTGCCTAAACCAGCGTTCGCTTTTACCCTTCCAACCCCTTCGTAATATTCCGCTTAATTACCGTCGTCTGCAGCAACAGGCTTTCCTAGAAGAGCCAGGGAGGTAATGACTGCCTTCCACGGGAATCCTTTTCGCCCCGCTTTAATTAAACCATCCTCAGCCCTGCGCTCCGGTTCCCAGGTGTGACTTTGCATAGCTTTTTGGAAGTCAAAAGCGGGCTCCCTGCCCACCCCCCTTCCTCCCCAGGACCCGGCCCTCATGAGCCAATTCACATCTGCAGGCTTCGGAAAGCGAATTTCCATACATCTGCCACGCTTTTAACAGAATTTATTCACTTCCACTATCAGCGTGACCCCAGCAGTGCTGTTAGCGAGGTTACTTGCCCCTGCGCATCATCTGTGAAATGGGCACACACGCTGCTCCCGGAGAGGGGAGCGTGGGTGCAGTTTTTCCTGCGAAACTCGGCCTTTCCAGCACCCAGGAGGTTCCCACGTCTCCACTCCCGAGGCGAGAGCACCCCCTTGCTACCGCCCAGCCCTCTCTCCCTTCCAGCGGGAGGGAGATCCAAGGACCGGCTTCCCGAAGGCGCCGCGGGCGCCGGTGACTCACGCTGTTGGAAACGAGCAGCGACAGGAGATGACAGTTGGGAGCGCTGGCTTCTTCTGATTGCAACTAGGGGAGGAAAAAAAGAAAAGACAAGAAAAGAAAAGAAAACCAAAACAAAACACCCCCCACAAAAACCCCCAGTACAAAACAAACCAAAAAAAACCCCTTGTGCTCAGGTTCTTTCAAGTTCCCAGACGGAGAAAACAGGGGTTGGAAAGGCATCAAGAGGAACAATTAACGAGATGCAGCAGATACCCTTAAGCCACTCCATTTGGATGAAGCTCCTGCACTTATTACTCACGCAGTCCATTTCCAGAAGCTTTTTTTGGGTTCATCTGCGCGGGGTTTTATCTCTCTGCCTTTGTGCTATTATTTTATCTGACGTAGAACACGACCATGGAGGGCACGAGGACGCAGAATGCAGTTTGCAGACCTGTTTTGGGTGGAGGAGAGGGGATTTCTTCTCTTGGACTCCATGTCCAGCTCTTGGCGGACCCAAGAGAAGAGGTCCCCACCTCCCCTGCCTTCACACCCTCCCAAAGCACAACCCAGCTTCAGCGTGGGGATGGAAGCTCCTGGGTGGGGGCTCGCCCAAGAACCCAAGATCAAGGGGAAAAGGCTATTTTAGGGAAAAAAAAAAATTCCAAGGGAATGATCTCAGCAGGGTGAAGGAGTGGGTGGGAGGGAGCTGGAAGAAAAGCGGGTGAATTCCCCTCCACACAAGGTCTCAGAGAACCAGGAGTGATGTGGAATCTGCTGGTTAAATATTGGGGGGAGGTGGGGGAGCGGAAAAAAAAGCGATAAAAATACCACTTCACAGGGAGCTTTTGAACCCTGAGCCTGACAAGGAGATTCAAAAGAAGAGCAATCATTTCAAGCGTCTTTTTAATAACTATTTTATAAGTCTCGTAGTACTATTTAACGTAATTTGAAGTTATTTGGGAAAAGGGATTTACTTGCTGTCTTTGAAAGCCGTGCTCACAAATTTCTCAGTTTCCCCTGCAACGAGGGAGACAAGTTTTTTCAGTAAGATCCCGGGAGATCCTACCACGAGACAACCTCCAGGCAGCTCATCTCTGCAAGCCCATGATCCCCTAGCTCTCTTTTCCGAAAGAAATCAACAGATAAATAAAAGCTGACAAATAAAACCACCTTCAGCCCCCAGCTTTCCCAAGACGACGACACGACACGTGTCCGGTCCCAGAGCTAGAAGCGGCGGGGAAAAAAGCCCCTATTTATGCTGCCACCTCTGTTGTGTGATGTGTTAAAGCCTAAACTTCAGCCTGGAAAGGCTTCAGCGCAAGGAATTTTATTCAAGGCAGCTTTCCCTTGGCTCGCCATAAGGAAAAGCAGCTCCCAAGGTCCCGGAGAAGAGTCGTGTTGTGTCCTGCTCCCGAGCGCAGCCCTCAGCGCCTCGTCCCGTTCAATTCTAATTTCGTGACTCAGAGCGTTAGGCTTTGGTAAGAGGTTGGGGGGGGTGATTGTGTGGGGGGGGAGCTCCCTCACTCCGTTACTTTCTTGCCTGCAAACAATGCATTTTTCAGCGCCTCGCCGTAGCCTAGGTGTGTTTGACAAGGCAAGTTGCTGCAAGGCACGTCAAGTTCTGAATTCCCGTGCCAAGTTTTCCAAGCAGATAAAAGAGGAGGCTCCCAAGCTCTCCCATCACAGGGGTTTCTGTCTCCGTTGCCCTCTGCTCTTTTCCTGCCGCGCAGCTTTTATTCACCAGCCTAATTTTTTCCCCCCTTCTCTCTCCTGCTCTTTGCATTTCCATTTGAACAAGCCACCATGAGTCGGATCTCTTTCAGATCATCTACCGGAGGGGGCATGAGGGGCTTTAGCTCGGGCTCTGCTATCGTAGGAGGTGGCAGTGGTACCAGAAGCAGCTTCAGCTCCGTCTCTGTCTCCAGAGTTGGAGGAGGAAGAGCCGGAGGTGGAGGAGGCTTCGGAGCTGGTGGCGGCTTCGGCAGCAGAAGTCTCTATAACCTAGGTGGAAGCAAAAGAATTTCCTACAGCTCAGTCGGTGGAGGTCTACGGAGCGGAGCCGCTGGTGGATATGGCTTTGGTGGAGGAGCTGGCTTTGGTCTTGGCTATAGTGGTGGAGCAGGCGCTGGTTTTGGCTTAGGAGGAGCTGGTGGTGGTGGTGGTGGCTATGGGCTGGGCAGCGGATTTGGGATGGGTGGTCGAGGTGGCCCCGGCTTCCCGGTTTGCCCACCTGGTGGCATCCATGAAGTGACTGTCAACCAGAGCCTCCTGGCACCCCTCAAGCTGGACATCGACCCGGAAATCCAGAAGGTGCGAACACAGGAGCGGGAGCAGATCAAGACCCTCAACAACAGATTCGCCTCCTTCATCGACAAGGTGAGAATTTGGTCTTAAACATCAAGCCACGCTTGTTTGCAGCCGCCTCAGGAAAGAACACCAGGAAGAACCTTCCTTTGGATCTAGGGGCTTGTCTGAACTAATCCCAGCCGACAAACGGCGTGGGTTTGGCTGAAAACTAACAACTGCCTTATGTTGCCTCTTTGAAAGGATGAATTTTTTCTCAGTGCCTTATTTCATTAAAAAATTAAATCCCCCTCCTCCATGTAAGAAACATCCTGGGGGCTAGATGGACCTTCTACCAGTTGTGAAATGGCAAAGCCCTGCACAACTCAATGGGATAACACCAGTTTAACCCAGTAAGGTGGGCTGAGCGTCTGGTGGTGGGGGGAGGGGGGAGAAACACCTAAAATTGCTAATACAGGTGTGAGGCCTGCTTAATGGCGCTTGAAAAAAATCTCACTTAACACCTCCACTGCTTTTGATACTTGTGAGAATCCTGTGCCCTAAATTAGGAAGATCCTGATAATTTTCCCCTGGTCTTCCCAGTGTCTCTTGACCTTTTCTCTCTGTGTTGAGTGATCTCTCCTTTTCCTGGCTTCTTGCGTGTCGTTTGTGTGGGCTTCAGCACGTGCTGGTCTGTGTTCCTTCCCCAGGTGCGCTTTTTGGAGCAGCAGAACAAAGTGCTGGAGACCAAGTGGAGCCTCCTGCAAGAGCAAGGGCACACGGTCACCAGGAAGTCCCTGGAGCCCCTCTTCGAAGCCTACATCAACAACCTCAGGAGGCAGCTGGACAGTCTCATGGGAGAGAGGGGACGGTTGGACTCCGAACTGAGGAACATGCAGGACATGGTGGAGGACTTTAAGAACAAGTAAGAAACCGTGAGCCGCAGTACGGGTGATCAACAGAGGGGGAAAAATCACAGAATCACATGGGGTTGGAAGGGACCTCTGGAGATCATCTAGTCCAACCCCCCTGCCAAAGCAGGTCCACCCAGTGCAGGTTGCACAGGAACTTGTCCAGGCTCTGAATGTCTCCAGAGAAGGAGGCTCCACCACCTCCCTGGGCAGCCTATAAATCAGGGCAGGGGGTTCATGCTGGATGGTCCACAGCTGGTGTTGGCACTGGGTTCCCCATCCAGTTTGCAAAATGAGTAAAGGCAAAATTCAGTCCCAGAATTACCTCTGGTTACGTCAGGGTTCTTACGCGCAGGGTCAGAATTCATGCTGTAACAGAGGCGATGGTCTGATCCCGTGGGTCTCCCAAAATAATACACCTGGAGACAGGAAAAACCTGGGAGGAGTATAATGGACACGCAAAAAGGGAGTGAAACCCACCCATAACCTGCCAGCTCCCAAAATGCCCTGTTTCCCTTTTTGCAAAGGAAATCCTGACCCTTCCAGAGGGCTCCAGGGAACCCACCTCTACCCACCCTGGCCCGGTGCTGAGCACGTAAGAGATTCTCAGCTCCTCTCACCGACCCTCCTCAAAGAAACCGCCTTCCCTGGGGAGGGCATTAACCCCCACGGGAGACGGGGTGTCCAGCGGAGGTGGGAGGAATCGTTTTACGGACACGCCGGTCGGCGTCTGATGACAATAAGGGACATTTCGGTGGGTTTTTTAGGGCGAGGCCGTTTGTTTTCAGTTGGCCAAAGTCTGGCGAGAACAATCTCTCCCTTATTCAACCAGACCTGGCCAAATGCAAATTTGAGAAAAGCACCCCGGAGGCCTGAGATACGTTTCTGTTCAAGAGTTAAGCATGTGAAGAGACAAGTTTGAGGTTTTCTCTGGGGGATAAGGCCGGGGAGACAGCCCTTAGAGCTGACGGGATGGACGGACTCTGGTGCGTGGTATTTGGGTGCGTTTCAGGTCCCGATGGGCATCGTAGGCTCTTAGAAATACTGATCAGGCCAAAAATGGCAAATGATATTGCCTGGATTTTGGACCTACTGCCTGGAAAAGAGAATCCCTTTTTTTTTTTTCAAGTTTAGAGTTGGTTTAGAGATGGTTCCCAGTCCACTGGCTAATTTCCACTTCTTTCTGTGCCCGCTCGGAGATCCGTCTGCGGGGACGTCGCTGCCAATATTGAACTGGCACGAACCTGCCTCCAAAATCCAGGTCTTTGCCTCAAGAGCCGACATGTTTTGTCTACCTTCTAGCGAAGCCCTGCCCTGATTATCTGATGAGAGGATGTTGCTCAGAGCCATAAAAAATTCCACAGAAACATAGTCTGAGGCGCAATGATCTGCTCTTGCACAATCAGGGCTGAAGAATCACAGGCTTTTTTTTTTTTTTTTAATTAAATGCTGCAGCGGGTTCTTCAGAAGCCATTAGCACTATTAGAATAGCAAAGATCAAATTGTTACATCATTATATGTTTGTAGGAATCGCAGCGCAGCTTCGTTGAAAGCCTTTTGCAGAATTTCTCTTTGGGCAAAGGTCACCAAGAATTTCTCCTCCTGCTTCCTACAGCAATGGGCTCTGATCCTGCATGAGCTTGATTTTTCAGGGCAGGGATTAAAATCCATTAATTTTAGCTGGGATTATTCACCCCATGAGGTCTTGTGGGTGAGGAATCATTTGCTCTGCGTTTGCTCTGGACTGTGAAGAGGTGGGAGTAAGGGACACACCGGTGACCCACAACCGGGTTTGGAGCTGGAGTGGTCCCATCTCTGCTTCCCGTGCTGCCTTTGCTCTTCATTCCCACCCAAACCCTCTCACCTCTTTATCCCAACAGATACGAAGATGAGATCAACCGGCGCACCGGTGCAGAGAACGAGTTCGTGGTGCTCAAGAAGGTGAGCGAACTGGGAGTTACAGGACGGGCAATAAAATTAACTTGGCAGGCACCCAGCCCAAGCAAAGCTGATAGGAGCTGGGGTTCTCCAACCCCAGCCCTGGGTCAGGCTGTGATGGTGGCAGGTCCAGGAGTAGGTATGGGCTGGGTCCTCCTGAGGCCATGAATGGGCATGACCTTCTCCATTCAATGGAGCTCCCCTCCAGCACACACCTCCTCTGGTGGCAGTTGCAGGTCATCTGGCCTCTTGTTGGTCAGTTCAACTCTTGTCTCAGGTCACACCCCCGGGAGTCAGAGCTTCACCTTCTTCCCAAAAACCTGGGTTTGGCTCACAAAAAATTTTACAACATTACATTAAAAACCCCCAAAAGTCTTAATCATAACAATATAAACCCAAGAATAACAGACCTGGAAGCAGAGAGATGGTCCCCCTGGTGTCCTGAAGCCCCTTTTGGTCTGTGGTTTCATCACAAGTCTTTGGCTTTCTTTTCTTTAGGATGTGGATGGTGCTTATATGAACAAGGTGGAGCTGCAGGCCAAAGCAGACGCGCTGGCAGATGAAATCAACTTCCTGAGAGCTCTCTACGAAGCGGTAAGTAGTCAGTTGTCCTGGTGATAGCGTCCCCCACGGCTCCTTTCCATACAGCTCTCCATGCCCAGGAGCTCCGGCCACCATGCTTGGTGCTGTGCATGGTGAAAGACAAGGTGGTCACTGTCTTTTTGATATCATAACACAGGCAGAAAAGGGTAGAAAGGTAGAAAAAGAGCAGGGGAAAATACGAGTAAATGGCTTGGCAGAGAGGGCACCCAAGGCACCGCTTGTCTCATGGTTTCCACCCCAGATGCCAGACCATTAACTCAATTTTTTTTGTATCTTCTGCAGGAGCTGTCCCAGATGCAGCAGCAAGTATCCGACACCTCCGTGGTCCTGTCCATGGACAACAACCGTAACTTGGACCTCACAGCATCATCGCCGAGGTCAAAGCGCAGTATGAGGACATCGCCAACCGCAGCCGGGCAGAGGCCGAGGCTTGGTACCAAAACAAGGTGGGTAATCAGGACAGAGTGACTTTGGCAACTCATGGGGCATCGCACTGGCTGATGAGGGACAGGGCTAGAGGAGGAAGGATCCAGAATGGAAGGATCCATTGCATCAGCGATGAATTTATCTTTCTGTGTATATTGCAGTAGGCTCTTGAGCCCACAAGCTCAACCGTGGGCTTGTGGACCACTACGCTTGACCAGCCTTATGTTCCTCACGGTGAAACCAAGGGTCAAGATGTTGAACTGCTTAAAGAGCCTTGACCCCAGGCTCACAAAGAGTCCCTGCTAGACCTGGCCTTAAACACAGAGCACTCTCCTTTCCCTGCCAGGTTCTTAATAATAGGTGACAACCCATAGGTGCTCTGCGCAATGCAATAGTTGCCTTCTTGGCATATGATGATAATTAAGGGCAATGCTGCTATTCCACGGGCAGCTTGCTCAGGGGAATGTTGTCCCCCACCCCTTAACCTGCACCCAGACCTGCATTTCGTGCCCTGAAGTCCCCTCACCCTTCCCTGAGCCCCATGGTGTCTAACCGGTGCTCTCCTCCTTTCTCCACATCAGTATGAGGAGCTCCAGGTCTCCGCTGGCCGCCACGGGGATGACCTGCGCAACACCAAGATAGAAATTTCGGAGATCAACCGGATGGTCCAGAGGCTGCGCAACGAGATCGAGAGCGTGAAGAAACAGGTAGGAGGGGGTGCTCCGGCGTGGTGGGGGGCAGGCAGGAGACGATGGTGGCCAGGCACGGCACAAAGACCCAGCTCCTGGCACTTGAGCAGGGCTGGAAGACCCGGCTTTCCCCCCGGCATGAAAGAGGGCACAGCCACCTCTGTCTCTGCCCACCAGAGAAGGTCCCTCGGTGCAAAGATGTGCTGTGACAGCCCCTTTCTTGCTGGGGAAGCAAGTTGTGAGCTACAAAGCCACCCTCAACAAAGGTGGGTGGCAAAGCAGAGAGATGTAGATGTCTCTCCTTTTCTTGGGGGACAGGATCATAGAATCATAGAATTGTCTGGGTTGGAAGGGACCTTTAAGTTCACCTAGTCCAACCATCAACTTAACTCTGATAAAAATCATCACTAAACCATGTCTCTAAATGGATTATGGCTGCAGCTCCCCAGTTGCCCACCCCATGGCACCTTCCCAATGGCCCACCAGGAGCAGTCAGTGCCACGCTGGGAGCCACCAGCCAGTATCTAAAATACCACAGCAATACTCCAGAGAGCAGTTTGGGGTAGCCCAAGTTAAACAACTACCTGTTTCCCTTGTTTTCAGTGTGCCAACCTCCAAGCCGCCATCGCCGAGGCGGAGGAGCGTGGGGAGATGGCCCTCAAAGATGCCAAGGCCAAACTGTCCGAGCTGGAGGATGCTCTGCAGAAGGCCAAGGCTGACCTGGCCCGGCAGCTCCGCGAGTACCAGGAGCTGATGAACGTCAAGCTGGCCCTGGACATCGAGATCGCGACCTACAGGAAGCTGCTGGAAGGAGAGGAGAGCAGGTGAGGACAAGCACATGGACCTATTTGGTGCTGCTCTTCAGAGCAGAGCACATCTCCTTGGGCTCGTAGAGGACCCAGTTAGTGAAGATGTAAAAGAGCAAACAAGGGCAGCGAGAGGGATACTTTAAATTATGAGCTTTCTAGGAAAAGATGAGTTTCTCCAGCTCTTGAACCTGGAGCATTATGAAAAATGAGAAATACCACCTTTCACCTGTGACACAGACACACCTCACCAGAGGACGGTCCCTCCTGAAGGCCACAAAAGTCTAATTAGATGGTCCTAGTGGCTCATGTTGCATCTTTTCTGTTATCACTTACTTTCCTCTTTCCCAACAGGCTCGCTGGAGAGGGCGTCGGAGCCGTGAGCGTCTGTAAGTATCTCCCCCACCTTCCACCCCAGTGGTGCCCGTCCCCCCACCTCGGGCAGGACCCTACAGTGAGTTTTTGCCGTTGTCTCCCCGTAGCCGTGGTCAGCAGCTCCAGCGGGATGGGCTACGGCGGCGGGAGCTGCCTGGGCATGGGCGGAGGTCTCGGCATGGGAGGCGGAGGTGGCTACAGCATGAGCAGCAGCGGCGGCGGCGCCTGCTTCGGAGGAGGCAGCGGAGGCTTCGGAGGAGGCAGCGGAGGCTTCGGCGGGGGGCTCAGCTATGGTGGAAGCAGCACCTTCAGCTCCGGGAGCAGCCGAGGGGTCAGCAGCAGCACGGGAGGCAGCATGAGGATCGTTTCCAAGACCACCACCAGCAAAAAGACCATCAGATAAGGCTGCGCGGACGACGGCGTGTTTCCTGCCTTCCGAAAAAGCAAGGGCTGCCCTACGAAATCAACAGTGTAAATAGCTGCGCTACAGCATCTCCTTCCTCCGTCCTTCACCCTCCACCCTTGGGGCAGCGGGGGGAGACCAGGACCCCACCGCGAGAATCCAGAGCACCTTTGGCTAAAGAATAGGTTGTAACAGGTCATCGACAGGGCTTTAGAGAGCCCTTTGGACCCTGGTGGTGGCCCTTTCAGCACGGTCCTCGTTCTTCCCTCGTTCCCCCCCCAGGAGTCATTCATCTAAAGCCAAGTGGGAGCACTTTGTTGAACGGGGACAGCCGTGCTTGGCCACTCACCTTCCTTTTGCTCCTCCTAAAACAAGGGTGACAGCCTTGTGAAACCACAGTCCGGGGTCCTCAACCTCCACGATGCTCTAAAAGCCTCTGCCACACGTTACAACCTCCAAATGGGTTTTGGTTTTTTTTTTGGCAACTCAAGATTTTATTTTCCAGCCCCTTCTGTTTTCTCAGGCACCTGTGGGAAAGGTTCTTGCTTTCTGTGTATACGAATGGCCACACTGATTTCTAGCTCCTTGTCCTCACGGCTACAGCCTCTTCACTCTCAGATCTCACCCTACTGTATGGTCCAATAAAGAGCATTTGTCATTTTTAAAAAAAATCTGCTGCTTTTTTGGCTTTTTCTTCTCCGCTGACCTGGGTACGGACACGTGCTGTGCCCCAGCCATGGTGGGGACTCTCCGTAGGCAGGTCATGAGAAAGGACCATCGCCTCGAGGGGAAAAAAACCCTTCAATTTGAGGACTCTGGTCTGGGGAGGGTGGAAAGAAGGGTGGGATGGATGGGGAGGCATGGGGAGGAAAAGCTGCCTCAGGGCAGAGCTGGGTGAATCCCACCGCGGTGGTTGACTGCAAAGCTGCCCTTTCTGCCTGGCACAGGAGTGAGAATGGGCAGGGGAGTGGGAAAAGGAAGATGATTCCCACAGGTTTAGCTGGGATTCATGAGTTCACGTGTGGAACAGGGTTCAGCCCGGCCATTAGTTAACCGGAGCAAATCTTACGGCAGAGAACGTAAGATTTCAGAGGAGGCACGTCCCCTCTCTCAGCACCGAGAACGGCCTCAAACAGGGAGGGGAACAGAGCAGCCCAACATCGCCCTAACCAGAAGGAGCAACCAGAGGGGGAAAAGAGGGGGGGACGCAGTGAAAAGTGGCCAATTTCTGCCCAGGGAGTGTTCGCACACCGAGGTTTCCCTGGCACGTGCAAATATCTCACTTCATATCCCAGCTTCTCCCCTGGAAGGGCTGTTTTGGGCCCTCACCTTCATTTTGAATGAATCGGAGGTGCCTGCAGCTCCTGGCCCCTCAGGGGTTCCCACCCAGCCCCTCCGGGTGGTTTCAAAGCCCTGCCTGGACAGACGCCCCACGCTGTCCCCAGGCTCCCTCCCATGGATCCGTGGGGATCCCCCCTCTCTTGCACCCTGTGAAGCTCTAGGACCAGGCGTCAACCCATTGGGAAGCACGGAGAGAGGTGGGAATCCAGCCCCAAAGGCAGGAGCTGGAGCATGACCCAAGGGTGAGGAAAGTGGCCAGGGCAGGAGGGCAGCAGATGAGGAAGGGCCCGCAGCCCGTTGGGGATGCTGGTCCCAAAAAGGACCAGGCTGTTGTCCACCAACCCACCCCTCAGCCCCTGAAACTCCAACTGGGGTGCACCTGGGTAGGACCAGAGGGAGTGAGAGGAGAGGGGGGCACCAGCCACCTCTGCAAGGCAAAAGCAGCTCATGCACGGTGTGATGGAGCACTCCCTGTGGGGAAACACCTCCGAGCTCCTCACCCTGCACACCCATCACACTGCGCAGAGGCGTGCAAACACCGGCCAACCCAGCATGGTATCTCCAGCAGGTGGGGACCCAGAGCAAGAGAAAGGCTCGGTGCCGCCCTGCCAGTGCTGGAAGCCCTGATGGTCCCACCATGGGCTGGGGCTGGGGTTCACACCTGCAAATGTCCTCTCTCTAGAGCATATGGTTGGACTCAATGGTCATGGTTGGACTCAATGACCTGAAAGGTCCCACCCAACCAAGAATTCTATGATTCTATGATCATGGTTGGACCTCAACAACCTAGACAGTTCTACAACTCCATGGGAAGGGGCAGGGAAAGGATGGCTTAGGAAGGTCGTGGCAGCCTGTTCGCACCAGAGGAGGTTTTGTGAAGGGTGAATAGGTTGGCCTTCATCCATTTAACAGTTTGCATCAGTTTTCAAGCATCTGACCACATTTCTTAGGCTGTCTTAAGGAAACAGAGTGAAGCTTGCAAAGCATTTGGAACAGGCAAGGCATCCCAACTGGGCTACTGCTGCTAAACTGTATTTTGTTGGGGTGTTCGTTTATTTGTTTGGTTTTTTTTAATTATCGAAAATGGCAAAGGTAAGTTTGGTTTGGTTTTTTATCAGAATTGTGGACAACACCTTGCTATGCCATCAGCCTCATCAACACGTGGGTCAACACCGAACCCTCCATGAACCTGGGTTGAGCCGCACTCCCAATCCCCATCCCCGCAGTACCTGGGCATCTCCAAGCTTCCATCAAGGCCAAGGCTGCTGTCGGGTCCTTCTCTCCTGCCATCTGAGGGTGAGGGTGCTACGGAGGCAAAAACAGCACCGAGGAGCCATCGGTCCCTTCTCTGTTTCCATGGGAAGTGTTTAAGAGCCCACCCCAGCACCTCGTCTAAGTCAGCAGATGCAAAAAGTCATCTTCTAGTGACCTCCTCCTGATATGAAGACCTGGAAAATTCAAGTCAAAATTGACAAGCAATTTTAGCTGAGAACTTAAACATCAGGTGAGAGATTTTTTTAAAGAAACTCCAACATTTCATTTCAACCTTTCCTATAGGAATGATCCCGTCCTTGGAATGCTGCAACATCTCCCCTTAATGCTTCCCAAACGAGACTTTGCAGCTTTTTGACTCAAAAGCAGAATTTTCATCAAAGAAAATGATTTTGTTTTAATTTGCAAACGGTTTACACAGCCTGCAAATGAAATAAGACATGAAATGGCTGCAGGGAAGGTAAGATAGGATGCAGCAAAACCAGCAGTGGAACGGGATTCCCAGCTACGTCTGAGCGTTGGGATTTAAACAGGGCAGTGATATCCCCCTGCCCGGAACATTTGGGGGTTGCGGGATGGCAGCGGGGACCTCCGGGCTCACATGGGGTGTGATATCGCACTGCATGGTAAATAAACATGAGATCCCATAAAATTGGTGCCCCGTGGCTGGATATACTTTCCAGACCTTTCCAAATACTTTCCAAATCCCTGTTGATCTCACCGGCTCCGGGGCTGGGGTTGTGCGGATCCAGTTTGTTTTAACAGGGAGAAATCAAACTTCCCACAAGCTCTTTGCAAAGGAACTGGAACCAGGAGCAGAGCTTGATGCCGGATGGAGCTGGGGGACAGGCCACATGCAGGCACAGAGCTGGTCCCAAATAATTTGGGATTTTCCAGCAACTTCCAGGGCTGCGTTTTCTTTATCGAGAGAAAAGACGTCCCCTGGGGCCATGAGAAAGGAAGGGATGCTCTGGTACTGCTGCGATAACCTTCGGTGTTGGAAGGTCTCACTTTCCACGTGGAGGTCACAGCCCCAGCAGCCCTACTTGGGCATTAGAGATGGGCTCAGAAAGCACTACAAGGAAATTTGGGATATTTAGGTATCTCTGGGCACCACCATCTAAGCACCAGTGCTGCACGCAGAGCAGGATAAAGGAATTATCAGCTAATTCCCACCTACGACCAGAGGCTCTTTCAAGATGCTACAAGCCACAGGGGGAAATGAGACCTCCCCGCTCCGCATCCAACAACAGCAATAAGGAAGGTGAAGTTATTCCAAAACCCTGGGCTGCATCGGTGCCTCTGCGCTAGCCCAGAAAACAATTATCTGGGGAAAGCAGGTCACGCCTACACTTCAAAGCCATCTCGTCGTTAGGGCTGACTGGCCTCCAGATACCGCCGGGAACAGGCTCAAAGGGCTGCAACACCCAGCGCCGGGCAACACCTATGGGAAAGCTTCTGAGGAACCCGTCCTAATTCATCCCTTCGGGAAATAAGATTCATGGACACTCACCTCCTGCTCCGGAGGTCTCTTGGAGGTCCCCGTCCCCGTCTCCGCAGTGCTGGGATGCTGTGAACTGCGTGGTCCCCTGTGGAAAAAGCCCAGGGTGACCAGCAGGACTTCATTAACTTGGGATGAAATAGTAAATTACGGTCAAAATGAGTAGGGTTTGAATTTAGGTTAGCAGCCCAAGTTTAACCCAAAGGCTTTAATTTAAGCAATTAACCTAAATTACAGCCTTGACTTTACTGATAATTAAACTGAGATTAGGTAGCACAGGTGAACCAACCCAAGTTAGTAAGACGTGCTCATATTTCACAAATATATGAATTTTTGCAAACAAAACACGCAGAGGCACTTCTAAAAATCTGAGAAAGGGCATCCATCCTCAAACAAAGGCTTCCGAGCTGGATGCTGGGGCCGAGCCGCGGTGCCAAGGGATGGAGAAGAGGTGAGGAAAAGCCGTTGGAGGTATTCCCCTGGTCAATGGCTACACAGAAAATGCTTCAGATTTCTCACTGAAGGGGCTGGAGTTGCCTTTATTGCCCTGAAAGGGCCAGAACTCACATTCCCACTCTCAAAGGAGAGTTATTACCTTGATACCAGCGCAACGCCAGAACCAAACCCAGCCAAAGCTTTCCTGCCAGGTTTAGAGCATGGTGAGGAGGGATCTCCTGACTCTTGGCCTGGGACCTGCACCCTCTGCTCAGCCCAGGCGGGAGAGATGAGGAGGGGAATGGAAGGAAAAGGCTTTGGAGCTGGTCTCTGCCACCTCAGGGGGGGCTCTCGCCCAGCAGGACCTGCCCCAACACAGCTCCCTTTTTTGGATGAGGAGGAAAAAACTACAGCCTGAGTGAGGGCAAGCATTATCCTCTGGTGGAGGAGGAAAAGGCCGTATCGGAGCGAGGTATCTGCACCAGAGCAGCAAATTCATTACATGCCTGGAGCTGCAGGGTGCACGGGAGACACTCCCCCGGGAGCTACCTGGAAACCCTGTGTTTCATCAACAGAGCAGGGTGGGGGCCCCCCCCTTGCCATCACCCCATACCCCAAACCTGTAGCTACAGCTCCTTTGTGCTCACAGCTCTGCCTTTTGTAATTACCTCTCAAATTCCTTCCAGATGAGTGACAACCGCATCACCTCCACCCTGGTGCAAATGTGAAATGGAAAGAAATTAATTTCTTTTTACTTGGTTGGAGGAGCTGTATTATTACTATTATTAACAATGGACTCCAACGCAGTTGGTGTACTCTTTAGCCAAAAAAGACAAGTTTCATATGTAATAGGAGCCTGAGGGGAAAAAGGAAAGTACTGACGCATCAGGCTGTTAGTAACCAAGGGTGGGTTTCAGCCTGGCCAACTCTGCACACCCTGAGTCAGCCTTCTCCCTACCCACCTCCTGCTGGGGAAGGTGGAAAGTCGTCTCCATGGGCTCCTCCATCCATCTCCCTCAAGATGGGAGAGTCTGCCATTGGGTGGTCATCTCCACTGATGACACAAGAATGCAGAAAAACTTTCAGGTAGAGTTGTGTGAGACGGAAAACACCCGAGAGGGCAATTCCCACAGGGGCCACGGGCATTTAAGAAGGCTGGAAATGTCCATCTTTGAATATCTTTCTCTCTGGGACGTGCATCCATATGAATCAGGCAGCCTGTGTAGGGGGGAAACCGATCTCATGCAGTCGAGCCATGACGTCTGTCAATTGGTGGGTAAAAACCCCTAAGGCTGATCAATAACCCCCCACCTTTCAGACTTGGACCTGTTGGTTGCCATCCATTAACTTCCAGCTCCCATGGGTGCAAGTGTGGGGAGAGTCAGATCCAGGAGAGCCCCATCAGGCAAAAACTGCAGGGTTAAGCCCTTCCTTCCGATAAAAGCTCCGTCTTGTAATAAACACCAAAATAACCTAACAATGGCTATTTATTCCCCCCCGGCCTCCTTTTCATTTAAAAACTCAATCACAAATGGAATCCCTCTGAAAGAAAGCAGCTGAGGAACCGATGGGGACACGGGGAGTCCCCTCTAACGCAGCTGCCTGACACGACAGGGGCAGAGCGAAGGTGGTGATTCCTCAATATTCCATTATTATTGCAGCCAGGAGCTGCTCAGCCTCAGACAACACGGGAGGAAGCTCTTTGGGGGGCGATGCATTTGCAAGTTCACCCTCTTCTGTAAATAAATTACCTATGAATCATCTTTTCCTGAACAAGCCGAAAGGCAGCGAGGGCCAGAAGCACTTGCCATCCCTCCAAATGAATTATTTTTCACATTTTTTTTTCCTATTTGCCTTGTTACTCAAACTGCCTGCACTGCTAAATGTAAAGCAAAGGGCTGCGGGGGTACCTGGGGCTGAGGAAGATCCAGGATGTCCTACTGTGTCCAGATTTCCATGGATCTGGGCAGAGGGAATCCTTCCCTGGTGGATTCAGGCAGGCAGGATCCCACTTTCAAACGTGGAGCGCTGAAAGAGCTGATTCAATGGTTGGGGAACTACGTCGTGTTTATAAACTGGGAGTTGGGAACAGCCCCGGAGCACTCCATTTCCATAGAGCCACTGGGTTCAAAGCAGCTCCCATTCCCACAATCTTTCCTCCTCTCCTTTTTTTTCTCTATTTTGTTTTTTGTTTGTTTGTTTGTTTCCCTCCCGTCGAAATACCGAAGCTCAAACCTTGCAAGCTGAGGTAGGAGCACAGCTATTTGTGATGGAGCTGTCGAAATCCCCACAGGAACAAAAAACCTCGTGAAAAACCTTTCATTTTCATTCCTGTATTATTTATTTTTAGTGGCAGAAGCAGGATTTTCAGAAGAAATCTGGCCCTTTATAGGGATGGAGGCGAAGATACTTCTGCAGAGACACTGTGGTGGTGCAGAGGGGATGGTGGAGGGCGAATCACAAAACCCCAGGACCAACTCAACGCAGGACCCGCTGAGAAACACGGCTCTGCCCCACGCGGGTCCCTGCCCTAAAACACAAGGGACTGTAACTCCCCCAGACCCGCCTGCAAACGGAGAAGGGGTGAAAGCGATCCCCGGGGATGAAGTTTTCAACCGGGAGAGGTGGTGAGTGACAGGCGCTCCGAACGGTGTTTTCCTCCCTCTGCTCAAACGTGACTCATCGCAACTTTCCAAGGCTTTGATATGGCCAAGAGCCCGGCTGGCTACAAAGCCGGCAGAAGGCGACAGTTATTCCCAAACAATACCAGCTCAGAACCCGGCTATATTATTTCAGAAGGGCGTGTGTGCGGAGTGAGTTCGCTCTCCAGAATGCTGTTGGACATGCCAAGCCTAATTAATCAGAAAGACGATCCACCTCATCAAACCCATCCCAGTCTCATAAATGCATAAAAGGGCTCTCCCGAGCCCGTGGAGAGCACAGGTTCATCCCTCTCCTTTCCCTCCTACTCCTTGCTCCAGGCCAGCACCTTTGCTCCTTTCTTCTCGCTGTAGCATCCATCCCAATCCAAAAGCCAGCGATGTCTCGCCAGTCCACCGTGAGGATCCAGAGGGGAAGAAGCGGCTTCAGCGCCGCTTCGGCCGTCGTCCCGAACACGTGCCGCACCAGCTTCAGCTCGCGCTCCGTCACCCGGGTCGGAAGCTGCAATGCCGGCAGCGGCTTTGCCAGGGTTGGTGGTGGCTTTGGAAGCAAAAGCCTCTACAATGTTGGTGGATGCAAGAGGATCTCTGTGGCTGGAAGGGGTGGTAGCTTCTATGGATCCACAGGTTTCGGTGGTGGCGCTGGTAGCGTGTACGGTGGTGGCTTTGGCATGCCAGCTAACCTTGGCTACGGATATGGGGCATTTGGTGGTGGCATGGGTGGCCCTGGATTCCCTGCTGGGGGCATCCACGAAGTCTCAGTCAACCAGAGCCTTCTGAAACCTCTTAACCTGGAGATTGACCCCAGCATCCAAAGGATCCGGAAGGAGGAGAAGGAACAAATCAAAACCCTCAACAACAAATTTGCCTCCTTCATTGACAAGGTGAGACACGACCTTCCCTAAATATCCTGTCCTGATTTTTTTTGATGGAGACTCTTTTCTTAGGTGCTTTATGAGCACATAAGTTGATCAAGAAGGAATAGAAATGAGGAACGAGACTGGAAACTCCAGGGAACGGTACCTGCTACATAGTGGTTGCTATGAATTAATCATCCAGTATTCAAGGTCTTCTTCATTTGCTGCTTGACATCTCACAGGCAGTGGAGAGAGAGGAAGCTCTAGAAGACAATCCCATCCTTCTCGAGATGTTGGGCTCTCTCCACTGAGCATTATAGGAGCCTCGATAACAGGTTTTTAGAGGGTGAAGGTGAGATACAAGCAACCCATCTAAAATGACCGAGAAAGGAATCATGCAAATTGGCACTAGGGAGAAGGTAGCTTGAATTCCTTGCTTGAATTTCCACAAAGGCATTTAAATTTATACCTGTAACAGTTCCAGCGTGTTTGGACTGTTGGCTCAAAATAGCAAAATCTGACCCCAAAATCTTCATATTCTTGTTAATTGCATTGGAGGTACAGGAGCATCTGCTCCATTTCTGTTCTGGTCGAGCAGCTCCTCTTTGGTTTCAAGGAAAATGCCACACTATTTTGGAGATTTTTTGTGGGGTGGGGGAGCTACACTAAAGGGAAGGAGAAATGGCACTTTACTGTTGTTTTCTTAGTAAGGGTGCAAACCCTGTTTTGCTCTTATCTGATTTTTGCAACCACTTTTCACCCAAAATGCATGTATCTTACCTCAATTTAGCAAAGCGATGCAGGTTGCAAGAAAACCAGTAACCATTCCAGAGTCTGTTTGAAATAATAAGCAGGGTCCCTGCAGTCAAACAGCAAATTCCTCCTTCTACCAGATGAGAATCTGGCTCCGAAAACCAGCTGGAAAGAGCCTTTCACCACCTCAGCTGGGACTGAGATTTGCAGGGAAAGTTCTCCAGGGACCTCTGTTCTCTCCAAACATCTTCAGGACATTTCTACTTGCAGGTCCGGTTCCTTGAGCAACAAAACAAAGTGCTGGAAACCAAGTGGAGCCTGCTCCAGGAGCAGGGGATGAAAACAGTTAGGAACAACCTGGAGCCGCTTTTCGAGACTTACATCAACAACCTGCGGATGCAGCTCAACAGTTTGCTGAACGACAAGGGCAGGCTGGAGGGAGAGCTCGTCAACACCCAGTACATGGTGGAGGATTTCAAGAAGAAGTAAGTAGAAGCAGCAGAGCGAGGGGTTTTGCTTACCTGGGGAAGGTTATTTTCGCCGTTCACCATCCTTAAGCCAACTGGGGGACCCAGGAGAGTCCGGGAGACAGGAATTCCCCACAGCGAAGGTTGTGACATTTTCTGGAGATAAACGGTAACGGAGTAACAGATCCAAGTGCACAAACATTTAGGGAATAAGTTGGAATATGATCAAAGTCTTATTAACTAAATTACCTACTGAGAGAGAAAAAAACCCTAAAATTACACGGTAGGTCTGCAAGTTTGAGGACAACACACTTCATTTGCTTAAGAGAGGCAGGAGGAGTATGACTAATGGCCAGAAATGGGGGGGGGGGAAAGACTAGATTATTTAACTTTTTTTTTGATGTACTTGTTTTAACTGGTTTAGCCCAGGAACACGCTCGTGGTCTCTTATTCAGATGCTCTGGAGGAGAAAAGAACATTGTATGCAAAATGCTCTTGAGGAAGTTCATTCCAGCAAACTAAAATCACCTCCGTCTGTTACTTGCCTAAACAAATGCTCCTTCTGCCTCCCTCCTTCAGGTACGAAGATGAAATCAACAGGCGCACGGTGGCGGAGAACGAATTTGTGACACTCAAGAAGGTGAGAGCAAACTTCAGAATTCCACCTGACGATTATCTCTAGGGCTCTAATCCCCTGTTCATTCACAAATCCACCCATTCATATTCCAAAAGCTTTTTTTTTTTTTACCATTTCTTGCCCGGGCTGTTATTGCAGAAAAACACCTGTTCCTGACTTGCTAATAAGAGTTTAAAACACATTACTTAAATCTCTCATCCTCCAGGATGTAGATGCTTCCTACATGAACAAGGTGGAACTACAAGCCAAGGTAGATGCGTTGACTGAAGAAATTAATTTCCTGAGAGCCCTCTACGAAGCGGTGAGTGCAACCCCCACCCCCCAAGAGACGGTTAAGAGCTTCCCTCCCTCCTTCCCTTCATCAGAAATAATTTCTTCCCCCGGGAGATGCTAAATCCTTCACCTCTTTAGCGTTACACCAACCGTCTTAGCTGCTCAGATAAGGATCTGCAGCCTCTCCCAGGTCTGCTCGTTCCTCTGCCGGGATGAAAAGGCATCTCCCGGGTGGATGAGCTCATCGAATTCCCCCCCGTGTGCTTTTGCAGGAGCTCTCTCAGATGCAGACCCAGATCTCCGACACCTCCGTCGTCCTCACCATGGACAACAACCGCAACCTGGACCTGGACGGGATCATCGCCGAGGTGAAGGCGCAGTACGAGGACATCGCCAACCGCAGCCGGGCTGAGGCCGAGTCCTGGTACCAAACCAAGGTGAAGAAACTGGGGTTTTCCGTGCTGTTATCTTCACATCTTGTCTTGAACAGATAAAGTCTGACTCCTCCAAGAAAGCCTTCTCAAATATTTCCTCTTGCAAAGCAGCTAGTCTAGGCTCGAGGAGGAACTCATGCTTTTAACACCCTTGTTACTCCAAAAATGATGGATTTTACCTTGACTGGTTGTTCCTCTCCCTGTGACAGTATGAGGAGCTGCAGGCTACAGCCGGCCGGCACGGGGACGACCTCCGCAACACCAAGCAGGAGATCTCCGAGCTCAACCGCCACGTCCAGCGCCTACGCTCTGAGATCGACAGCGTGAAGAAACAGGTAAAAAGTGGGAAAACCCACATTCTTAACCAACTTACCCCCTGACTTTCAAAGGAGAGGAAGGGAAACATCAGAAATAACCTAGGCAAGTTCTGCTCAGTTTGACCAGAACTGTCACCAAAACTGGGGAAGATGATGGAGCTGGAGTAAGACCTTGTGGCTTCAGGGTAGACAAAGAACAAGTCCGGGTCCTTTCTGGGGAATCTGACTGGGGGTTTCTCTTCTGCAGTGTGCAAATCTGAAAGCGGCCATCGCGGATGCTGAGGAGCGCGGGGAGCTAGCTCTCAAAGATGCCAAAGCCAAACTGGCCGAGCTGGAGGATGCTCTACAACAAGCCAAGGCCGACCTGGCCCGGCAGCTCCGTGAGTACCAGGAGCTGATGAACGTCAAGCTGGCCCTGGACATCGAGATCGCGACCTACAGGAAGCTGCTGGAGGGAGAAGAGTGCAGGTGGGTGGGAGACACAACCTCATCCTGATTTTGGAGGAGCAAAGCAATGGAGGCTGGAGATGCTCAGCATTTTGGAAACACTAAACAGGGCGTTAGGTTCCAGGGGGAGGGAAGGTTGTCCTTCCTAATGGAAATAAAATTGTGGGAAGCATCCCTGAGCTACACTAACGTTTTCATTTTTCTCCCCAAAAAGTGTCTAGGAAATGTGCCCTATTTTTTTCCCCCATCATCAACAGATTTCTTTTCTTCTTACCTTGTTGTGTTCTGTCCCCTAACAGGCTGGCTGGAGACGGTGTCCCAGTGAATATCTGTAAGTCTCTCAAATATATGCAATGACCTGATCTAAGCACAAGCGTGTCTCTGCACTGAGGAGCCAATGCCCAGAGAAACTGAAACCTTTTCCTTCTCCCTCTTGCAGCCGTGACCAGAACGACTGTGGGAACGGGATATGGAGGAGGAAGCAACCTCAGCATGGGAGGGGGAATCTGCAACCTGGGGAACAGCTTCAGCTGTGGAAGTGGTCCTGGGATGAGCAGCACCACCCTCGGAGGCGGCAGCAGCTCCAGCGTGAAGTTCGTCTCCACCTCCTCCACCAGAAGAAGTTACAGAAGCTAAAAGTCTTCCTTTCAGACACCTCCACCCGCCAGAAAAACACCTTCACACTGGTCTTTTAGTAAAGCGTAGTTGGGGTCAGCAGAATGGCCACCTAAAGCCTATGTCTTGTCGCCCAGGAGCCTCACTCGAGGAGGTCTTGCCCAGCTGTGTTGTCCAGCATCGCCTCGTGTCGGGCTCTGCCACGGAACGCCAGTCTCCAGCTGGTTTAAATTTGCAACTTGGCTTGTTACAGCTCAGCATTATTTTTTTTTTTTTTTGGCCGGATTTTGTATATAAAATGTGTCCCATGACTGTTTGTCTCTCTTCACTTTCTGGTGTTCGTCTAATAAAAATGCACATGTAATTTAGTCTATTGTGTGGACCTTTTAATTAAAAGGCATGGAACAGCAAATGCAAATGCAGACAACAAGCACTTTTCCTAGGGCCCTGCCCAGTTAAAGGCGCAGATTTTCGCTCCTCATTCGCATTTCTCCGATCTCTCCAAAACACACGGGCTCAGCGTTGCACTGGAGGCAGGTTTGCCCTTGATTTTCCGTGTTCTCCCCCTCGTGCAAGCAAAACCCCTGGAAGCCAAACACGGGGCACGCCAAGGCAGGAGCGGGGCACGGGGGGAAAGGTCTGAGACTCATTTATTATGCAGCTTCCAGCCAATACAACACACAAGAGCCCGGCTCCCAGGGGGTTCAGAGGGCAGTGCCAAGGGTGTGATGTACCCACACAAACTCCTAACAATAGGGAACTAATTACCAGGGGAGTCGGAGCAACCACCCAACTTGTTCCAGTCTATCAGTCCATCTCCGAACCCCGTTTACTGCAGCTCTCTCACCTAAACGCAGGTGCCAGCAGAGCAAAATATGCCCGAGCGGGTTGAAAACACTCTCTTTCTGCTCAGAGCACTGGCCAGGCCGGTTTAGGTGTCTCTCTTGGGTCCTGATGTTGACGTTCCCTCTCTGCCTACAAGCAGGTGGAGGATCTGGTCCATAGGCATTCACACGCTGCGTGGAATGAGATGTTACTCATCCAACAGCTATAAAAAGGATCCAAGAACGGGATACCCGTTAGAAAGTGAAATTCTTCAAGATCCAGTGTTTCTTCACATTCCTAGAATACGGTGGAGACAAGATCTTGCGTTGAGAAGGTGGAGGAAAAACCAGAGGAGGCGTAGCAATTTCAGATGTGGTTCTGACTAATCGGGAGAAATTAATTGAGGAATAAAAGCAGGGCATCATCTGGCTGAGAGGTACAGAGCGACAGATCTCATTGCTGCGAGATGAGTTGTACAAATAGATGGGATCAGAAGTCCCCACCCTCGCACCACATTTCAGTAAGTTCAAAGTAGAGGAAAATACTCAAAGAGATGGGCAAAAAGAGAGGAACTGGTGCTCCCTGGGAGACAGACTGTATTCAGATTGTCCTTTGAGACCAGTGGTTTCCTGTTATTTTCTAGGATGCTCTGAACTCTGCATGTTCCTCTCTGTATCCCTCAGGAAACCTCCTTCCCAAGGACCTGCAGGCTTGGCTATGGGTCTGCTGCAGCTTCTCCACCACCTCTCCCTGATGAGCACTTGCAGCAGATTCACAGAATCTTCTAGGTTGGAAGGGACCTTAAAGATCATCTTGCCCAACCGTCAACCTAATTTTGACAAAAATAAACAACCACAATTCCCAACATTCCTGGGAAGAAGCAACATCCTCCCCCTAAACAGCAGCCCGGGCAGGGTTAAGTAACGGTCTTCCTCATCGCTGGCCAAACACATCTCTAACTAGAGAGGACATGCCATGCCAAGAGGCATGTCATACGGACACCATCCATTGCATCAACACCCAGGTCACCACACCAAGATTACACAGCCCTTCATTTAGCACGGGAAAGGCTGGGGCCAGAGTATTTCTTCTCCTGGGACATCCTTTTTAAAGCAAGATACAGAAGAAAGCCCTGGCAGAAGTTCTCACTTCCAGAAACATGACCGATGTACAACTGTCCTTGCACCAGAGCAAGGCCCTGGTCACCACCAACATCACCTTCTGCATCACCATCCAGCATCATCTGCTGGATGAGTCACGCAGATGCGGGATGACCTGGGGCTTGTGCTCCAGTGGGAGAGGAAAGCCCTCATTAATTCCGGCACAGCCCAGATTAAAACCTTAGTCCTAATGAAACGAACGGCGCTTGCACTCAGGGGCTCGAATTTGCGATGCATGGAGGGAACTGATTGCTAATTGCTGCCCGTAATGTTTTTACAGCGTTCTTTAGGACAGACAGTTGGTGGCTGAGTCACAGAAGCTCCTTTCTCTTCAAAACTGCTGCCTGTTGTAACACACAGTAGCCGAAACACTCCCAGAACAGTTATTTCAGCTTTGTTCCAGGGTGTGTAATGGAAACATCAGAAGAACAGAGAGGAAAATAGAAAAGAAAATAAAATAAAAAGCGTGGCTGAAAGGCAAAAAGAGATGACGGGCACCTGCAAATTACCCTCCGGGGACCTTCTGGTCAAACTCACTTGACTGCCCGGCCTCCACGTGTGAAACCAGCACAAGCGCGTGCTTGAAAGATGGATCCATGAACATCTGCTCCATGCCCTGGTGCTTTTCCAACGGCTGGGGAAAGCCATGACTCCCCAGCCACGCTCTGTGCGGGACTGCTCCCTCCTCTGAGGAACAGATATTCACCTTGGGAATGGGCATCCACAAGAGAGACAACCCAAAGGGTCCGAGAGAAGCATCTCCAGCCCTGGGCAGCCAGACAAGACACTGGGAGTGACTTCCAAGCATCTTGCCTGCCCTGGGCTATCGCCCGTGTGTACGGCGCTGCCACACAGCACACACGGGGCGAGTGGAGCCAACACTTGTCCTTCACCAGAGAAATGCCCTATTTGACTTCTCCTGGGTGCTAAGGAATGAGGGGAAAGGGAGTTGTCTGCGAACAGTGTCGAAAGCACAGATCCCAAGCGCCGCATTTCCTTGTGAGTAAGAGGTATCGGAGGGGAAAGACAACAGAGGTGGGGAGGGCAGCCTGGGAACCGCGTAGAGACAAGGTCACCCCGTGAGTCAGGAAACAGCCCCAAAAGAAATATCTGTGCAGGTGAAGCCCTGAGAAATCGCCAACTCAGGTTTTGTGCCGTCACGGCCAACGGGAACTCCCTCCCAGCTCAGATTCCGGCATCTCATGGTTTCTGTCAGACTGAATCAGGATGAAACGTAGACACATTTCAGGGAAAGAAATCATCTGAAAATACCATTCATAAAACTACCTTACACATCCCCAACTGGTTTTTGATAGTTGATCGTCTAAGACGTCCATCAACACCCCATCACCCCCCTGGCTTTCCCTCCATCACCTCTTTCTCCCCTTTTGTATCACTTTGGGTTTAAATGGCTCTTTGTTTGGGCATGAGAACGAGAGTCCAGACTTTCCGACAAGTTGGGGCCTGAGGTGCTGCTGCCCCGCTGGGCTTTGCTCAAAACCACAGCAGCAGGAAAACACGGACCCGCAACAACGGATTTCTCAGCCCTCGGACCACCGCTGCGTGAAATAACGTGCCTTTACGCAACAGGGGGGTTGATTCATCCATGAAATAGGGATGAGCGAGCGCTTGCCCAACACAAGGAACCATCTCCAGCGGAGGTGAAAGGAGGGACGAGCAGGAGTTGAGCAGGCAGCATTTAGTGTTTTCTCAGGTATTTCGACAGCCAGATCATGACGATCACCAAAAAAAAAAATTAAAAAAATGCAACTCCTGCACTTTGTGGGTGCTTCAGAGGTGCTGGTGCTCATGGTGAACTCACCGTCCGTCTGCTGCTGGGTGTGCCGAGCCCAGTTAATCAGTGAGATGAGCACCACGCCAGACCCATCCCCAGCTTCTCAGGGTATAAAAGGGCCGGTCCCAGCCCAGGGGAGCACAACTTCACCTCCCTGATCTTCCCCCACTCTTCCTCGCTGCTTTAGTCTTCCTACCGCTCTCACCCCGCTCACATCAGCTGCCATGTCTCGCCAGTGTGCTGCCAGGATCCAGTGCAGAACCGGCTTCAGCGCCGCCTCTGCCTTCATCCCAAATGCCAGCAGCACCAGCTTCTGCTCACGTTCTGCATCCCAAGGCGGTGCCACCTCTGGGAATGGAAGATTTGGTGGAGGTTTCGGAAGCAGGAGCCTCTACAGTCTTGGTGGATGCAACAGAATCTCCGTGGCTGGAAGGGGTGGTGGCTTCTGTGGGCCTGCAGCTTTTGGTGCTGGCACTGGGATCTCCTGTGGGTTTGCTGGTGCAACTGGCGGTGCCTTCGGGTTTGGTGGTGGCATGGGTGGCCCTGGATTCCCTGCTGGGGGCATCCACGAAGTCTCAGTCAACCAGAGCCTTCTGAAACCTCTCAATCTGGAGATTGACCACAGCATGCAGAGCATCCGGAAGGAGGAGAAGGAGCAGATTCAAACCCTCAACAACAAATTTGCCTCCTTCATTGACAAGGTGAGACATAAGAAATCTCGGTTATGCTGGGTTGATTCTTCAGGGGGGAAGCACAAGCAAGGGCAAGTTATATCTTTACAGCGATTTCATTGCTCTTATCCTGCTGTTTCTATCAGCATATTTTGGGGTTCTGGGTTTGAGACCATTCGTCCCTCACAATAATGCTAAGAAGAGATCAGTCAAAAGGGGGGAAAATGGTGATACAGGATGTAAAGAAGCAGAGTTTGCAGAGAGACCAGGAATGTTAATTAATATTAGATGTGCAATACTTGCTTACCTGTATAAATTGTCAGCTGTTCCCCAAGGGCTGAGAGCTCCCACCTTCCAGCAAGCGAATCCTTGCGGGGTTGCATCTTGCCTCTCTTGGAAAACCTTCCTAAAAATCACTGCTCTTGAAACATCTCCTTTCCCTGCCCAGGTCCGATTCCTTGAACAACAAAACAAGGTCCTGGAGACCAAGTGGGCCCTTCTGCAAGAACAGGGGAACAAAACAGTCAGAAATGACATCGAGCCCCTCTTCGAGACCTACATCAACAACCTCCGGAGGCAGCTGAACAGTTTGCTGACCGACAAGGAGAACCTGGGGGGGGAGCTGAACAAGGTGCAAAGTCTCGCCGAGGACTTCAAGAACAGGTAAGTCTCTCCGTTTGCGTTCTGCCCAGAGAGCTCTGTCACATTTCTGCGACCAGACAAGGGAAGATGGGCTTTTTGCTGATATAATCTTCTGAGTAAGGCCCAGGGTAATTTTAATATGAGCCACACTCAGCTACAGTTCACAGTGACTGAAAGTCACATTGCCAAAATTATAGGGCTGAGAGATGAAGGTACAAAACTGTACATACCCCCCCACACACACACAAAAAAAATATTAAGAGTTTGGTCCCAAAAAGATGAAATAACTTTGGTACAAACCTAAAGCAACCCTCCATCTCCATTCTGCAGGTATGAAGAGGAGATCAACAAGCACACAGCTGTCGAGAACGAATTCGTGATCCTGAAGAAGGTGGGTCCACGCACACTGCGACTCCCAAGAAAGACATTTTTCAGCTTTTTCTCTGCTTCACCAAAACCACTTCATTTTCGTGACCCGTTTCCTCTTCCAGGAGGTGGACGCTGCCTACATGAACAAGACAGAGCTGCAGACCAGGCTGGACTCCCTTACAGAGGAGATAGATTTCCTCAGAGCCCTCTATGAAGCCGTAAGCACCAAGCATTTACGTCCTTCTCCCAGTTTCCAATGTCCTTCCCTTCCTTTCCCAGTTTAGAGGCTCAGGACTGATGTTTTTCCATTCTGTTGCACTCAATATTTCATTCCTTTTCCCATTTCACCGTGCTGTATCAACCCTGCCTGAAACTGGCTTGGAAAAACCACTTTGTCCACCCAGGTGTAACCAGGGGGGGTTCCTCCCTCCGAGCAACACTCATGTCCAAAGCCTTCGACTCACCCAAATACCCACGGCTTTTGCAGGAGCTGTCTCAGATGCAGTCCCAGATCTCTGACACCTCCGTCATCCTGACCATGGACAACAACCGCAGCCTGGACATGGACAGCATCATCGCCGAGGTGAAGGCGCAGTACGAGGACATCGCCAACCGCAGCCGGGCTGAGGCCGAGTCCTGGTACCAGTCCAGGGTGAGTGCCCAGAAAGGTTTCTGCAATGGGAAAACCACACCCCACCCCACAAATCCCCACTGGGTGGTGGGTACCACTGTGATCTTATAACACAAGATGTGTTGGAGACCCCACCTGGAGTCCTGTGTCCAGTTCTGGAGCCCCCAGCACAAGAAAAACATGGAGCTGTTGGAGCTGAGAGGAGGCCACGGAGATACTGGGAGGGCTCGAGCCCCTCTGCTGGGAGGGGGGGCTGAGAGAGTTGGGGGGGTTCAGCCTGGAGAAGAGAAGGCTCCGGGGAGACCTTGGAGGCCCTTCCAGTCCCTCAAGGGGCTTCAGGAAAGCTGGGGGGGGACTCTTGATCAGGGAGGGGAGCCATAGGATGAGGGGGAAGGGTTTGACACTGAAAGAGGGGAGATTGAGCTGAGATGTGGGGAAGAACTTCTTTGCTCTGAGGGTGGTGAGAGCCTGGCCCAGGTTGCCCAGAGAAGCTGTGGCTGCCCCATCCCTGGAGGGGTTCAAGGCCAGGTTGGAGGGGGTTTGGAGCAACCTGCTCTGGTGGGAGGTGTCCCTGCCCAGGGCAGGGGGTGGCACTGGGGGGCTTTAAGGTCCCTTCCAACCTAAACCATTCTATGACTCTATGACGTCTTCAGATTTAATAATCTTATCAAGTTTGGAAGTGCTAATTTGGGATTGAGAACATACGGATACTTCAGAGTGCAAACACACACCGCCCCCACATTCTGCTTGGCTCTAAAATCAATATATTTTACCTTGACCGGTTGTTCCTCTCCCTGTGACAGTACGAGGAGCTGCAGGCTACAGCCGGCCGGCACGGGGACGACCTCCGCAACACCAAGCAGGAGATCTCCGAGCTCAACCGCCACGTCCAGCGCCTACGCTCTGAGATCGACAGCGTGAAGAAACAGGTAAAGGGCAGCGTGAATGCGTCAGTCTTCCCTCTCGCTGTGGTCTAACCTCTTGGTTGTCCACCCAACTCCCGGGAATAAAAATAAATGCATCTGAGTGGATTCTGCTGGATCAGGAACGAACATGATAGGATTTATCTCAGAGCAATGACATCGCTAAGAGTAACTTAACACAATATCAGTAAATCTAAGGAGATGTAAAGAGGAGTTAGATCACATCCAGGTTGTGACCTGGCTCAGAATTCAATTTAATTCAATGACTGTTAAGATCACACCTATAGATGTTAACCCAAAGTCTTCTGCATCTGGAACAGGAATGATGACCTCAGGGTACAAAGAACTGGTCTATGCTCTAGATAAGGGATGAAACCACTATTTTTGCCCCACAGTGCACCAGTCTGCAGACGGCCATCGCGGACGCCGAGCAGCGCGGGGAGGTGGCCATCAAGGACGCCCGGGCAAAACTGGCCGAGCTGGAGGCCGCCCTGCAGAAGGCCAAGACAGACCTGGCCCGGCAGCTCCGCGAGTACCAGGAGCTGATGAACGTCAAGCTGGCCCTGGACATCGAGATCGCGACCTACAGGAAGCTGCTGGAGGGCGAGGAGTGCAGGTGGGGGCCGTTTTATACCCCAGTTTCCAGAGGTGCAATGGAAACACAGACCCTTGTCAGGTTTAGACTTCCCACATTCCGAAGACCTGAAACCCATTTGAAGGCAAACAACTGCCCATAATTATGAGTTAATTGGGAAGATGGCAGCCTTTTGCACAAACTTTCCAACTTCCACCAAAAACATCCCAAGGAAATTCTCCTGCCTTTTCAACCAGCTCCTGTTCCTGGGTTCCCCTTGAATTCTTACTGGCTCCTTTTGCTCCCCAACAGGCTCTCTGGAGAAGGTGCCGGCGCAGTGAATATCTGTAAGTAACTTTTAAAGATTATTTGGCGACTTTTACCCTTGTCTCCCTGCCATGCAGAGCCCACTCTCGGTGGATGCCTCTAAAGAGTGTGTTTTCCTCTCGCAGCTGTGACCAGAACCGCTGTGGGGACGGGATATGGAAGTGGGAACTGTCTCAGCTTCGGCGGCAGCAGCGGGGTCGGAGGTGGGGTCTGTGCTGGAGGAATGAGCTTCAGCTCAGGAAGCGGACGAGGCACAGCCGGGTCATGCATGGTCGGTGGAAGCAGCTCCAGCACAAAGTACGTCTCCACCACCTCTTCAACCAAGAGATGCTACTGAAGCCAGACACCAAGGTTCCTCTCGCGTTGGCTGCAATCCTTATACCCCGTCACCTGCAAAAGATTTGGAAGTCAAAGGTGCCTGCCCTTATTTATATAAAAGATGCCATGCTCCTCTTTGTTCTTTGACTCTTTGAAACCCTCATTTCACAGTATTTGTCTAATAAAAGGCACATGGAATGAATTCTGTCGCATCCTCCTTTGAATTCCAACTACTTTCTAGGACCTTGGGGGAAAAAGACTGTTGAGAGAGCAGAGTAGAGCTGGGGGTAAACAAGAGTCACACGCACACGAGCCAAGACCTTTCCTTCCTCCCCACTCACTGCAGCTGCAAGGACATCTCTTATATCCAACAGGAACCAAGCAGTTGGATGTTCCGTTCCCACTGGTGGGAGCAAAGTTTTTTAGCATCAGTATCTTCCACAGGATGGGAAAATACCTATTCTTCCCAGGAGGTGCTGGAGAAAGCATCCTTTTAGCATAACTTTTTTACATTACAGCATCTCAGCACTTTCGTGCCACCTTGATCACGCCCAAATCTCTGTAATCTTTCAAGGTGATGACTCACGTAGGGATCTAAATCTAGTTTTTCCCAAGAAAGCAAGTACTTCGGCTCATGCTGTTCTGTACATGCAGTAGGTGCAGAGGCCAATAAAATGCCGTCACTGCCATTAGCATAATTAGACATGGAAAAGACCCATTAAACCCCCAAACTCACCCTCTTTGGGAAGAAGAACGTCCCCAGACATTGGTTGTGAGATTGTGAAAGACCCTGAGGGGAAGGAAGGTTTAGTTCCCCTTCTCTGACCTCTGGAACAGCAGAAACAAGGGACAAACCCCAAAAGCAGCAGAGCTGAGATTGTCCTGGTTCCGTCTCTGACACAACCCTGTCGAGAGACTGAAGAACTAAGAGGAAAACGTGACACATGTCAAGTAGATGCTGATGCATGGCCTAAAAAAAATGTGATATAACCCCCTCCCAACTCTTCACTAATCCTCTAGATGTAAGCACAATAGCACTCTACTGGAAAGGAAACAGCTCATCCTCTCCAACACCCTCTTTCTCCGGCATCTCTGGAACATATTTCCACGGACACCAGCAGAACTGGTACTTGGTCCAGCATCAAACAGGCATCTGATGATCTGGACTTTCAATATCCAGGCTGATTTCTCTCTGGAGGACCGTGTACTTTTAGTTGTCTCATCATCCAGCACTTCGGCTCAGCAGAGCATCCGGGCTCCATCCTTTGTAGCCAACACAAAGGCTGCAGGTGCCTCCCAAAATACCATCTTTAGCAGAAATCCCTCTGTGCAGATGAAGAGGTGCCCGCAAAGCTGAGGGGTGCCGACCAAGACACCTACTTCTTGCCTAGATCAGGACAGGTTGTTCCTACCCCAAGCCGGCTGGAGAACAAAGTCAGCTTTTGTTTTAGCAAAGCACATCAACCTGGCATCTTCACTTCTCTAGATTCCCTCTTGTGGCAACTTCAGTCCCATCAGCTTTAAATTAAACGGGCACAGATACCAAGCTAAAAGCCAGCCCAAAGGGAACTTCTGGACAGATAGATAATTTACCCCCCCCCCCCCTCCACCAGTAATCCCCGCTGTGAAAAATACAGGTTAGAAAATCTGGGTAGCTTTATGAGCCTGGAGGTTGCCAGCCCATTGCATTAGCGAGTCTCTTGATTAACGGGTTGGGAAGGGTGGCCACGTGCCAGCATTCCAAACCCATTAGCTCAGCCAACTGAGCCCGCGGTCCTCTGCGGACAAGCCCAGCTCTCCAAAAGGATAAAAGGCAGAGGGGACTCCTGATCCGAACCCTCCTCAAAGATTTCCACTCATCTCACCTCGTTGTTCTTCGCTCTCGCCCGGGCACAGAAGTTAGTCGGTGTCAGGTCGGGAGGACTCACGATGAGTTTCAGCGCTGCTTCTGTCGCGATGCCCATCAACCGGTGCAGCTTCAGCTCCGTCTCCATGTCCCGCAGCAGCAGTGGAGGCATGGGACGGGTCAGCGGGGGCTTTGGCAGCAGAAGCCTCCACAACCTAGGGGCAAGCAAGAGGATTTCCATGAGCGGAGGGTATTGTTCTGCCAGACCAGGATACAGTTACGGGCCAGGTCATGGGGGGTTTGCGTATCGGGTTGGTGGAGCTGGGTTTGGGTTCGGAGGAGGATGTAGCCCTGGAGGTATTCAAGAGGTCACGGTCAACCACCACCTCTTGGTACCTCTTAACTTGGAGATTGACCCCAACATGCAGAGAGTGCGGCTGGAGGAGAAGGACCAGATCAAATCCCTCAACAACAAATTTGCCTCCTTCATCGACAAGGTAAGGCACATCCCACTTCATCCAGCCTGGTGTGTTTGGCTTTGCCTGTAGAGCAGCATCAGGATAGCTTTCAACACCGTAAACTCACTGCTAATCCCTTAATGCACAGAGTTAAGGATTTTATTCAGGTTATTATCTCCATAAATATACCTCTGCTTTGTCAGAGCTCTATGGACACCCTGGACATGGTGCAAATTACTTTTCCAGGTTTCTTTGCAGTTCAATATTGCTCCTGTTTCCAAATCTTCCTACCAAAGAGCTGTCCATGACATGCAAATCCAAAGCCGACTTTAAATTACATTGATATAAAAACCAAAACTCTGGTATTAAAACCCCCATCTCATGAAAAATGAGGCAGCTTTTACGTTGATGATCCCAAATGATTAAAATTGTTCTGATGGGTTTCAGGTGCGGTTCCTGGAGCAACAAAATAAAGTACTGGAGACCAAATGGAGCCTCTTGAAAGACCAAAAAATTGTGAAAAATAACCTGGAGCCTATGTTTGAGGCGTACATCAACAACATGAGGAGGCAGCTGGAGGCTCTGGGAGGGGACAGAATGCAGCTCAGCTCTGAGCTGAAGGGCATGCAGGATGTGGTGGAAGACTTCAAGATGAGGTAAGCAACACACCCCCAAAGAAACCCGTCCCATGGTTCTTCATTCTGTCTTGTTCCTAGACGAGTTAAAAGACCCAAAGCAACCCTACAACTGGGAGAGCTCAGAAAGGACTCATTTCCCCTCACTTCAGATGAGATCTGGGGAAGAACTTCTTTGGTGTGAGGGTGGTGAGAGCCTGGCCCAGGTTGCCCAGAGAAGCTGTGGCTGCCCCATCCCTGGAGGGGTTCAAGGCCAGGTTGGAGGGGGCTTGGAGCAACCTGGGCTGGTGGGAGGTGTCCCTGCCCAGGGCAGGGGGAGAACTCAATGATCTTCAAGGTCCCTTCCAACCCAAACTGTTCTATGATTCTATGACTTTAGCTCCTCTCTAAACACCAGCAGCAACACTCTACCCAGTAGAAGACATTTTCTTTGCAGGGACAGGGGGACTTTTCCAAGGGCTCAGATAGTCAGACATCCACAGGACTTCGGGAGCAGCTTCTCCAAAGTCCAACCTCTCCAGAACCTTAAGCCTTCCAAACGGTTTCATCTCCTATGTAGTCATTTTAATAGGGACCAGGATGAAATCTCAAACTTTCCAAGCCTATTGAGCATTCTGAACACTCAATGATGTGGGTTCCCTTCCAGGAGAGAAAAGATGTCTAAAAATTTGAAGTGTGTATTTAAGTGTTTTCCTTTGGTTTCATTCTTCCCCTTCTCCTTTTAATTATTATCAAGTCCCTTAATATCGATGTATTGGGTAGTTTTAGCACTTCTGAAAGTCAGGACTTAGCTTCTGCTCCGTGGAAAGTCACTGAAATCTTGGGCGAGGGTTTCAACTCAGCTCATTAACTCTTTAGGCTGTGAGGAGGAGTGTTCCCTCCCTCATCCACCCTTTGCACTTTGGAAAAACATCTATCGAGCATTAGTGTCTGCTCCCGTGCCCACAAGGGACACGCTGCTTAATGGACAGGAATAAGTTAAGGAGCTTAAACTGTCAATCTGGAACCAGAAAAACAAGAGCTGAGAGGCAGGAGGCGGCTGCACTTCACAACAAGGACACGCACGTTCTGCCCAAAAACCCTCTGCTCTCCCTTTCTGGGGAGATCATGTGCCTGACACTTGCTGCCACCTCTACCAACAGCGCCTCTGGCCCCAGAGCAGCACTGGAACAGAAACAACTGCCTTGGGGAAGAGAAATCATCACCCACAGTCTGCTTTGAGCCTTCTTTTTTAGGGTTCTCTGTGCCTTCAGAAAAGAAACACTTAAGAGAGGACAAAAAAATCTGTCCCATGTCAGTTTGGGCATTTAAGACCTCAGGGTCTGCTCCACGTCAACCATCTGGAACTCCTTAACTCATTTTAGGATGGGACAAATGACATTCTGGAGATAAATATCCTTCTCCATCAGCTACAGAAGAAAAACCCAAAGATCAGAGCTTAGCCAAAATAGTCAAGTTCCAGGTGGCCAACTTGAGATGAACCCCCACTGTAAGCACCATCCTGCTACTGATTCACTGGGTCCAAGAGTGTCCTCTCCTGTTCTCGCCACAGGTGCGTGGTGAAAACCACTTTACATTTGGAGAATCAATATCTGTTAGAGCAGTCTGGAGCAGTGAAGCAGCAGCAGAGATTTTTCTCAGCTCGGCTCAGAAAAGACCCTTGGGTGTGCCATGACTTCAGCCAAAAAATCCTTTGACAACCAAAGAAGAGGTTCTGACTTTAATCCTCCGCCTGCATCTAACATAAAGTGGCAAATATTCCTTCTGGCTCCAGATCAGAGAATCTTTGGGCAAAAGCTCAATTACATCATACGCATTGCTGGGCAGGGACCGTCATCTTGTGTTGGGGCAACAAAGCCTGCACCTACCGAAGGACGTCACCATTTCTTCCCCTTTTCCTAGGAATCCCTTCTTCTTACCTTTATGGGTAAAGCTTTGTGGGTCCGAAAGTATTCTTCTTAATGCTTTGCTCTTCTGAGTCAAATACTAATTCCTACAGCAATTAGAAAGTAGACATATGCCAAATTAGTTTTCCTCTTGTACCTGGCTTAGAGCTTAGAGACCCACAAATCTATACAGACTAGGACTCTCCATAAAGGCTAGGACTTTGTTTAATGCACATTATTCTAAGGCTTGGACATTCCTGATGCGAAGAAATCTTCCCCCATGAGAGGGTCAGGAAAGGTTAACGTTTTAGTAGCTGCAGGGACTCTTCCCTTTGAACTTTCATCTCCCCCATTTAATCATCTCATTTGAACTGGGCATCGGCCCACGGCTATTGCTGGTTTTTATCCTTTTCCAAGAGAGGGACTGGGCGCTGCTGCTGACCCAGACCTTGGCTCTCCTTGCCCAGGCCATCGTCCTCCCTCCTTCCCGGCCATCCCCAGCTCTCCTGAAGCCACGGCGGGAGCTGGCGTCAGGGATCCCGGCTCTTGTGACTAACCCAGGTGTGGCGGCGATGAGCTCAGCCCCGGCTCCACCCAGCCCTCCCGGCCTGAGAAAATGCAGAGAGTACAAGGCTCCTATTCACGGCCAAAACTTCTGGGAGGATAAAACGTGCCTTTAATGAAGGCCTGCAGCTTTTCTCGATGGCCTCCTCCCACCACCTAGCCCAAGGGTGCTGTCTTTCTATCATAATCGGTGAGATATATATATATATCTAATAACCCCATGTATAATAGATGCACTGACGGATCAAGGACAGACGTGCATTCTTTGGTAGCTATTTCTGTTGCTTCCTCCAAAGACGTTATCATAGGATAGTTTGGGTTCGAAGGGACCTTTGAAGGTCATCTAGATCAACATCTATGGTGGGAACCGACTCTTTAGTCTCTCCCCAAGCCCCCTGTGTGGAGAAGGGATGTCCACATGCCCACGGTGGACGGGGTGGGTTGCAGTAAGGATGCTGCAGGGGGATGTTCATCTCCCCTTCCCAACAGGTACGAAGAGGAGATCAACAAGCGCACGACTGCCGAGAATGACTTCGTGATGCTGAAGAAGGTGAGGCACCAACAACAAAGAAGGGACACACTTTTTCGAGGCAAAACGCATTTGAATGCAAATAACCCTTTTTATCCAGCGGTGCCAAGCTGGGCAAAGCACTTAGCAAAGGTGTAGTCATCCCTCCTTGAAGCACAAACGCCCAGTTGTGCCAGTGTGTCAGGCCCTGGCAATAGCTCGTCCTTGTTTTAGGCCCCTTGTCCAAAATTCAGGTGAGTCCCCCCAGGTACCAGATCAGATCTGGGTCATCCATACCTTGTAGTCACTCCTCTGGATGCTCTACCACTTCTACAGCCTTTCTGTACCCATTCCCACCCTCCATAGCTCCCCTGGTCCCAACTGCAAGAGACACAATGAAAAACTTCCACTAATTCAAGCGTCATCCCAAGTATCTGCCTGTGAACTAACAAAAGAAGGGACATTCAGTGGCTTTTAACACATCAAAAATTGCTTAGGTCTACGGACATCATCCTTCCCTCCTCCAAAAAATAGGTGGAGGGAAGAAACCAGTTCACTCTTGGCTCTGTTGAAAGGCACAGAGGTCAAGAAAGTCCTCAGTTCTGGTTCGTATCAAATGACAACTGGTCTTTGTACAAGGATGCAGAGAGGCAAGGTTTGGTTCACTATCTCTGTTGTCACGGTTCCAGGATGCAGATGTCGCCTACGTGACCAAGGTGGACCTGGGGGCCAAGGTGGAAGCACTGACAGATGAGATTAACTTCCTGCGAGCCCTCTACGAAGCAGTAAGAATCCCCCAAATTTACTAGTTTGGCTTTTTCTCCACTTTCCTGATACCACCAGGACCGAACCAGTTCCCATTCCCACCCTTCCACCGCACACCATCTCTGGGACAAGCACAAGAGTGAAAGGTTTGGGACTGAGAACGGGGTTGGTTTGACTCACAGGAGCTGTCCCAGATGCAGTCCCAGATCTCCGACACCTCCGTGGTCCTCTCCATGGACAACAACCGAAACCTGGACATGCGCAGCATCATCGCCGAGGTCAAAGCGCAGTACGAGGACATCGCCAACCGGAGCCGTGCAGAGGCTGAGTCCTGGTACCAGAGCAAGGTGAGGATGTGAAAATTAACCTGGTGAGCTAGGAAAATTGTTGTTAATCATTTCCCAAAGGCTACTGTATAGTGGAGAGTGCAAACAGAGAGGTCAGGGCAGTGGGGTGTAAAATCAAGTCAATTTGGACAGGATTTCATTTGGTTTCTTGCACACGTGAAAATGCTATTGTGACAATGAGAGAGGGAGGAGCACGAGGAGAGGGAAGAAAGACAAAGGCTAAAGTCACAAGGAAGAGTTCGATTGAGTACAGAAAGAGACAAAAGCTCTGGTCAGGAGAGGATCAGAGCAGGGACAATGTCTACCAGTGAGTTCAAGCTCCAGCCCAGGTCTGACTGTGCCCTGGTGTCTCCTCTCCCTGCTCATCCCAGTACGAGGAGCTGCAGCTCACGGCTGGCCGGCACGGGCACGACCTCCAGAACACCAAGATGGAGATCTCAGAGATGAATCGCATGGTCCAGCGGCTCCACTCAGAAATTGATAACGTAAAGAAACAGGTACGGCACAAAAGAGCCCTCCAAACATGGGGGCACCTCCATCCCCACGACCTTCCTGCACGCTCCTTGCAAGGATGCCTGGCAATCGGGGTCCAAACCCACTGGGCAGTCAACCAGACCCATTTTCACCTCTTGCAGTGTGGAAGTTTGCAGACGGCCATCGCCAATGCCGAGCAGCGTGGGGAGATGGCCATCAAGGACGCCAAGGCCAAACTGTCCGAGCTGGAGGATGCTCTGCAGAAGGCCAAGGCTGACCTGGCCCGGCAGCTCCGCGAGTACCAGGAGCTGATGAACGTCAAGTTGGCCCTGGACATCGAGATCGCGACCTACAGGAAGCTGCTGGAGGGCGAGGAGTGCAGGTGAGTGGCTCCCCCTCCAAACCAAATAATGTCCAAACCCCTAAATGTTTTCACCGTTGCCTTGCAATGAGAGAGGAAAGAGCCACAAAAGCTTGCAGAGAAACCACACCCCTGTCCCATGCCGTTACAGGGGTTATTTCAATCCCTGTTGGATGCTCATCATCAGACCTTAACACCCCAGACCATTCTGTCACCCAGTGGCCCCAGTTGCAGACTCTTGCTTGAAATTGTCCTAAATAACAAGCCCTTTCCTCTCTGTCCTCTCTTTCTTCCAGGATGGCTGGAGAAGGCGTTGGTGCAGTGAATATTTGTAAGTAACCTGGCTCTTAAGCGATAGATTGAGTATTCATTGAGTTATTCCTTAGATGTACCTGGAACTGTGGATGTAACAATGAAAATGAGCTCTGCAGCTAGTAGTTACCAGCACAAAAATGGAGTATACTGAGGGTTTTTCAGGGCCCGATACATCTTTTCTCTGACCAGCTCTGAAGTGGAAAGGTTTTGTATGTTGAGACTGTCCCCAGGAGACTCAGATGTCTCAGGCCTGAGACAGTACCTGAGGGGGGCTACAGGAGAGATGGGGAGAGTCTGTTTACAAAGGCCTGCAGTGACAGGACGAGGGGCAATGGCTTCAAGCTGGAGGGGAGCAGGTTTAGATTGGAGATTAGGAACAAGTTCCTTACTGTGAGGGTGGTGGAGCACTGGAACAGGTTGCCCAGGGAGGTGGTTGAGGCCCCTTCCCTGGAGATATTCAAGGTGAGGCTCAAGGAGGCCCTGGGCAACCTGGTCTAGTTGGGGGTGTCCCTGCTGACGGCAGGGAGGTCGGACTAGATGACCTTTGGAGGTCCCTTCTGCCCTGGACCAATCAATCTAGGCCAGCTCTGCCACAGGACGGGGAGAAAAGCCAGAGAATAAGACGTGTGAGACAGAGGCAGTGGTTGACTGTCCAAGAAAAACCCCGTGAATGTGTGAAACTAGAGGCTGAAATCCCTTCGTGCTGTTCCCAACGCACTAACCCTCTGCCCGTGGTTTCCCGTCACAGCCGTGGTCTCAGCCGGGAGCAGCTTCGGAGCCGGGAACGCGCTGGGGCTGGGGTCGGGCTTCGGCAGCAGGCTCAGCGCGGGGGGAGGCGGCAGCGGGGGATTCTCCTCCAGCGCAGGAAGCAGCTCCAGCGTGAGGTTCGTATCGAAAAGCAGCAGCAAGAAATGCTACCGGAGCTAAACCACGGCAGCCCCCAGCTCGCCCGGAGCAGAAGAGGTTGAGCACCCCCCTCCTGCTGCCAGCACGAAGCCAATTAACACCAGCCAAAGTGTTATCACGCTTATCACCTTCCCATTAGGGGAAAACGTATTCCCAGCGCTACTTATCAGCTTGGGAGAGATGCCTCTCCACGGCCAAGTAATCCCTCTGCCTAAAGCCTCATCCAGCTGACCCAGCGCTGCCTGTCAATGAGTAATCAGCCGTCCCATTAACGTGTGCCATCGTTAGAGCCCAGCTTGCAGCTTCCCCAGTGCCCCGGGTGCTAATCCAGAGCAGAGGCAGGATTTGGGATTTACACCAGAATAGGTGAAAGCAGAAGGTGAGGACAGAAAGCGGGAGGTGCGTTGAGACCAGGGTCTCCTGTGCCCCCTCCTGACCAGCCCTGCTCTCCACTTGCTCTCCCCAAAGGCTCAAAAATAAAACACCTTTCAATGGAGAGGCAGTCGCTCTGTTTCCCAGTTCCTCTTGCACGCCAGCTCCCCCTACACCCAAAAATGCAGCCTTCGTTCTTCACAGGGGAAAGGGGTTGGATCTCTATAACACCCAATTCCTCACCCACCCAGTATGTATAATTTAAGCCCGAAGACCACATAACCTACAGGACCTTATCTCAGCAAACCCTTCTCCTTTCCACCAGCCAGAGTGAGCTTAAGGTAGAGAGAGGGGTTAAAAATACAAGCAAAACAAAGAGGAGGCTTTGGTAACATAACCTGGAAAAACATCTCTGGTTTAGTGCCTTTGTTCTTAGCTTGGTGTTTGCTTTTTCTTCTTCTTCTTCTTCTCTTTTTATGGAAGGAGGAGGGAGGCAAAGAGGGGTTGGAGAATTCTGTGCCAAAAATGTAACTAACTAGCTCGTTTCCTCTCATCTTCTGCTCCCGTTGAACTGCACAAGTTCCGTGAAATTCCTTCAATAAACTGCAATTAAACTTCTCATGAGCAAACGGGGGTTTTCTGCGCCATTACGAAATTCACCTAAAAGTGTAATTTTAGAACCAGGTTTAGAAGATTTGCCACAGGCGCTCGCTGTCACTCGGAGCCTTCCCATCTCCTCCTCCTCCTCCCCATCCCAGTATCTATGGGGGTACTGGGATGAGGAACCCATCCCAGAGAAAATGACGTGTACTGGAGACGGGGGGGTCACCAAGCAGCAATAGCCAAGCGCTTTGGGAGGTTTCTCCCAGAGCACCAGCAGAAGGTGGGGATGGTTTCACCTGGACATAAACACCTCCATCAGAGCCAGTCACGGGACAGAAACAAACACTTTTGGGTCAAGCGATTTGTTCCTCGGCAACACCTCCCTCCTTCCTCCCTCTGTGGGACCAAAAGTGCTGCAGGCAGTTGGCTGAAGGCATCTGCTTTGAGGGATTGCACCAAAAGTTCAGGAAAAGTCAGGAAAGATGGATCCCATGCACCTAAACTTCTGGAAAGGCTGGTTCCAGCCCTGCAGCTTGTGCAGGGACCAGAACATCTCTCCTGTGAGGAAAGGCCAAGGGACTTGGGTCTTCTTAGTCTGGAGAAGAGAAGACTGAGGGGGGATCTCATCAAAGGATGGGGGTCAGGAGGATGGGGCCAGACTTTTCCCAGTGGTGCCCAGTGACAGGACAAGAGGGAAGGGCACAAATTCGAATATAAGAAGTTCCACCTCAACATGAGGCGGAACTTCTTGACTTTGAGGGTGGCAGAGCCCTGGAAGAGGCTGCCCAGAGAGGGTGTGGGGTCTCCATCTCTGGACAGATTCCAACCCCCCCCTGGATGAATCCAACCTGCTCTGGGCAACCCTGCTCTGGCCAGAGGTTGGGGGAGATGACCTCCAGAGGTCCCTTCCAGCCCCATAGCATTCCGTGGTTCTGTGAAAACAGGAGGGATTTATCTCTATCCTCTCTGCAAAGCGGCCAACGGAGCCATCAGGCCAAGGGATTCCAAAGAAGGATGCAGTCCCAGGGCAGAACAATACTCCTGAGCAGAGGACTTTTTGGGTTTTGTTGGGTTTTGTCAGGTCAGCAGATGGAAGCCGGGCTGGCTCAGACAAGCTGACGGTACTGAGCTCTGCCCAGGTCTGTAATTAAAAACCCAAGAGAGAGAAAGCGAGAAAAGAAGCCAAAGCAACTTCTTGCATTTCCAACTATCACACGGAACAGCCGTTTTCCAGCATTCAGGGCCCAATCACGGAGGATGCCGAGCTCTCTGAGCTCCTTTTAGGCTGCCTCCCAAAAAGCACTTTGCACTCACAACTCCCACACAGCTTTACCCTCAAACGTTGCGTGGCGAAATAGGGCAGGCAGCTTTGGGGCTTGCATGCAGGAACTTCTCTCTCACCCTCTTCATGGAGCAGAACACGTTCTGGGGCCACGGTACATGCCAAGGGAAAAAAAAAAATCACATAAAAGCAAATGCACCTTTAAAAAAAAAAAAAAAAGGCTGAGATTTTCAGGGCTAAGCCTGAAAGTCTTATCCCACCGCAGGCAAAAGAATTAAGAGGGTTCCCACCCATGGCACAAAGTCTTTTCCATATTTCGGCAAAGACAGGACTGAAAAATCACCTATTTCATTTTCTAGGGAAGACTTCTCTGCCTTTCCTGTAGAACAGAGCAATTTGCTCTTTCATTTCATGCACCCCCTACGCCCTTCGGGATGCAGACTGTGCCTACCTGAACAAAGCTGAGCTGGAAGCCCAGGTGAGTCCCTCACCCAAGGGATCAACTGCCCCAGGAGCCTCTATAAAGCCGTGATGGCTTTTCCTTCTCTGCTCCCTTTTTCTCCACCCCGACCTCTTTAAGGGGTAGGAGTTCGGCTCCCACAATTCAGCACTTTAGAGATTTTTTGGTGTTTTCTGCACTGGCCTCTCCGGATTTTCCAGGTTTTACTCTTGCACTGAGTGGGCAAGACCCTAAGGAATCTGTTTCAGCTTGATGGGAAAGGTAAAATCCAGAGAGATTAAACCAGAAAATCCCTTTTTGGGTTTAAAATTCCCTTTGAATCCGCTGCCCTCAGGAAACCACCCAGCTCCAAACACCCATCCCAGCACCTCCATCATTGTGCCAACGGACAAGAGGTGAAGCCTGGACATGGGTGACATCATCGATGACGTCACGGCTCAGCATGACGACATCATACCAGAAGAAGCCTGGCCGATGCAGATCCTGGCCCTCACTCAAGCAGTTTTGCCCCACTCCAGCTACGGGCTCTGCTTCCGATTTCCTAATTTGGGTTGAATTGGCTTTTTTAAAGCAAATGGCAGTGGCACATCCCCTGCGAACTTCTTCACACACAGAGACATCCCTCACTGCCGCTGTGTCAACGAGTCACTCGTGTCCCCCGGTGGCAACGGTTGTTGCCTTAAAGCTCAGGATCGGGGACTGCGGCCCTGGAATCCCACAGGTGGTTTAATTACTGACTCATCTCCTCACTCTGGTATTTATTTTCATCGCGTTTTCCCTCTCCTCAGTATGAGGAACCGAGAGAAGCCGCCGGCAAGCACGACGACAGCTTGTGTAACGCACAGCATGAAGCTGTGGAGCTGAAGGGGGCCATTCAGAGACCGAGTGGAGAAGGTGAAAACACCGAAGCCCAGGAAAGGAGGACTCGGGGGCAATAACGTGTCAACCACGGTTCCCAGGTTGTGGCTTTCCAAAACTCTTCCACTAGAGAAAGGGGGCAATAAAGCCTGTTTTGATGAAATACATGCCAGCTGCTCAGCTCCAAGACTCGACCGTAACCCCGAGTACAGAATAAAATGGTCTATAATGACTAATTACTGAACTGCCATCAGCGGAGACCTGTGGCGAGAAGACACCACAGACACCGAAGGCTCATCCCGGCAGAGAGAATGGTCCTAGAGATAGAGCTTCACCTACAGAGTCTGAAAACACAACAGAGCGCAGGTGGATGAACACACGGACAGGCAGATGCAAGAGCCCTGAACTATGCAAAGCAGATGCAAATAAGGCGCAGTAATGAAAATCTCCCACCTGCAGAGATGCCAACTGGAAGGAGCCGTTGCCCAGGCTGGGGAGCACGGGAAAGCAGTGGGCAAGGACGCAAAGGGCAACTTCTCCGAGCTGGATCCCGGCGAAGGCGAAGCAGGACGTGGCCCACGAGCACCAGGAGCTGATGAACGTCAAGCTGGCCCCGGACATGGAGATCGTGACCTACAGGGAGCTTCTGGAGGGTGAGGAGAGCAGTGGGTGCTGGTACAACCCTGCAAGAGGCTCACAAGGAAGAAGCAGGAACACATCTAACTCCACAACCACCTTCCTCAGTGGCTGATGAGCCAACACCTCTGTAATTGCAGCCCAACGTCCCAGGGGCTGACACTTCCCAAAGCACTTTCCAGCATTTATGGACCCAAACACCTTACAGAGCCAAAAGCTCCTGATGCACTCAGGCAGTCACGTTTTCCCCCCAAAAATGGAAGACCTTGCATCAACAAAGACCATGTCTTGTGCAGCCTCAGGTCCTATCAAGCAGCTGATCAAAAATGTTTTTTCCAAAATAAGACCTTTTTTTAAAAAAAAAAAATGAGATTTTTACATTTAGAAAAAAAAAAGTAGGACCAAAACCTCTCACTCCCAACACACTCGACCCAATTTTAACTATTTGGCTTAATTGAGGCAGCTCAAAAGATTTTGGGCTTTTTTGGAGTCAGTTGAAAATCATACTCAGCTGCCTGTCCCTCTTGTATCGGGGAACCTGCAGCTTTATCCACCATCCCTTTCTCCTTCTGGGCTCAGCCTCCTGCAACCTCCATCCTCAGGTTTCTATCCAGAAGTGCTCTACAGTTGCCTTCGGTGTCACTTGTCTCATCAGAAGCAGAAGGTGTTACCTAGGATGAGTGTGGAGAGAAGAGATGGAGCCACAGAGCCATAAAATACAACGAGAGCCTGGGGCGACGTGGTCCCAAGGGTTGGGGACAACCCCAAGATTAACCCTAGATCTTCTTTTGCCAGACACCTGCGAGTCCTGGAGCCGAAGTGTCCAAGAGCTCCCAGATCTCAACACCAAACCAGGTGATTTTGGCTTCCAGTTGTCACCAACCGCTGAAGAGGGAAGGGGGAAGAAGCGCAGTCAACAAAATCAAAGCCATTCATTTGAAACTTCCACCCTGCCCCTACGAAACACGCCGCCCTCCCACACACCAACGCTGTCCTGGCCAAGGACCCGGACACACGCGTGTGTGAGCAGCAAAGAGTCGCAGCCCCGACGCCGCAATGACGGCACTCGCCCAACGTAGGAGGCGAAAGGACCAAGCCTGGCCCTGCCCCAAACCAGGTGGGAAAACCCAACCTTCAATTTGAGGGCAGAGGGGAGGAGGAGACGCTGGTTTTCTGGGGATTTGGCCAATGAGAGCGGCTGCAAACGCCACTGTGTTCCAAGCGCCGGTTTCAATTTCAACTCATCAGCAATTCCCCCCTCAAAATAAATTACCACGTTGGAAAACACTGGTATCAGCAACCTGCTGAAAAAAATCACCTTGAGAAACAGATTTGCCCCCACAGGTGTTTGCCTGCCATTAAAACACGTTGCCTTTTTATAGGCAGAACCAACAAAACACGGTCATTTCCCATGACCCCGCCTGCGAGACTTCCTTAATTCTCAACAAATTCCCATTTATCACTGATAGGTTTTTATTAAACATCAAGTTGGGTCACATTCTCCTCCGAAGCTCTTACCTGCAAGCTGAGCTACCAACGAAACATAATGATCGCCTGTGCCAGAAAAGCATTTCACATTTTCAAAGGCTCCGTTCCACTTTGTCCAAGCCATAAAAAGTGAAGGTGCAATTTTTACCACGTCGGAAAAAACTCCCCTCGTCTTCCTTGTTATTACACAAGACGTCAATGTGACCCCTCTGACTTAAGATCGTTCTCCAAACCCTTATGGGGCAAAATATGGTTTCTCCGCTGGCGAGCACAATATATGCTAAATAGTTCACATTCTTTGCATCCTAAACATTTTGTGGAAGTTTCATGCGGCCTCGCCCCGTTTTCCACACAAATAAAAGGAAGAAGGTGCTCCACCGCGGTCAGAGGAAGCTGCTCCCAGCACATCACCTGCACCAGTCCCTCTCCCACAAGTCGCCATGTCCTGCTGCTCCCACAGCACCAGCTCCAGCCGCCCCATTGGGAATTTCAGCTCTTCCTCGGTGGCTCTTTCCAGGAATCCACATCGTTTCGGCATGGCCTTGTGTCTCTGGGGTGGTGGCATGGGCTACCGTGGCTTGGGTCACTTCAGCAGCAGAAGTCTCAATGTTGTGGCCTTCTCCAAGCCCAGAATAGCTCTTGGACGACATCCTCCTCCTCTGAGATGCGGATATGGCTTCGGTGCAGCCGGCACGGGGTTTGGCTACCGAGGTGTTGGCTTTGTCTACAGGGTTTGTGGAGTCTCCAGGCCATGCACCATCACACCCATCATCATCAACGAGCAACTGCTCCAGCCGCTCAGACTGGACCTCGATCCCAACGTGCAAACGGTGAAGAACCAAGAGAAGGAGCAGATTCAAGACCCTCAACAACAAATTTGCTTCTTTCATTGACAAGGTGAGCCCAGAACCGCCCCCCCGAGAGCCCAGCCGAGGTGTCTGGTGCAGAAAGGGCACGAAATCCTTGTGAGACCACTCATTTTAGACACTGAGGACAACTCGCATGAGGGTCCCCATCGAGCACCAAGGTGTGCACGAGCCACCAGGAAGGGTTCACCAGGTGCTCGGGCACCGCTGAGCTGATCTTAGACCTGGGTGCAGGGAGGGAACAAGTTAAACCCACGTTCATCAGCCCTCCAGTTCCTTCCCTTCTTCTCTGCATATCCCTGCCAGGAAAACTGCAAGGATTAGGGTTAGGATTAGCAAACAGGTTGTTTTCATGTACCCAGAGCAGGAACACCCACTTCCCCGGCTCTCACAAACCTTTCATCCTCCTCCCGTTTCCTATTTTACTTCCTGGGATTCAGGTTCGACTTCTGGAACAGCAGAACAAGGTGCTGGAGACCAAATGGAACCTTCTACAGGGTCAAAACCCCTCCAAGAACACCATCAGGCCCATGTTAGAGGCTTACAATGGTAACTTGAAGAAGCAGCTGGAAGCACTGGGCTGCAAGAGAGCCCAGTTGGAAGCAGAGCTGAAAGCAGCACAGCAGGTTTTGGAAACCAACATGAAAATGTAAGTGAAAAACCAAAGAAATGTGAGCAAAGGGCTCAAAACGTTCAAGGTTTATAAACAGGCAGAGACTGTGAACTTTTCACAGGAGTAAATGGTTCCCAGAGAACCAGTAGGGAGATGGAGAGACCTACAAGGATCTCAGTATATAAAAGAAGGTCCCAATTTACAGAGAGATGGAGGAAACGCAGGACGTCCCTCTTCCAGGTTTTCTTTCTCTCCTTCCTAACTCACAGAATTAACATTTAGAAATGTTCAGCAGCTATTTCTTGTTGCAGAGGTCAAACGAAAACACTTTCTCCTGCAAATCTGTAGACGCAGAAACCTCTCTGAAAGCATGTTTGCTTCCCCATGGGCTACGAAACAAGACCAAAGCATCCCCAAAACATTGTCTGGGGAGAAGTAAAAAAAAAAAATAAATAAATAAAATTGAGGAGTGTCACTTGATGAAAGAAGGCCTGAAGACACCCAGGCAAAGGTGTAATTGCGCTGAACTCAAGCAGAATCTCCCATTTTCCCACGCAGGTACAAGGACGAAGGCAGCCGCCGGACGTGCACCGAGAGGGAGTTCATTGCCCTGAAGAAGGTGAGCAAGGGGCTGTTTGAACTCGGCTCCCCGGGTTCAGGTCTCTGGGGTGCAGGCGGTGATTTATTGCCCAAAAGCGGCACCAAAAAACAAGCCCGAGCAGGAGCTGGTGCTTGGCTTTGCTGGAACTCAAATCAGCAGCGACTGCGTAACCGGGAGCTGGCGCAGGGTCCCGGGATCCAGCGCTCAAAGTCCCTCAGCCCAAGGGCAGCCCTGAGTCTGCTCTGGCTAAAAAACTTCCTTCTTCCATCCCCAACCCGTCTCCAGGATGCAAACTGCTTTTCCTTAAACAAAGAAGAGCTGGAAGCCAAGGTGAAAAGCCTGAAAGAGGAGGTGGAATCCCTGAGAATGTTCTACGAGGAGGTAAGAACCCTCCCCCCGTGGCTCCAGCCATCCGTTGCTTTTCCCAGATGGATTTTGAAGCCGCTTATCCCGAAGGAGAGGGGCACCACGGGGCGGTGGGCATCGGGGAGACAGTGTGGGTGACACCAGCCTTGGGGCTGGGCTGGGAGGGCAGGGGGACCAGCATCTCTCTGACCAGCTCAACGCCGTGTCGCCGGCAGGAGACCCACCAGCTGCGGGCCCAGATCTCGGGCGCTTTGGTGGTGATGCAGATGGACACCAGCCGGGATCTCCACCTGGATGGCACGGTGGCGGACGTCAAGGCTCGGTACGAGGACATCGCCCGCAGGAGCCGGGCAGAGGCGCAGACCCGGTATGAAAACAAGGTGAGAAAACCCGGCAGAGGGAGGGTTTGGACACAGTTTCTCTTTTCAGACCAGCTTCAAACCCAGAAAAAACACACCCCGACTCTCCTGATTTGCTCTGATTTAACTCAAAACGTGGTCTGTTGGGATACGCAACCACATCTTTTGGGTTTTTTTAGTTTGAGGAGCTGCGAGTCACCGCAGGAAGAAACGCCGAGAGCCTGCAAGAGATGAAAACCAAGGTCTCTGAGCTGAGCCGGAGAGTCCAAGTCCTGAACGGAGAAGTGGGGAGCACCAAGACCCAGGTGAACACAGCCCGGTCGGGAGGTTCCAGCAGGGCAGAGAGGGAATTGCTGTTCCCATAAACTCCCACAACTAAATTAACTGGTGCTGCAGCACCTTGCAAAGGGTTTTCACGAGCTGTTGCTCCAACCAGGGCTGGGTTAAAGCCTGAATCACACAGTGCCCGAAGGTGGATGCGGTTACAGCATCCCATCCCCTGCGACCAACACAAGGGACCACCGAAACTGCCCCCCCAGCTCCCTCAAACCTCTGCCGGGGGGGAAAACTGAGTGTCCATCCAACTGCTGGATGCTCAACTGCATTTTAAGGCCACAAAGATGATCAGAGGGCTGGAGCACCTCTCCTATGAAGACAGGCTGAGAGAGCTGGGGTTGGTCAGCCTGGAGAAGAGAAGGCTCCAGGGACGCCTTATAGCAGCCTTCCAATATCTGAGGGGAGCCTACAGGAGAGCTGGGGAGGGACTCTTTGTCAGGAAGCGTAGTGACAGGACAAGGGGTAACGGTTTTAAATTGTAAGAGGGGAGATTTAGATTAGATATCAGGTCGAAATTCTTTCCTGTGAGGGTGGTGAGACACTGGAACAGGTTGCCCAGAGAAGTTGTGGCTGCCTCATCCCTGGAGGTGTTTAAGGCCAGGTTGGACGGGGCTTTGAGGAACCTGCTCTAGTGGGAGGTGTCCCTGCCCAGGGCAGGGAGTTGGAACTTGATGATCTTTAAGGTCCTTTCCAACTCTAAGCATTCTATGATTCTAGGATTTCAACCCCATCTCTTGGTAATTCAGTACGTTTGAAGGCAGCAAGGGACAGCTAAGACTCACCATGTCTCGTTCCTCGCAGCGCTGTGAGCTGGAAGCTGCTGTGACCGACGCCGAGCAGCGTGGGGAGATGGCCATCAAGGATGCCAAGGCCAAACTGTCCGAGCTGGAGGATGCTCTGCAGAAGGCCAAGGCTGACCTGGCCCGGCAGCTCCGCGAGTACCAGGAGCTGATGAACGTCAAGCTGGCCCTGGACTTCGAGATCGCGACCTACAGGAAGCTGCTAGAGGGCGAGGAGAGCAGGTGGGTGGCAGATCCCAGGTGGGTGGGAGATCCCAGGAGGGTGGCAGATCCCAGCAGGGCTGCATGAGCTGCTGTCAGTGCACATGTTGGAGGGAAAAACAACTGGCCCATGCAGTTTTGGGGCTGCAATTCACCTACATGGTCCTGACGCTGATCCGTTCCTCCCATCAGTCCCAAAAGACCTCCACCAGTGCAACCCGCAGGGTGAGGGAGGTGATTCCATCCCTCTACTCCGCTCTGGTGGGACCCCACCTGGAGTTCTGAGTCCAGCTCTGGAGTCTTCAGCACAAGAAGGACACGGAGATGTTGAAGCGGGGCCAAAGGAGGCCATGGAGATGCTGGGAGGGCTGGAGCCCCTCTGCTGGGAGGCGGGGCTGAGAGAGTTGGAGGGTTCAGCCTGGAGAAGAGAAGGCTCCGGGGAGACCTTGGAGCCCCTTCCAGTCCCTCAAGGGGCTCGAGGAAAGCTGGGGGGGACTCTGGATGAAGGAGGGGAGCGATGGGACAAGGGGGAAGGGTTTGACACTAAAAAAGGGGAGATGGAGCTGAGATGTGGGGAAGATCTTTGGTGTGAGGGTGGTGAGAGCCTGGCCCAGGTTGGCCAGAGAAGCTGTGGCTGCCCCATCCCTGGAGGGGGTCAAGGCCAGGTTGGAGGGGGCTTGGAGCAACCTGGGCTGGCGGGAGGACCTGGATGATCTTTAAGGTCCCTTCCAACCCAAACCATTCTATGATTCTATGATAAACCCACCCAAACAGCCAGTCCTACGGCCTCCAAACAGCGACAGACGGGCTGGAGAGGGTCAGGCTCCCGTTTGAGGATAAAGGGCTTTGCATTTAAGACAGGTTGATAATGTGCAACCTTTTCCCGTTCTCTCCAGGCTCTGTGCTGAAGGCAACACCTTCCCCACCAACACCCGTAAGTTGGAGTATTCACCTTCTACCAAGCTCGGGCACCTTCTGCCTTTTGTCCGGGGAAATCATCCTAGTTTTAGTCTTGCCTCTCCAATAAATTGACATAGTAAATCCGTTGCCTTCATTCGGCACCTTCATTTGGGGAAAAGGAGGGTGAATTCTTGTCTCTGCCCCGGGATCTCCACGCCAAAGCCCACGGGGCTCTAAACCAGAGCCCCCCATCTGCCAGGAACTCTTCCTTCCTAACCCAGACCCTGCACCTCGAGGGTCCTCCAGTGGTCTCTTTTCCAAGCACACGAGCAGCTCTGCAAGAAGAAGAGCTAGAACCTGTCTCCAAAGCCCCGCTGAGCTGGAAGCAAAGCCCTCCTCTTCCTCACACAAGGAGCAGGATCCATTCTGCCCGGCGCTGAGTACCCGTGGCACAGCCGGCTGCCAGCATGGCAGGAACCCAGGTTAGATGTCTCCATCAGGACGGGGTGGAGCCCCAAATGATTCTTCCCCCAGGAAAAACACATTTAGAGGGCACTGACTAAGCGCTGACTGGTAAAACCACACTCCGATGCGAGGACCCATGGGGTCCCGGCAGTGCAGGGGTGGGTAAAGCATCCTTCGAGGTCCCCGCAGCCCCATCACCATCCTCATCCTGGAGAATCAGTGACCCCAAATCCCCTGCCCGGCCCCATCCCTCGTGCAACGGTAGCTCCAGTGAGGGCTCGTGGTCCTGAGAGGGTGGGTACAAGCCCAGACCCCCCCAGGGTGAGCCCTTCTTGCCCCACGCTGCTCCAAAAGGAGCAGGAATGAGTTGTCCTCATGCAGCAAAGCCCAGATTCCCCTCTCCAAGCTCCCGTCTCCTGCAAGAGAAGTGTCCCCTGTGGTGGAAGATGGTGCTGGGAGGGATTGGTCTCACCAGTTCCAGCCCCGATGAGGGGCTGGTCTGAAGCCAAGTGCTTGAACAAAACCAGTCCCACCGTCCCACTGCCCCAAACTGGGTAGAATTCACCCAGGAATGACAGACTGAGCCGGCAGCAAACCCTAAATCCTGATCCCGGGCACGGTGTGGCCCCGCTCCAGGGGACAGAGCCGAGAGCAGGCTCTGGGGACAGCAGGGAGGTGACAACACGGGATGTTTCCCAGAGCTCCTGGGCACCCAGGGCAGCACGGAAGACCGGGACGGAAGAAGCACGCAATAGGGAAACTTTATTGATGGCCTCAAGACAAGGTCTCAGACCACAAAAGACATAATAAAATGTCAACCGAAGGGACACCGCTGGGACAGGGCTGAGCAGGCGGCACAATTCCGTGCAGTTTGAGTTATTTACCTAACGACTCTTCCGACTGCAGTAATGACCTAACGACCTTCCCCGGCGTGTTTCAGTTGAAGACACATTTTGGCAGGAACAAGGAGTTATTGCAACGATGCAGCAACAAAATACACTTTTTCCCTGGCTGTAGGAAAGCCATGGGACATCACTAGATAGATATATAAGGTGGCAGAGACACTCAAGGATGGGGAATCTCATCTCCCATTTTAGTGAGCTACTCCTAATTTTAAGCAATTTCATATCCCTTAAGCTTTGGGCTTCCTTTTAAGGAGAAGGAAGGGGGTAGAGGAGCTCGTTTATGAGTTACTTGGCTTTAAAGGACCTGAAAGCAAATCTCTGCGTTGCCTTCGGTAAGGAACCAGCTTCATTCAGAGAACTGTCGAATTCCATTTCTGAGCCCATTTCCAAAGAAAATAAGGAGAAAACCCAGCACAGTTTCACCGTTTTCTTCTCGGTATACTTTAGGAAAACAAACCCAGGCCCGAATCTTAACAAGGGTTGGCATTTTCTGAGGAGCTCAAGGGAACAAGGTCTTCCAAATGATACTAAGAGGGGGATAACCTTCGGGTCTCTTTTGCAAAACCTCAGCAGAAATGTGGAATAATTTGCCGCTCAAATGATTGCTTTGCCCTTCAAAGGGTGAAATCCAGCCCTGAGCAGGGGGTACCAAGCACACAAGTAACAAAAGCCTTATACCGCCTGCCCCCCTGGATAAATGTCCCCCCCCAGGCTTGGACCTGGCTCTCGGTGGGACGGTTCCCACCAGGTTCAACAGCGCAGGGTCAAGCCTCAGGCGGGACGTGGCAGGGGCGGGTGCTCGGGGATCTCTTATTCCAATTCATTCATCACTGCAGCGATTTTGCAGCCAATTTGTCCTCTAAAAGGCACCGGGAGCTTTTCTCTCTCTGGTTTCCCTCCTCCCGTGGCCTGGGTGCTGCTGATCTCCGTTCCCGTCGTTAATTCCTGAAGCTTCTCCTGCTGGACGAGGTCGTGGTGACGGTGTAGGATTTGGAGCCCCCCCCCGAGGAGAAGCCGAGGGCCCCGCTGCCCATCCCTGCTCCCAGCCCGAGGCCTCCTCCGATTCCTCCGCTCAGGAACCCGCCGGAACTGGCGTAGCTGCCTCCACCGCTGGAGCTGACCACGGCTGTGGCAGAGAGAAGGAAACCAAACCTGAGCTCCGAATCACAGAATCTTCATGGTTGGAAGGGACCTTTGAGATCATCGAGTCCCACCACAAAAAACAAAACAAAAAAAACCCCAAAAAACCCCCCACAAACAGACACAAACCAACAATCTCAGGCACTAGAGCATGCCTTGAAGTGCCAAGCCTACACGTTTCTTAAATACCTCCAGGGATGGTGACTCCACCACCTCCCTGGGCAGCTCCAGGGACTCCAAACCCAGTTGGGCACCTCACAAAAAAGGGCATTTCTAAATGGGGGCAACCAGATGAAAACTCTCTACGATCTCCTGCAAAACACAGGGCCCGGGATGCTCATCCCTGGTTATGTTTTGGCCCAGAGGGTTTTATTCTCAGACGCGTGAGGGCTGAGCAGCCCAGCTCCATCTCCATCACTCGCTCTGGGACCCCCTGGGGCACGGAGAACCCTGTATCACAACCATCCAGCTCATCGCCTGGTGCACCAAAGAGGCTGCGGGCACGTGGTTCACCTCATCAGCGGCAATTAAGGGGATGAAAGGTAAAACCACTGCTTTAGAGCTGTAAACAGCACCTCCGACACACCAGCATGTGCCCAACCCAGGCAAGGTGATGACACAACGCTTCCCAAGTTGGAAAGCCACCTTCTAACGTCATCCCTGCTCCAACTTCCAACCCAGGCAATGGATTTCTCACTAGTGCACCTTTTTCTCCATAGAAAAAACAGGAGGAAGGAACAATCAGTACTCCCCCAAGTTAAATTTCATACAGATGAGTTAGAGCTGAGTTCTCCATGGAGCCAACAGCACCACCAACTTCTGTCTCAGGGGGCTCCCATTTAAGAAAAAGGGGTGAACTGGGCTGCAGAAGCCAAGGCAGGGCACTATGGGGCTCCTGCACAGACCCAGCTGGTCCCCACTTGCATTTCCCATGGGCACACGGCTGCGTGTAACGATTATAAATTATAAAAATCAACTCACAGATGTTGACGTTGCCAACTCCATCCCCAGCCAACCTGTTGGGGAAGAAAAACACAAAGGCAGAGGAAGGGTGAGACTCGGCATTACTCAGTGTTCCCCCAGGGCCCCAGCGCTGGGGAGGAAGACAATGGCAGTGAGTTATTACTGCTGTTGTAAATAATTCAGACAAGATAAGTGTGCCATCCAGCGCTTTGTTCTGGCCCTACATTTACAAGCTCTGTTATCACCTGCGGGGGCTGAAAGAGCGTAGAGGCTCTGTCCTAATTCCACGGGGATTTGAGCCACCTGGAAATTTTCTGCCACAGCATCCAGCGCATGATGGAAAACAACTTGGAGTATTTTCACCAAAAGGATCAACTTTTCCCCAGCATTTGTCCGTTTGGCTCTTCAGCCAAAGCATTTTTCAGGACCACAAACTGATTTAAAATGCAAGGTTTTCTCTTCTATATTTCCCTACAGGAACTGGGATTGGGCCCTCGCGATGTCCCCAGGCAAAGGGACCCACCTGCTCTCCTCGCCCTCCAGCAGCTTCCTGTAGGTCGCAATCTCGATATCCAGGGCCAGCTTGACGTTCATCAGCTCCTGGTACTCGCGGAGCTGCCGGGCCATGTCCTGCTTGGCCTTCTGCAGGGCGGCCTCCAGCTCTTCCAGCTTTGCCTTGGCATCTTTGATGGCCAATTCCCCACGTTCCTCGGCTTCGGCAATGGCTGCTTCCATCTTGGCGCGCTGCAGGGATGGAGCAGGGCACGTCAGTGGTGGTCAACACTACTGCCCATGGACTTTTGGCATCTACTGGCCAGTCCTGCAGAGCCCCGGAGCCATCTGCTCAACTTAGATCCCTAAAAGTTCATGCCTACAAATTACTTTGGCCACTGGACGGAGATGAGCCTGCAAAGGAAGCTCATCTCATCCCCAAGATCCGTTCCTCCAAAGGACAGACCCTATTTCTCTCCACCGGCTACACTTTTGGAAGACTTTCTTCAGGCGATACTCAGGTTCTCAGCCCACCCACACCCCACACAACAGCTCAACACTTAAAGTTAATGCCAGCTCAGGGTTTCTCTCCTATTACTCTGATTCCATGATTACGCCTCAGAGCTTGTTGAGAGCCAGTTGGTCTCCACCAACCTTTGATGTGAGGCAAGCGTGGACTGGAGCAGACCTGCAGTCAACAAACAATGAAAACCTACCCCAAAAGCATCCCTGTGGGGGCCACACCAAGCTGGCAGTCTAATACACACCCCCAACTGTGCCCCCTGCACCCCCAAAAAAGCCTCAGGTTTGGCAGGAAGGGCTCACAGCGAGCACATGTGCTTTATGCTCTCATTCATTATTCAAAGGAGCTGCTCTGGGTCAGCTCTCTTTGCTTGTAAGTGTGTGTTGAAGCCTCCCTGCCCTGAAACCAAATAAACACAAACGGATGAGTCACAATGGCTTATCTCCAGCTTTTGTGCACCCTGGTTATTCAGAGCCAGTTTTCAGCCCCGAACCAGTGGGGCTGAACCAGTGGAACCACTCACCGGTCTGGATTTCACCGGCCGTTTGATAAAGTGATAACAGCCCCTGCAGAAAGCAAACGGAACTCCCATACAGCTGAAAAATTCTTTTATGTGCCCAAACATGGTGTTCCCTTCTGCAACAAAAAAAGGGGAGTGGACAAAGATCCCAGGAGCAAGAGGGTACGAGGAATGTGTGTGGTCGGAAGGGAGGCCACACACAGCCTTGCCCTTGGGAAACAGCCCTGTGTCCCCCACTTCTGCACTCCCAGGACGCTGGAGGAGGTGTCCTCACCTACAGTCCAGCCACCCTCGAATTGCTCCTACAGACGCCGTGTTCTCCCTGACACGCTGTGCTGCTGCTAAACCCACTGCTCTGCCGCAGGAGAGAGAACAAGGGCAGCTCCTCACCTGGGCCTTGGCGTTCTCGATCTCCCCCTGCAGCCGCTGGATCATGCGGTTTATCTCCGAGATCTCGTTCTTGGTGTTGCGCAGGTCGTCTCCGTGTTTGCCAGCCGTGACCTGCAGCGCCTCGTACTGTGACATAAAACAGTGGACAAGAGAGGGACGGGGTCAGGCTGGCGATCAATCATCCCTCTAAAATCTCTCCCACTCATGCCACACGGGCACAGGCACTAAGAGAAGCTCTAAATTCCTTCCTCTCCCCCGTAACTCACCTTGCTCTGGTACCAGGACTCGGCCTCTGCCCGGCTCCGGTTGGCGATCTCCTCGTACTGCGCTTTGACCTCAGCGATGATGCTGTCCAGGTCCAGGTTTCGACTGTTATCCATGGAGAGGACCACGGAGGTGTCAGAGATCTGGGCCTGCAGCTCATTAAGCTCCTGCCAGTTGCATTAAAAACAATACCATTAATCACTGCCTCTCTTTTTGGAATCCAATTAAAGAGAGGATCGGAGAAAGAAAAAGGGAAAGGGAGGCCGATAAGAAGAATTAAATCAAAACGTTCATTAATTAGAAGGAAAGCGACTGAATCACATCAGCCTTGCAAAACACAAAGTAAGAAATGCCAGCAGAAACGGAGCTGCTTCTTATCACCCCCTTTTTGACAGCAAGGTTAGCTCACCCCACGCCGGAGATAAGAACCCAGCAGGAAACACTGTTCCAAGAAGCATCAGCTTGGCAGCAAAGTGAGGGCCAAATTCCACCACCCCACCCCAGGATGGACCAGTTCAATCAAGCTCTTATCTTGCAAATAATGGCTAAGAAAAAGGTGGGGCAAAGAGCTTTCCTCTCCCTCTCTCACACACCAGCACCAGCCGTAATACCCTGATTTTCCTTGGTTTCACATTAGCAGCATCAAAAAAAAAAAGTAATGCATGTCCTGGGTGTGTTTGCAGTAAATCCCATCCCACATCCCAGGTGATAATTCCCAGGTCGTGCCCTTCACTCAGGGGCTTATTTCTGCTTGGGTAAGGGGAGACACCACATCTCCATCCCCCTTCTCATCTCTGGAAACAGCACATTAATGCTCTCGGTCGCCACTCGCCATCCTTCACCCACTGGTGGTGCTACACAGCAGCAGCCACAAGAAGCAGAAAGGACCTTACCGCCTCGTAGAGAGACCTCAGGAAGTTAATCTCATCCGTCAGCGCATCCACCTTGGCCTCCAGCTCCACTTTGTTCATGTAGGCGGCATCCACATCCTAAAAAAAAGAGCAATAATCCATCCAGATTGCCGTGGCTTTGATGACTAAATCCACTCAGCCTTTGATGGCTTCAAAAACAACAGCCATGAGCCCATCAAGCATGTCTGCTCTTCATGTCCATCTGCCCAGTGACCCACCACGTCCTAGAAGTTACCCACCAGTGTATTACACCTTGCAGGTGTGCAGGAGCTCACACGATCTGTAGGGTCCGCCAGACCTGTCGGTCAGTTTGGACAGTTGGGGAGGTCTTAGGAAATGTCCCAAAGAAAGACAGAGCCATAACCTGTGACATCCATGGGATCTGGCACTCCTTCCCAGCTTATGCAATCATCAAATGGTTGGGGTTGGAAGGGACCTTAAAGATCATCGAGTTCTAATACCCCTGCTCTGGGCAGGGACACCTCCCACCAGACCAGATTGCCCAAAGCCCCCTCCAACCTGGCCTTGAACCCCTCCAGGGATGGGGCAGCCACAGCTTCTCTGGGCACCCTGGGCCAGGCTCTCGCCACCCTCACACCAAAGAAGTTCTTCCCCACATCTCAGCTCAATCTCCCCTCTTTCAGTGTCAAACCCTTCCCGTCCTCCTAGGGCTCCCCTCCCTCATCAGGAGTCCCCCCCCATCTCTCCTGGAGCCCCTTTAGGGACTGGAAGGGCCTCTGAGGTCTCCCCGGAGCCTTCTCTTCTCCAGGCTGACCCCCCCCAACTCTCTCAGCCCCCCCTCCCAGCAGAGGAGCTCCAGAGCTCCAGCCTCCTACAGCGCCCACACTGAGGCAGAAACGAGAGCTGTAATTCTTCACCCGTGGGGCTCTAAGGCCCAACTGCAGCAAAGAGAGTGAGGGGACGAAAGGGGGAGAAGGGCCGCAAACGTGGATCACCAGCCTCAGGTAATCTCCACGGCACCCACCTTCTTGAGCACCACAAACTCGTTCTCTGCTGCCGTGCGCCTGTTGATTTCGTCTTCGTACCTGCCAGGAAAAAAAAACAAACAAGGGGTTGGTGGGAAGTTAGAGCCTGGGTAAAAGGGAAAAAAGGTCCCAGTGAAGAGTTACCCCGATTCCCTTCTCTCTCCCTCCATTTCTCTCTCTGAACCACATCAGCCCAGGCTGTGACTTCCCCCCGTCAGCCCCAGGGGGGGGGTTTGCTGCCCCACAGCACCACCAGTCGTGTTCACACAAGCGGTACCAGCTGAACCCCACAGTTCCAGGTACTGTTGGGATGAGGTGATGCCCTGAAAGCTGTTCTGGTCAACACCACCACGACCATTTCCCCCCGGAAAAGCTATTCCCACCCATGCTTTCCCACATTCCTCAAAATTCCCTGCACTTGAGGAGATTTCTGCTCCTCATCCTCAGCTGGGGAGAGCTGCGGGACAGCAGCCTGTGTCCTCAGGGTCTCAGCTCTTCCACTCGACTCTTGAGAGGGCAAATCCAAAGGCAGAACAGAATCAAGCAGGTTCAACAAACTCCTCTACACTGACCAAAGCACCTACTGAAGCTGCTTTCCCTGTGCGCTTCCTCGTTACAGACATTTGAGAGGACCACAGAGATGCTGAGGGGCCTGGAGCATCTCTCTTAGGATGAAAGGCTGAGGGACTTGGGGCTTTTTAGTCTGGAGAAGAGAAGGCTGAGGGGGAATTTCATCAACACCCATAAATACTTAAAGGCTGGGGGTCAGGATTATGGGGCCAGTCTTTTTCCAGTGGTGCCCAGTGACAGAAAAAGAGGAAACGGGCACAAACTGGAACATAAGAAGTTCCATCTCAACATGAGGAGGAACTTCTTGACTTTGAGGGTGGCAGAGCCCTGGAAGAGGCTGCCCAGAGAGGCTGTGGGGTCTCCTTCTCTGGAGACATTCCAACCCCCCCCAGGATGAATCCAACCTGCTCTGGGTGGGACCTACTCTGGAAGGGAGGTTGGACTAGATGATCTCCAGAGGTCCCTTCCCACCCCATATCATTCTGGGCTTCTGGGAGAGCATTTTGCAGGTGCCAATCTCCTGCCACCCAAGAGTCGAGTCTAACTTCTCTCATTCTACACAAAGTGACGCTCCAGAGTCACACAAACATCTCCTACTGGCTACATCCCTTCTGGAGGTGTTCTCCTGTGGCTCTAATGAGCCAGATCCTAGGCAGATAAAAGTCACGCTCCATTACAGGAGTTCAGGGATTTGTACCATTTGCAAGCCTGGATTCAGAGCCTGCCCTTACACCACCCCGTGAATGGTGTATGAAACCTGTATGAAACCTGACAATCACTTGAGGAACCACTTTCTCTGGCTGTTTTGGAACGGCTGTTGCCAAAACACAGCACAACAAGAACACTGCTGTTTATTGACGCAGTCCCGGCATGGTTAGCGCCGTAATTTGCCTTCCAAAGCGTGAAGTGCTTCGCTCTCAACAGCCTTTGTGTCCTTCCCCTCCTGCTCCGCGCTGGAGCCGTGCCAGGCCACACCAGCACAAACGGACATTGTCCCTTTTGAGGTCAATAAACAGCATCCGTTGCTATTGCAGAGTCATACATGACCTGGAAATTACAGGATGGCGCCTGCGGTGTCAAAAGCCTGAATTTACAGAATCATGGAATTGTCAGAGTTGGAAGGGACCTTCTAGAGATCACCCAGTCCCACTCCCCGGCCAAAGCAGGGCTGCCCAGANACTGGACGCAGTATATTCCAGTTGTGGCCTCCCCAGTGCAGAGCAGAGGGGGAGAATGACCTCCCTAACTCCACCAAACTGTTCAAAGAGCTGAGAAATCACCGATTATTCCCCAGCAGCTCCCCGAGGTGCCTTGGGACGCCCGGTGCACCCTCACACCTTGGCGTGCCCCGCACCCAGCCACACAGACAGCCCCAGCACCGGGAGCAGGAGGTTCCTTCCTCCGAACCGCACTCTCCGTCAAGGCACTGACGGAATCGGGGAACCGAATTTCATCCCCTGGAGCCTCAGGCATCGAAATCTCCTCCCCTACCCTAGATGTGAACTGAGAATTACCGTGGCAATTGGGACATATGGAAAAGAGGCAGCAGACACGCTCATCTTTTAGATGTTCTACTAAGAAGATGAGATTTTCTTCACATAAAAGGGGAGAAGCAGGTTCTAAACTCCACTTACTACGTCCTCACCCCCTCCGCTGCACTGGAATCTTTGGCTCCTAATTCCTGCACCCCTTCTCTTGGGGTTTGGTTTAACATGAAGCTGGAGGGATGAACATGCCCCTGTGCATTCCCCTGTGTCCCTGCGTTCGTGGGACACACCACCAAAATTAGGGCTGTAACCCCTCCAGGTGCAGAGCAGCCCCTCGCAGGGACACCGGGTAGGAGCGTTGGGAATAACCACACAATCTTCATGGTTGGAAGGGACCTTTGAGATCATCGAGTCCAACCATACACACACACATATAAAAAAAAAAACCCAAAAAAACAAACCACACAAGAAAAAAACCAAAACAAAAACCCAGCAGGGCTGGGGGAAACATCAACCCCGTGCACCTCCTTGGGAATCACTGGCCGCTGGCTTCCCCTAAACACACCCTGGGGATTTTCAGAGCTGTTTGTTTTCAGTTCCTGCTCGATCCAGTTTGCCAGCTCCCTCTTTCCTTTCTTTTTTTAATTCTTTTTTTTTTTATTTATTATTAAAGGCATTTTCCTGTACAGCCGGGTTGGGCACAGGCAGGGACAAAAGCTACTTTCTTCACGGGACTCCTCCCAAGCCGCACGATTTGGATTGAGAAGCCGTTTAAAAATTGCAGGTCTCCTGCTGCGTTACCCACCCACAGACCAAGCAGCAGCTTCACCCACCGCCTGCCGACCTGCTGGGTTCCCCTGGGGCTCCTCCAGACCCCAACGGCCACCTCCAACCCAAGGAGGAGACCCCAGAGCAAAGCCAGGAGGATGGAGCCACTGAGGGGACAAGGTGCCAGGAACAAGGAGCGACCCAGGCAAGAAGAATCCAGGTCCTGATGGATTCTAGACCATCTTTCCTGGACCAGACACCTAACTCACAGCTGGAAAAACCACCTCCTTCCCTAGCAGAAAAGCTGGGGCCATCTCTGCCAACCTGCCAGCTCAACCGCACCGTTAGAAGGGAAGATGATACGTTACTTGGTCTTGAAATCCTCAACAAGATCCTGCATGTTCTTCAGTTCGCCCTCCAAACGCCCTTTGTCACCCAGCAGCCCGTCCAGCTGCCGGCGCAGGTTGCTGATGTACGCCTCGAACATGGGAGCGATGTTGCTCCGGGTGGTTTTCTGGTCCTGGAGGAGGCTCCATTTGGTCTCCAGCATTTTGTTTTGTTGCTCCAGGAACCGGACCTGGAAAGCAACCAAAGGGTCATTTGTGAAAGCGGGAGGAAGGGGGAGCTGCCACTACGGAGTTGGGATCCTGGGAGATGGCATCTGAAGAATTTACATCGCTCATAGGAAGCACCTAAACCCTGGAGGGTGATAAAAACCCCCGAGGGAGCACCCCTGCTCTGGGACTTGGTTTGTGTCTTTAAGGCTTTGTAGGAATTAAAGATAAGGAGATTCTGACACTTGACAGAAGCCATCCACAGACCTCAAAGTTACGCAAACCCCAGGTCTGGATTCCTTGCATTTTGAGGATGCCAGAGCCGAAGTTTACACAGGACACGGGATCAATTAGCGCAAGAGACAGGTACAGGGCAGCGCAAACACACGCAGCAAGCTCTGACCTATGTCAAGCTCTGGTCTACGGGGGCCATTCCTCCCCCAGAGGACCTCTCCTCCCCAATTTTGGAGGAGGTGTGTTGGGTGCAGAATCGATCTTTAAAGCCTGCACCCACGTCCTGGGCGATACCAGTTAAATAAAGGGGGTACAACGCTGGCCTAAGGAGGGAAAAACCCTTTCCTGACAGCCACATCTTTAATAGGAGTTATTGGATTGCATCAGGCAAACCACACCATGCTCTCCAGGACCTGATCCTGTGCCCATTTGTGACACGCACCCCCTGCACCGAGTTAAACGAGCTCTGGGTCAGAGCTGCTTTTAATCAGCAGGTCCACGGAGCTGTCAGTCATGCCAACATCTCACCTTGTCGATGAAGGAGGCGAATCTGTTGTTGAGGGTCTTGATCTGCTCCTTCTCCTCCTTCCGCACCCGCTGGATGTTGGGGTCAATCTCCAGGTTGAGGGGGGTCAGGAGGCTCTGGTTGATGGTGACCTCCTGGATGCCCCCGGGGCTGACCGCCCCCCCGAATCCCATGCCCCCGTAGCCGTATCCAGAGCGGACGCTGTAGGAGCTGCCACCTCCAACGGAGATCCGCTTGTTGGCGGAGCCCAGGTTGTAGAGGCTGGAGCTACCGAAGCCGCCGGCTCTGCTCAAGCCAGGACCTCCTCCGATCCCCCGGGTGGAGGAGACGGTGCTGACCCGCACTTGGCTGATCCCCGGGACGGCCGCCGAGCGAGAGCTGAAACTCACGGACCGGGACATGGTTGCTCCGAGGGGGCGTTTTCAGCGTCTCCCACCTTTCAAAAGCTGCGGGAAGCTGTGCTGGAGACCAGGGGGGAAGTGAGCGTGTTCCCGACTGCTTCTCTCCTTTTATCCGTTAGAGCTGGGCTTGGCCCAAGGGCAAAAGAGGGATCATTTTACTGCCGGGGGAGGGCTGGGTGTGCCTGGCCGCCTTCCCACCGCCCCC